>CM055904.1:7322378-7777378 GCA_029582155.1 Panopea generosa | reverse complement strand
GTTATTTTGTAGAGATGTAAACAATTGTTGACGTTGACCAGTATAGTTATTACAATCAAAGAAAAAATGATACACATTTTCACATGCATTTTCACAACTACATTTAGGTTCATTTACAATATTAACTTTAAACAAATCATAATTAAGTGAACTGCATTGATACCTTAAGCGTGTATGTATAATATTCAATTTTCTTTTGCCGTGATTGTAATGATCAGACAATGAAAATACCGAGTTATAATCACTTGCTATAGCTGTTTTAAACTGTGCCAAAGATGGTAATTTTCTAACATAAAGATCTAAATTATTCCATGTTTTTATAATTGACGGCACAAAGGATTTATTCGATAATGTTAATCTGTTAATTGGTATTATATAGTCTTCAGAGTTACGGAGACGATAATGTGAATTTTCACCTATCAGAGGCGGTATTATGTTTTTAAGATAATCTGGAACAGTGTCGTTATGAATTTTATAAAATAATATAAGGTTTTTAAGTTCACGTCTTTGCGCAAGCGGTTCTTAAGATGATTCTTGATAAATATTATATTTACTGCGGAAAATATGTAGACCCGTAGCTATCATGGCTGCTTCAAGTTGAACAGATTCTTATAATTCAGACTCTGCCACAGTACAACCGTCACAAAGTTCACAAGCATATATTCTAAGCATATTCTAAGGTTGGTAAACTAGTATTTTTGTTGAGTACGTATTTAAATTTGCGAAGAACAGAAACTTTTTTCATACAAGATGTTAATATCGAATTAAAATGTGTAACACATTTACCATTATTGTCAATCTGTACTCCTAAATGCCAGTGTGTTGCTTAATTCCATCAAACAAAATTTCCAACTCTGGGGTTCTTGTAGTGTTTGAGATAAACAGTATTTCTGTTTTACTATGATTAAATGTTGTTACATGTAACCACTCCTTGGACTAAGTATTTAACTTATCTAAGTCAGAATTTATAGTTGTTTCAATTATTTGTATAGAATCTGAAGAGAAGGATAATGATGTGTTGTCTGCAAAAAGCCGTGACAGACTATTAAGATCATCAGCTATATCATTTATATAATTAAGAAATAAAAGTGGACTAAGCACAGAACCCTGGGACACTCTAGCAGATATGTCTCCAAGAGATGATGTTTCATCATTAACCAAAACCTTTTATTTTTCTAAATGCCATATAGTTTATTATCTATAATTATAGATTTTCTCTTTTACCATAAGCATATAATTTATGAAATATTCCCTTGTGCAATACTCTATCAAAAGCCTTTGATATATCACAGAAAACAATAGAAATATGCTGCTTGTTTTCAAGAGGTTTGCGTATGTTATCATAAATTTCAATAAGTTGATAAGCCGTACAATGTTTAGGCATAAACCCAGATTTTATATTTATAAAAAAAAAAAATAGCGCGGACAAACAAAAATATCCAAATAATGAACAATCATAACTCTGATAAACTTTAACAGTTATAGAATTACATTCCATTACGGAGCTCGATGTAAGTCATAAATTACTGTGAACTTTGAGGATAGGGATCAATACTGGCTGGAGATGAAACCTGGAATCAGGAGCATTACATAATGCTGCGAGACATAGACGTTAACTGAAGCATGCTCGCATGCTTGGTGCTTTTTTTTAAGCCGCCTTAAAGAAGATCCTGTTACTAACACCAACATCATGACAACAATAAGTAATAATTCTAGAAAGTATATATAATCCATGTAGCAGACGTATTCCATTCTTTCTACAGCCTATCGATGTCAGAAAAGCACAATTAACTTTTTTTTATCCAAAAACTAACGTTTTTTCTTAGTCAAATGAATTGTTCATTTTCTCAATAAATCAGGTGTCCACACGAGTTTTCGCCAAATAAAGTGGCACCTGTTATTACTTTTTCACTTGCATAATGTATACACTACTGTAGTTAAATTGATATAGAAAACAAATGTGTATACAAACAGATTGGTCAATACAATTTATTTTTACACAATTAAATTGCAATACATATATTATAATATATACTTTACGACTTTAAAAAGAGTTTTCGACTGTTGAATACAATTTTGATCCCAGATCTGCTATCATTTATATAGGTTTATATAGGTTAAAAATCGCTGTCGGCCGTAATAATTATGTTACATTAAAAAGAGTTTTGCCTTGATTTAACACATTATCTAGATTTGATACAATATACATACTAACGTTTTTAATGTCGTTTAGTGTATGAAGCAATGTTAACTATCTCGCGTGCCTACAAGAGCATTTTGTGTACATGTTCGACAAGGCTGAGCCGTTATCTTAGTGATAACCTCTTTCTTTATTCAAATATTGACATGGTGTTCCGTTGTTCATCTTCACGGGCCCGATAAGCTCAGTCGGTAACGCGTCTGACTATCAATCCAAGGGTCGTGAGTTCGAATCCCCCGCCGGGTAACAGTCTCCGTGATGATTGATATACGACATTGCGTCTCATTATCATTCGTCTCTCACCACTGATTCAAGTGGGAAAGTTATCAGTTACTTGCGGAGATGTGGTGTGCTCGAGTACTGGTTAATCCCAGGAAACAGTGGTTAGGTTAACTGATCGTCTGTTAGCTCTCGATGGCATAAAAATGACGCTAAATATTCAATCATTCAATCAATCAATCATCTTCACTTATCCCCATTGTCTACCTACACATAATACAGTAGTTATGTACATTGTTTGTGTGACCATATCTGAATTGGACAATGCTGTTATCCTGGGATGAAAATTCAGATTTGAAAATAGCATCAATACGGTTTTAAAATTTAGCAAGTACCCATAACGATGACTTTTTATTACGAGGTATGAATATTCCCATTCATACTGCCTTTTCATGCGATGGAATGGCAATTTGTGTGCAGGCTGATTCATTAAAGCATGTCCCAATTAAATTAATGTTTAACTAATCATAACCCAAAACCATGTGAAATACAAAATATGGCATTGAATGATAAATGACTGCTAAAAACAGGCTAATTAAAATATAAAGCATGAACATGGGAAATAGAAAATATGGCAATAAAATTAATGATAAATATGGTATCTTAAAAAAAGTTAAGTGCTAAACACAATCTGATTCAAAGAAAGAACATAGATATGAAAATATGGAATGTGTAAAATATGGCATATAGTTGGAATACAAGTTGATTCACACAAATCCATAAACAATGAAACATGTCTTCCATTTCCAAATGACTTCTCTATATATGTGGTTGGTTAAACGGATTTGCCTGATGTTTTCATGTATTAAACTAGTGGAAATACACAAACAAAAACCTGAAATGGGGCGCTTAAGTATACAACCAATTCAACATCTTACTCCCAAAGTAATTAGCATGTTGTTGATTGATAAATGTCGTGTTAATTATTGTCCCATTTCAATTATTTTATTTTAAAGTCACTCATAAATATATCAGAAAGCTGTTTGATGTTCCCTTCGACCTCGACCCCATTGTTGATCAGCCAGGTCAACGCTTTATTTTCAATCAAGTCCCATTCATCGTGTTTTGTTTTGAAGTTGGTCCGTAACCATAGTAACACTATCAATGTGGCCAGAGATTCTCCATCCTTTAAATAAAGAAATCAATTATGAGCCTTGTACAAAACAAAGATAAAAACAAATTAAAATGGAATTTTAGTTATGAATACGCTCATATGAAATATTCAGTATTCAATGCTACGAAAGCCTGAGTTCATAATCAGAGCCCGAATATATAAAATACTTGGTCCAAAAATCTTCGTTCATGTAATTAGGTCTCGAAGCTACAAATTACTGGGTTCATAATCAGAGCTCGAAAAAACCCTGAGTTTATAGTCAGGTGTTGAAGCTATAAAAGTATGTGTTCCAAATCAACTATGAGTATCTTTGTCTCCAGTTTCTGCTCATAAAAGATACAGGTTTTTCACAACGACAAAAAACTCTTCTATCTTCCATGTCACGTGATATGTCACGTATTTTTCTTACATGATCCGAGAATCTGGGTTAAAAATTTAATGGTGACATCTATTTCTTTATCCATCATAACTCGTAATAATATATATTTCTTTTTTAACGACTACGAAATATTTTATAACTTGTTTTTAGGAAATCATTAACCAGACATAATACATTTTAATCCATAACATATGGTACATTCTTGTTATTTAAAGATTAAGTATAGCATTTTAGCAATAACAACTACATTACTTGTTTCAGTAGTTACAACTTATACACTGACATGTTTCTCAAGCACTCGAGACATAAGCAAAGTTGTGGAAATGAGGTATGTACAATAAAAATGTACGTGTTCTAATGCAACTTTAGCAAACACTACCAGCTATGCTCTCACCAATATTGTTCAGAACTTAATGAAATCAACCTTATACACTCGCACACACAAACCCCATAACCATCCCCCACCAAAACAGCATTATCTCCACACATGCACATTGTAAATGCATGTACACACGCATACATGTACATGTATGAATATGTAGGTATGTATTGTCAATCTGTAAAACAAAACTGACCTGTGCTACGTTGGACTTCTGAAGTTTCTTCATTTCCACATTAAGCAGTCCACACAAGTCGTTGCTTAGCGACCAGTTACCTTCGAAACCTTGCAGAGATATTACTGCCATCATTGGGTCAGCTGTAATGAAAAAGGTGACTTTTTGACACGAAGATCCCACTGGGTAATTGGAAATAAATTGTTTAATAGATAGACCAAAAGCATGCTCTGTGAAAACGGTACTAAAGCAACAATTCATTAGTTATCAAAATAGGATTTAGCCTATCCCGTTGTGTCAGGGAATAGTCTTTAGTTTAGGAATCCTGAAAAGGAACACGAATTAGAACACTTGTTCCGTTACTTCCATCAAACAATTTCTGACTGTAAGTAGGTTGACGGGCTTTTGCTTAGTGAGGCATTTTGCGTGCACCAGGTATGACGCCTTGTACACGGGACAGCTGCTTTAAATCCCCTCCGATAGGTTGTATACTTTTACACTACTTACTGATTAAGGCACTGTAGGAGTGTGTTTAAGACAAACGGCCGAAACCTCACCGGGAATCTTTCCTGTGATTATGGAAGGTTAACCAGTACTCGAGCACATTCTACGCAAGTAAATGATAACTTTCCAACTTGAATAAGCGATGAGAGAGACAAATTAAAATGAGACGGAATGCCGTCATTACATAGAGACTGTGGCCGGGAGAGAATTCCAACTATTGACCCCTAAATTTGAAAGACGGACGCGATACAAACTCAGCTAACCGAGTCCCAACCTTGTTTAATTAGGGTAACTTCGCTTAAAATTATGTAATGGACAGTTACGCCAAGACAATAAATGTAACTAGACATCAAACTGTTCTCTCTAACAAGGTTGACCAAAACCATACAAAACATTTAGATGAAATAAGTGTAACGTAAGTTCATATATTTGTCTTAAACATAAGAGCTATAATCGTGCCACATCACGATGGGCCACAGTACGACAATGTGCACATTTATACTTCAAACTGACAATTCTCAGCAAGTTCTGACATAACCAGTTACAAAATTTAAGAGGATCAGTGCTGTCAAGAGAGTAAAATATTTACCATTCGAAATAAAGGGACATAACTCCGCTAAAAATTATAGAAATGAACACAGTTCTTATATGCGTAACTTCATACTAACAATCCCTTATAAGTTTTTTGAAAATCAATTGAGAAGTCCATGCATATAGAGCTGACAATATATTGAAACACAGGGACGGACTTACAGACGGGCGGACGGACGGACGGGCGGACTGACGGACGGGAAATAACTTTATTTTTATATATAATATTTATATATAACACCTCAATAAGTGACGGACCATAGAAACACGTTACTCGGTGGAAACGTGTTTGTATACGTTTTATATGATACGCATATTTCAATCTGTTTACACCAATGTGGATGACAACTACACTGACGTATAGACGTCTGCCAGAAAGCTGGCTACATGTGAATACATCAGATATTCTAAAACGTTTAGAATAAATTCATGCTAAATTTGAAAATATCTTACATGGTCTTCCCGAGGATGTAGATTTCACTCTAAAACCTGAAGATCTAATCATAATCATGACGTCAGTGATGATTCCATTTCAATTAAATACAGATTAACTGTTACAAGTTTAAAGCATTTATTGTACTGAATTTCAACAATTAACTCTCCGTTGCTATTATTGGACAATATTTCAGAATTAAGATGAGTAAATGCAATGCAGAAATAGATGATGTTAAGTAATCCTGTGTAAAAAGGATGTCATAACAAGGCTCCATTCAATCCACAAAATTACTTTGATTTGAACAAACTTGAAACCCATCCTCATGCAGTTGCTCTCAATTATGTGAAGATAGCTTATTGTTTGTTGAGATATATTTGTTGTAAATATACAATCTTTATCTTTCAGAAAGGCAGAAATATAAAGTTGATTAATAATTTTGCAAAAATTAATGAAATAATGATAAATGTCCATGTCCAATTGTGGAACAGTTGGCAAACCCATTAAACGATTGAGAAGTCCTTTTAAAAATTGTGAATGACACATGGGCGAATGGCACGGTATACTGTAAGTGCATAGACGTGTAATACAGTTTCCAAACCATTATTTAAAATTAAATACTCAAGTGAACGTCTTTGGAGAGCGTGGTGTAGTAATAGGTAATCGGACTATGGGTCATGTTAATCTTAAGAAGACTCTTCATACACCGATATTCTATATTGGTTTTACCCAGGAAGACATTCATTGCGATTTGTATAAGTTGTATGGTGTTTTGCGTCGCTTTCAACAATTTTCAGTCATATCGCGACGGTGTCTACTTGAGACAGTATTCTAAGCGCTGTCACACTAGAGTATCATGCCGCAGACACATGGTATGATACCCCACCGAGTCACATTATACTGACACCGGGCCGACCAGACCTAGAACTCTCCTCTAAATGCTGAGCATCAGTCGAGGAAGCTTCTAGTACCATTTTTAAAGTCTTTGGTATGACCCGGCCGGGGATTGAACCCACGACCTTTCGCATGCGAGGCGGACGCTCTACCACTTAACCACGCCGCGGTCTCGATTTGTATAAGCTATTACATGTATAAATTATATCAACATCGATGTAAAATAAAAAGAGTCAACCTTAATTAGCCCACTGCAGGTTAAATTGGGTGTATATATTTAGTACATAAATTTACAAGAAAAAATGCAACGTTTTGATGGTTCATACAACACTGATTTATTGACTTATTTGTATATATGTAGAAAGGACAATGTTGCGCTGAACCCTCAATAAGTATGCAATTACCCATGTCGTCGTCACTGTCATCGTCTTTATACATTTTTGCAGAACAACATCGATCACTAGCGTAAGTATTTTCAGGTGCTAAAATTGAAGATTTAACACTACCGTTAGTTTTGTTTAATTGTTTAAAGTAAAGTTATATCCTTTACAAATAACGAAATATAGCCCAGACAGAAAAGGCGTGTCATCTTAGTATAGTCGTATGAAAGCATTAAAATAATAAAAACATGATAATAAAATTTCTTTTATTAATATTATGAACTATTTTGTCATTTTTAAAGCAATGAAATGATAATTAATAAATAACTTCACTATTATTACTAGACTGTAATATTAATTTTCATTTCGTTTTTTTTTTTAAAAAAAAATGATTAAATGGTTCATAAAATTTGTAAAAGAAATTGTATTATCATGATTTTATTATTTTGATACTTTCATACGACTATGCCAAAATCAGCTGACATGGCTTTTTCTTCGGGTGGGTTTTACTTGTATTGAAACATATTATCACTTTTGCAATTAAAGTTTCCTTTGTCAGATATACAGTTTTTTGTTGTTGATAAATATGAAGATAATTATTTGTGAACAACCAGACATAATTGTTTAGACCAGAAGACCAGACTAAGGCGAGTGCGTTTAGCTACAATGCAAACCATAGGCACAATACCAAGGCATCTACCTGACCAATAGAATTGGTGTCAACCATGACTTATTAACTATATATAACTTAAGTAAAAGCAATGCAGAAATAGATGATGTATAGTAACCCTGTGTAAAAAGATCCCCTTACAAGGCCCCAGTGGACAAACATGAAACCCTTTTTCTCATGGAGGTGTTCTCATTATTATGAATATAGATAGCTTATTGTTTATTGAGAGATATATGTTTTAAATATATAATATTTAACCATTTAAGAGCGTCTCCTATTTGCGTAAAATAAAGAAATAGAAGCCTTTCAAAAAGAATAACTTTCTGAAGTCAGAAATAAAGTTGAATAATATTTTGTCAAAAAATTATGAAATAATAATAAATTTCATTTCCCGGATAATGTCAATCAGTAAAACATTTTGCAAACCCATTTAAAGCCTGAGAAGTTATTTTAGAAATTGCGAATGACCCACGGTATAAGACGTACAATACGGTTCGCAAACCATTATATAAGATAATCCAGTGCTCGTCCGTGGAGAGCGTGATTTAGTGATAGGTCACCGGACTATGGATCAAGGTAACCCTACTACGACTCTGTATATAACGACATGTAATACTGGTTTTACCCCGGAAGACATTGATTAAGATGTGTATTTATATATATTCTATAATGTGTTTCAAAATCGATGTAAAATGAATAGAGGTAACCTTAGTTCACTGCAGGTTAAGCTGCGTGTATAAAGTTAGTAGATTAATTTACAAGGAAAAGTGCAACCTATCTATGATTCAATGCAATACTGATTTATTGACTTATTTGTTTATATGTTGATAGGACAGTGTTGCGCTGGATTGGCAATATGTATACAATTACCCATGTCCATATTACCGCCACTGCTAAATGTCATTTTTGCAGAACGTGATGATGAGTCCTGGTAAGCAGCGATATTTTGTGCAGGTTCTGAAATTGAAGATTTAACACTGTATTATCATGTATTTTACTATTTGAGTGTCATAGTTTAGTAAGTCAGAAAGTATAATGTAACGTAGACGATTCCGATGTTGAATTTCCTATCAATAAAACGAACACAAATACTTAGATACCTAACAACCGAAATACCACTGTTTCTTTTAAACTTTTTTATAATAATATTTTTAAAAACTCACAGTCTTTGACGATGTGACGTCGCATGTGCCCAAAAGTGGTTTTGCATCATCGAAAAGAATACTTTTGGAATTGCATACAATTAAAAAGTTTTATTATCTTGGCTCTCTACTTGGAACGCCATGGAATATCGATTTTTTTTAAATTAGTGGTGTCGTTTTTGAGAAAAATATATTTCAAATTACAGCTATTCAACAAGCCTTCTTAACATAGGCAGCATGTTTATTTTCAGGCTACACAGCTTTGTAGACGACAATGACTCGCGCATTCGTGTCACATTTTGTTATATGTGGTTCAGTGAGGAAATTAAAATGTTAAGACTTTAGAGAAGACACCGCCGCTAGCAGTTGTGCTGCGATGACAAGGCCATCCTTGAAAAATGTGTGTTTGCTGTGCTCCGACTCTGTATTTCTCATGTGTGTTGGTAGGTAGCTATCTTAATAACAACAAATGTCGATAAGATTCGAATATTTGTCACAAAAGTACAAATTTGATTCAGACTGATGACAAAAATAAGCGATATCTAAATTGAGTAGGTCTTACAACTGCAATACCTGGTATGAGTGGCTGCTGAATTTCTCAGTAAAACAAAGGCCATAATTGCAAGAAAATCCGGCAAGAGTTATCCAACTTAATTAATCTAATTGGTAATATAACTACAAAGCCGTAAAGTTTTAATCAAATGAATTGAGTATTTGATGAGATATGGACTTGATGGTACTTGAACGCAAAGTTTAACAAGACTTTCGAAATCAAACAAGGCCAATAATTTGCATTATATTCATGCAAGAGTTATCTTACTTAGCTATTATAGTAAGTTTGATGACTCTGGAGTCTTGTGTAAAGTTTCAAGTCAATACATGCAATACTGATAATAGGGACTTGCACGCAGAACTTTAACCAAGGTGTGACCACTCCGGCGACCAGATGAGTGGAATAGCTCTCTTTATTCTTCGAATAGTCGTGCTAAAAGTGCACAGAACTCATGAAAACGAAATTTCAATGCTTTGAAAGTCAATAAAAAATTTGGGTAGCTACAATTTTGAGTGAGTAGGTAGGAGCACGGCAAACAAATTTTTTTTATAGACCGCCAAATACCTCTCATATGGACTTCTTAAACAAGTGAGCTAAAATATTTTTGTTCAGATGTGGATATGTAACAACATAAATATTATTTGAACAAATATTCCAAACATTACAAAATTGATATATATGTATTATGAAAACAAAAGTTGCCACGGAAATGTTTTAGGAAGGAGTTTTTTGCATATGGATGTAAGGAACTAGCAATATGTTGTCAAATAAAACCACCTACTTTGCTTCTTATTAAAGAAAGATGTGATTCCAGATAATGGGTTAGGCATTGAAAACCAACCGCCCTTTTTCTTAGATCGTGTTGCGCCGACCCCTCCATAAGACGCAGTGAATGCCATGGGTGCACTGCGCATAAATTGCATATGTATTTGTTGTGGAAACTACAATTAAATTGAACATTCAATAATCATATAAAAGTATGTTTTTTTACATCACAGTGACATCTCAGTTTGATAAATGTAATGAAAAATGTTTTTTAGGTGATACATAGAGGAACTATATGCTTATTGTTTTATTATTGGAATACTTATAAAACAAGAGCACCGCAAGCGGGTGCAGACGCTCGTCTTTTTTCCAAATCTATTACGTAAATCAAAGTCAGTGAAGTCAACTTTTTAAACATGATGGTGATTAGTTTAAAAAATCTAGGTGTGGATGGGTGTATGTGCCAAGGTTTAATAAACAGGGCTGTTTAGTTTTAATACAATAAAAAAAAGTTGGAGGGGTGGGTATCTTGGGGTTGGTAACAAAGGGACAGAATAGTATTAAATTTAAAACATATCAACATTTTAAAAAATGAGGGGGTGGGATAGGGTGGAGGGTCTGGGGGTCGGTAACAAAGTTGAAATGTGGCAGAGTTTTTAATTTAATGCAAAACAAACTTAAAGAAAACACAAAAGAATGGGCGGGGATGGGGATGGAAGGTGGATAAGGGGTGAGGGTCTTTGGATCGGTAACAAAGTTGAAATGGGAAAGAGTATTTGAACAAAACAAGATTTAAAAATAAAAAAAAAAATAAAAAATGGACGGGGATGTGGGGTGAGGGGTGGAGGTGGGTAGGGGTGAGGGTCTTTGGGTCGGTAACAAAGTTGAAATGGGGCAGAGTATTTGATTTGATACAAAACAAATTTATAAAAAAATAGGCAGCATGGTTGGGGTCTTGGTTGGGCTCACGTAGAAAAGTCCATTAAATAGTTCAAGGTCAGTGATGTAAACTTTTTTTAGTTGATGGGGATCAGCTTACAGAATTAATATTATTACTGAAAAATAAAATTGATTTAAAAAAAATGGTCTTGGGGTCAGTAACAAAGTTTTTGAGTATTTGATTTAATACAAAACAAATTTAAAAAAAATGGGCAGGGATTGGGGTGGGCGGGGATAGGGTGTCTTTGGGTCGGTAACAAAGTTGAAAAGGAGCAGAGTATTTGGTTTAATACAAAAAAAAATATAAAAAAAAATACAGACACAAATAGGCAGCATGTAAACTTTTTTTTAGTTGATGGTGAGCAGCTTACAGAATTAATAGTATATCTAAAAAATAAAATTGATTTAAAAAAAAAAAAAAAAATGGGCGGGGATGGGGGAGCGGGGTAGGGGTTATGGGATTGTGTGGGTAACAAAGTTGAAATTGGGCAGAGTATTTGATTTAATACAAAAAAAATGGACAGGGATAAGGTAGGGAGGGGGGGGGGGATCTTTGGGTCGGTAACAAAGTTACGGAGCAGAGTATTTGGTTTAATACAAAACAAATTTAAAAATAAATATAGAAAAAATAGGCAGCTGGGTGTGGGTCATGGTTGGGCTCGGGCAGGAAAATCCATTAAATAGGTCTAAGCCAGTGTTATTATCTTTTTTTTAGTTGATGATGATCAGCTTACAGAATTAATAGTATTACTGAAATACTGAAAAATAAAATGAATTTAAAAAAAAAAAAAATGGGCGGGTATGGGGTGTGTGTGTGTGTGTGTGTGTGTGTGTGTGTGTGTGTGTGTGTGTGTGTGTGTGTGTGTGTAGGGGTGGGGTGAAAGGGATGAGGGTCTTTTGTAATTTTCACATCCTCATTAATTAAAGTATCTTTGTAATCGTCATGCATTATTATATTTTTCTTAACAACACCGTTGCTTATACCCTTACATTTTTTATATCTTTACCGCCCATTTTATACGAATACGTCTTACTTCTTAAACCGATAAATTCAGTAATCGGAATACTCGCTGCCTCATCCTTCATCTTACAAACAACTTTTTTAATAGTATCGAAGAAAAATGGACTGTTTTTAGAGTAATAACTATTATTAAACAAGTTTTTATCCTCATACAAATCTTCATAAACATCTTTTGTTTTAATGTCATAACACTAGGATTAAATATCTGTAAATAATAATTTTACTTTATTTCTCTCATACTTTTTAAGAATAAAATTGTAATGAAAATCATTCATTGAATATTTACTTAATTCTAAGATATTCATTTCAACATAACAAGGACGATTAAGAATCAACTCCTCTTTTATTTTATTTATTCCATACACATTATCGTTAAACATGTGTGCAGAAATAAAGGTTGCTTTGGCTGCATGGGTTTCTAATACTCTTTCACCATTGGTTAATTTTAAACTTATTCTTTTTCTTAAGATTTCCATTGTTTTTCCAAACACAGCATTATTCATCAACTTAAAAAAATATTTTTCAAAAGCATTCTTAGCTAATGTTCTCTTTTGTGTGTTAAAATCAATATATTTAGCCAACCAAGGTCTTTCATCAAACTGTAATACTCTATAAACATTACCCAACTTCATCCCAAGATCACGATAATTTTTAAGGTTTTTCCTATGAATAACATATTTTTCCTTATTAAAAAAATTAGGAACCAACTTTGTTGTTCTATCACTTCTATAATCATATTTTTCTTTCATTTTAACACAGAAATCAAATAACATTTCATCTTTTACTATTAATTTCTTTGGCGCTCAAGGGTAATCAGAATGTAAATCTTCTTTTGGATAAATGAGATCACACTCAATAAAAAAGTTATTATTTTCAGTTTTGTCCAATTTCTCTGGACTAACCCATTTAAAATTTCCAACAGGTAAAGGCTGGCTCATTCCCCAACCATGGATGTTAGCGTCTAAGTATGTAATGTATTTGCCTTCCTCACTGGGATTGTAATCATCTAAGTATTTGTTATTCACCTTAGAATATCTGTTGGCGATGTAACTAATACCACCTCGTAATCCTTTTTCAACCATTAGATGCATGTCAATGTCTGTGATAAGATTCAACTTAATTTTTGTCATCTTTAACATTGCAACCTAAGCTAAACCGGGACTTGAAAAGTAATGACAAGGATCAAGTTTGTAATATTCTAAACATGTCCCGCGAAATTTTCAAATACATCAGATAGCAAAAGGACGTCAGTCTTTAAATAGAGCTCATGATAATCTCCAATTGTTTTGCAACCAAATGACTTCCACACACCCTGCGCATGTTCATAATCATCATCTGACACATCCTCATTTGTTAATTTGGAATAAAATAAGTTCTTTGATGGTAAGTGTTTATCACTAAACTTATCCCAACTATCCACGTAATCATATGGATAAACCCCTTTTCTTTTTACTAATTCCAACTTATCTTTAAAATGTTTTTTTAGTAAAGCAAAATGCCTTTTCTGGTAAGTTATTAACTAAATTAGCTAAGGATTGGTTTAGAAATTGCAAACTATCCACAAAAACTAAGTTGTTTATCATGAAGGCTATTTTTTCCCCCATATTATTAGGAATTACATTAATTTCCCTTTTAAACTAACCAACGTCCTGCATTATGAAATGACCATCATATCCTTTTAGATTATGGAACACTACAGGGATATTTTTATTTATTCTAAATAATCTATTGCACTTGTTGTGTGCACTTCCATGATATTTTCCCGTAGTATGACAATAATCTCTCACAGGATAGTTCCATTTTAAATTATCTTCTGTATATTACTTTTCGCAAATATGACAAGCATTTCTTTTCTTAAACTCTTTTTCTCCTTTTCCGTTATTACCATTTCTTTATTAAAATGTTTTTTTCATCACTTCTTCACAATACTCCTGCTCAACCAATACCTTTTCCATAAAACAATAAACTAAATCCTTCCCTCGGTAAATCTCTACTGGTTTACTAAATGTATTCTCATATGTGCATACTAACTTATATCCAAAACTACAAGCAACATGATTTTGGTTTTGTTTTTCGCATCAGGCATTTTAACTTTCTGTGTTCCGTTAATAGGCAGACATACACTCGTATGGTTATTAAGTATTTTTTCTGATGTAAACTGTTGGATTCAATAATTGCAAAAGAACAGCTTTCCCTTGCGTTTTGATTATGTGTTCATGAGTTTTTTAGATATTTTCATTTTTACTTTTAGAGATGTACAACGGGTAAATAGGTTCTTTGCCATTTCCAATTCCAAAGACGTTAAACCTTATATTATTAGCTACTTCTATCTTAGTGATATCTTTTACTTAGACAGGAAACTTTATTCCATCATATTTCACTTCATCTATATGTTTTTTATATTTTGTTATTCTTTCTTAGTGTTTGTTTGCTGGGAACAAATACGCCAAATGACTCCAACGAAATCATTCATTTCATTTTGAATATTGATTAATCCTTGTCTATTGTATAACACCAGAAAGAGCACCATACGAGGAACCATTTAATGGTCGCTATTTTATAATTGTTACACAATGTTCCTTCACTTCTTATATTGTCCAACCAGATCCCAGAGAAACCCATTCGCTGATTCTGTTTGATAATTCATTATTTATATCATTTAACTCTTTTTTTTTATTTAGCTGATTTAACAATGCTTTTGCTTTTGATTAAAAAACACACTTTGAGTAGTTCCTATATCTTTAACCCCATCCTCCCCCAAAACAATATTTGACTTAACAAACAAAACCTCAAGTGTTATATTTATTTTAACATTTATCTCCTGTAAAGCTAGAAGACCTACTAGTGACTTAACACTTTTTTTAATTGTATCATCGGGTCTTTTTTGTTCACTATACTTATTTGATAGAGTTGATATGTGTTATTTTTAGATATTTTAATAGGTGGGAATATCATTCTAAATATTCTTAGGTTTAGAAAATAATTTCAATTTAGTTTAAATAACTCATTTCTTATAGCTAAATACAGATATTACAATTATATTATTCATATCCATTAATTTCATATTTTTTTCGTATACATTTCCAGAGGTTAAACAAAGTCACCACTTTTCTGCATTTCCAGAATTTTATTGAATACGTATGAGACTTCATGTTGCTTTTCTTCAGCTGTTTGGCAATAAGATAAGAGTTGCTTAAACTTTCTATGATGTATTTTGAATTTTCTCCTTCATTTTCAAAACAGTTAAGACAAGAAGAACAGCTGGGATAGCCCCCGCTAACGCGACAAAAGCAGGAATTACAGGAACCGCGGCTAGGACAGCCGCTGAACTTAATATCCTCGTGGATACTTCAATTACTTTACTGATGTTGTCACAAAACTTAAAACTATTTCTGTATACTGAAACCACTTTTGAAAGATAAAACATCAACACATACATTGTTTCCAATTTTTTATTCATTCTTTATTATTCAAAGTTGTTTTTATAAAGCGCCTCACGTTTTTCCGGGTATATTTCTCCTTGAGATTTCGATAACTAAAGATGATGATAATAATGTCTATTACACAGCAGAAAAAGTCATATCCTATTTCACAAAATCATTTGAGTTGAAACCCAATCCGTACATGAATTATGAAAATGTTGTAGAATACAATTATGATGTAGGTGGGGATCGCCGTCTTCTTTATGGTACGGAACATTAGATTATTAAACAACCCGGTACTTATGTTCTTGAACTCGACTTTTCATATACAACAAATATCCTCCAGGCGCCATCCTCAAAAGAAGAAATATTTCAAGCTGATGTTAGTGGCGGGGTTAAACATTAAATGAAGAAATCAGGAAAATTGCGGTTCGTGGTAGTATTTCAGCAGTGTATATTTATAATAAACCCTTGATTCAATAAATATAATAATGAAAGAATATATAGATAGAGGGGGTTGATGGATTGATATAGGATTCTGCCGAGATAAGTGAGCATTTCAGATAACAGAGCCTAATATCAGGCTTGCTTTTTATCCTACTGCTATTTCCCATAATAAAAAAAAAAGATTTGAAATAGATTCCCATATTAAATTTTATTATGAACATTCTTAATATAATTCTTTTATCCAAGCCGGCTTACGAGAATAATAATAAGAATACACCTAGTGATTTTACAACCGTACTTAAAAGACCCATTGTTCTCGATAAAATTAAAAACTATGTGGTAAGTCTTGATTCAATAATTGATTGATTGATTGATTGATCATTAAGCGTCATTTTTAAGCCATCGAGGGCTAACAGACGACCAGTTAACCTAACAACTGTTTCCTTGGATTAACCAGTATTCGAGCACACCCCATCTCCGCAAGTAACTTATAACTTTCCTACTTGAATCAGTGGTGATATACGAAAGATAATGAGACACAATGTCGTATATCAATCATCACGGAGACTCTTGCTGCTATTTCCTTGGAATTTGACTTATCATCTTTTAAACGTAAACTAATAAAACAAGAAAATTACGCTCTTGATTTAAAGGATTCCAAATTCTGTTATCTTATTGGTTTTGAACCGAAAGTTGTCTGTGACTTAGTACGGCTAGTAGAAGATAACCACTAAGGGTTGGATTTTGTGACGTAAATAAATCTATCATTAATAGTATTACAATTTACATTACTGACTACACAAATAGAATAATCAATCTTAATGATGTTCACGTCTCATTCTCCCTCATCAGAATTAATTATATAATGGCTAATTGATTAGTGAAGAAGAAATATAATAGAGAAAAAGGCATCTATGTTTATCATGATTCTCAAACCGGAGCAGGTTTATTTGATTCAATCATAAGCGGAGTTACCGGCAATGCTGCTAAAAGTGTTGCTAAAAATTGCAGAAAAGGCATTGAAATCTGGTTCGAGTAGATTGTGACGCGGAGTGTAAATAAAACTAGCAAAGTTAAAACTGACAAAGTTGACAAGATTGGTATTATCAAGAATGCTAAGGCTGTTGAGAAAGGTTCTCCTGTTGAGTATGGTAGGACTGAGGATAAAGGTAATATTTTATTGAGTGAGTTATCACGAAATGATGAAGAAAGTAATCAAAACACGCAAAGAAGACGCCGGAAAAAAAGAATCGAAAATTTACTTTCACATGCAGTTAAAATAAATGTCCAGGAGCGAAAACTTTTGCGAAAGATATGAATATATTCCAATCCATTTAGATGCATCTATTACATTTCCTGGAAATGGTGTAAGACAATTAAAAAGTGGATATCAATTTACTATCAATGACAGATCCTCACACTTCGATTGGTATAATGCTTATTTTGAGGTTGATTTTAAAGTAAATAAACTCGCAGATGGGGCGGATTTTGCAGTAAATGATGAAATTGCTTTAATTAATGATTCTTCTTCTTTAATAAATAGTCTTCAAATTAATCAAAATGGAAAAGATGTTTATGATGGAAATAGATTGTATAGACTTGTTGCTGTTAAAGATGTACTAGAATTATTTACTGACTATGTTAAAACCACTGGGCGAAAGGAGAATTTGTTTTTGGATATAAGTTCCGAAACAGAATTTCATGACACCCAAGATAATTATAATGCCGGTTTCCACGAACGACATAATTTAATTATAGAAAAAAAATAGAAAATACCATCAGCCCTTTAACTAAGTATTCATTTTTTGAAAGTTTAGAAACGAATCTGTTACCTCCTAGTCAAATACAAACAGTTTTGCAAATTACTGAAGATGATAATTTGATCTTCAAAGATAATGGTGTTGATGCTGGATGAGTTGTTATTGAAAATTAGTGCTCTGGGTGCTAAAAACAACATATAATTCTGATGGGTTGGCTTATGTCGCAGAAAATCACATGATTCTGACAAGATGGTCTTATCTTAGAGAAATGATACAAGAATCAGCCAGTTCCCAGCAGGTAAATTAATCCTTTGGAATAACTGCTGGTGTCATGGACCCGAAACATGTTTTAATTTATTTGCAAAGAACTACTAAAGAAAATAGTCAAATAGAAAACCCACACCTCTTTGATACAATTCTGCTAATTTAAATTGTTATTTACATTCTGCTCGGTTGGAGGTTTGTAAATGGGAATATTATCCGGAAATATTGTAAGGATAGCATTGTTAGAATATTTGGAGATATAATTAATAATTCATATAAACAAAATGACAAAAACACCTAATCGTTGCTGAATAGAAGAAAATATGCGAGTTACAGCGAAACTTTTCTATCACCTTAAATGATCAGCGAGCTTGGGTGAGCTGGTAATTTTTGAGCTGTGGGAAAAGTGTCCTGAAACCCGCATATTGTATACAACTATGATATACTACACTATTATTTTAAATCACCATAGAAACATCTGCAAGGAACGTTATATATATCTTATTAACAATGTTTACTTTTTAACAATATTTTTATTTAAAATGCCCGATTCATGTAATAGTTTTAAGTTCTACCGTAATGCGTACAACGTGGCGATGAACCATACTACAATGACATATTTTAAATAGGGAGTATAAATTTACCTCAGCAATAGGAATACTTCTACATTGTGTTTTTCCAGGGTCAACTCTTTCTTTCCTGTCTTTGTCAATAGCGACAAATGACGTATGCCGAGAAGCGATGTTACTGGCCTTGCTGAGGTTGATAATCTCCGTCTTGACACCGTTATCTGCATAAACAACGTGTGGACGTTTATAACGTATGTGTATTTAAATATTGTCTCACATTAAATTTGGTTTTATGTTTTATTGCCATCTTAATTGTTTTGGTGCTAAAACTTTGTTGTTAGGAATGGCCATTTTTGATGAGTGAGAACCAGCTGCCCATCCCTTATGTTATTCCATGTCATTATTTCTTGGCTGTATTTGGCTGTATTTAATGCTTCAAACGGAAGTTATGGAGGTGGAGTAAATGCACTTCGTCTGTATCGTTCTTCAATATTTATTATTCTCTGTATTATTGTTTGGATTTGTTTTATGAAAGGGTCGCCTAGGTACCACGTACTATTGACTGTAAAATAATTTGTCCGACTATGCTTCCTACATCAACAACTGATAAAATAGTTCGGCATAATAATTATCATACACATAACATAATAGTGTACAATGACTGTCTTTATCAACTAAAAATTAGAATAAACTACCACTCTCGGTTTATTGCAACATGTTCTTGAAAATAATGAAATTTAAAAACCTCTTTCTCCTTCTCTCTATTCCACCTTTCTCTCTCTCTCTCTCTCTCTCTCTCTCTCTTACGTTTTTCTAAATAACTTACAGTGAACATACCATTATAATTCTCCCTCTCATCTTCCTTATCCTGCAAAACCTTGATCTGTGCCTTTGCTGCCAATCTGTGCAATGGAAGCGACCTTTCGCTGGACCCAGATTCATCATGGAAGAAATTAGCAGAACAATTAAGCGGACCTTTATCCATCTTTCCATTGATGTAAACTTTTCCAGACATATTGGCGATGTTCATCTTGTTGAAAATAAAGTAGTTCTATATTCAACTTTTTTCGAAGTCTTATTAGAACAGTCATATGACTTTCGTTTCGTTACGCTTATAAAACTACAACAAATTTAATAAGATTCTGCAGCAACAATTACTTCCCAGCAAGGTAGCTATTGTAAGGTGTCGCTGCTATATATGTTCTCCGATAAATTGTTATACGTGTATGACCATTTAGGAATAAGATATATACTATTTCTGATTAACCCGAAACAATCATCCGCAATATTATTCACTTTAAAAAAGTTACTTTCCAGTTTAATGTTACATTTTCCTACAACACTACAATTAGTCTCCCAAAATTGTATATCTCCCATACCAGATCTTTTACTATTAACCACCAATGAAAAAAGCAGGACATCATATGCCTGTCCTACAATTAATAGCAGTTGAAAGTTTACTAAACGGTGACGTCATCAAACTTTCCGTCGAAGCAACTTTACAATCAACGTGCTCAAATGCAGCTTTCCCAACAATGCTATTTAACGGACCCAAACGGGAAAGCCAGGTCCGTTCTACCGACTACATTACAATTTTGAAAGATAATATTTTGTTACATGCTCACTAAACAGTTAGTTTAATAAGCGAAACCAGTTTTAACACCTTTTATTGACATTCAACTGCTGTGATGGGCAATATCATAACAAGACTAAAATGTATTATAATTCCTTAAAATTGTGAGATTTCATGGGTGATGAAAAACATTAAGCTAGTTTAATATAACATCAAACTAACGTTTTATATTATTTATACATGTCATGAACCTTGTAGAAAGGGGGCGTCACACAAGTAAATCGAGATCATGCCAATGAAATTCAAACTGGTACATATTAGTTCTACCTATCTGCACATATTTTCAACTGTTAATGAAATGCAGCTAGTAGTTCATTTAGACAGATGACATCAATAATGTTAATAATAAAATATGAAAGGAAAATCATTCAACAGTTGTACCTCTTTTGTCCCTTGCAGTAAGGTATATAAAATGAGCCGGTCTCCCCCAAACAAAGAAGGCGGTGTTTGCGGCATGGTGATGGCAGAGACACCCGATGGCAGTTCCCAAACTATATTAAGATTTGTAACTGAAGGCTGCATTGCACATCTCAGTAGAGACATAACCTATAAAAATCAATTCGTATTTAACACTTATAAGCTTTAAACTGAAATATAATTATATGATTTGTATAACAGAGAAAAGACAAATATATAAATAAATAGATGTACAGACAAACCAACCTGTATAAGCGGTCTCCTCTATTAGGCAACTCCTTGTCTTAAACAGCCACATTTGTTATTTCCCATTATATGATTTCCGAATAAATTAATCTGCAATAAAACACAACCTGTCTTAAAAACCACTTTTGCTCCTTTAATTGACTGGCTGCTTAAGATAGGTTTGGCCGTTTATTAAGTACATAACTGTGGATGTGTTGATTTATCATTGACGATACATTAACAAATAAACTTATATATACATATAGTCGAATAAAGTCTGAAACTCCAATCTGCATATTTGTTTATATTATAATAGAGTATGTGCTTTATGCTATCGTATATAATTATGTTATATGATGTTTATTAGATTTTGTCGCCATAGTATATATTATATATATGTGACTATATCTCATGGGTCTTGAACCGTCTGGAAATAATGGAGATAAACTTGTCAAACTTGTCAAATTATATCATTGGCCATACTGTCACAAACATATCATTGATCATATATCATCATAAAGAAATCAACGAATATACTGCAACAAAAATTGCACTGATCACCATTGTCCAACATTGCCCAAACTATCACAAATATATCACTGATCATATCATTATAGATATAACATTGTCCATACTGTCACAAATATATCACTGATCATATCACTAGAGATATAACATTGTCCACACTGTCACAAATATATCACTGATCATATCACTAGAGAAATAACATTGTCCACACTGTCACAAATATATCACTGATCATATCATTATAGCTATAACATTGTCCAAACTATCAAAAATATATCACTGATCATATCATTATAGCTATAACATTGTCAAAACTATCACAAATATATCACTGATCATATCATTATAGCTGTAACATTGTCCAAACTATCACAAATATATCACTGATCATATCATTATAGCTATAACATTGTCCAAACTATCAAAAATATATTACTGATCATATCATTATAGCTATAACATTGTCCAAACTATCAAAAATATATCACTGATCACATCATTATAGCTATAACATTGTCCAAACTATCACAAATATATAACTGATCATATCATTATAGCTATAACATTGTCCAAACTATCACAAATATATCACTGATCATATTATTATAGCTATAACATTGTCCAAACTATCACAAATATATCACTGATCATATCATTATAGATATAACATTGTCCAAACTATCACAAATATATCACTGATCATATCATTATAAATATAACATTGCCCACACTACCACAAATACATCATTGATCATATCATTAGAGATATAACATTGTCCACACTGTCATAAATACATCACTGATCATGTCATTATAGATATAACATTGTCCACACTGTCATAAATATATCACTGATCATAACATTATAGATATATCATTGTCCACACTATCACATATATATCACTGGTCATAGCATTATAAATATAACATTGCCCACACTATCTCAAATACATCACTGGTCATATCATTATAGATATAACATTGTCCACACTATCACAAATACATCACTGGTCATATCATTATAGATATAACATTGTCCACACTATCACAAATACATAACTTGTCATATCATTATAGATATAACATTGTCCACACTATCACAAATACATCACTGGACATATAATTATAGATATAACATTGTCCACACTATCAAAAATATATCACTGATCAAACAATGATCATTAAACATATCTAAATTACCTTTGGTTGTATTCTTTCTGTATCCCCAATAAACTCTGCCTTGCCCCTACCAGCCCTGGCTACACCCTTCACCAGGGACGTGGAGGCCCCAGATCCAATACCTACACTAAACACTCTGTTAAAAAATATAGCGTACATGTTATTAATATTTCTCTGTAATATTACGGGGAAATTACAACATTATTCACAGCAACCTTAGAATAGTCATCTGGTGTTAAATTTGCTTTTTTTTTCTCTGAATATTTCAACGTGATTTACATCAGTTGTAATACCTTATTTTCACAATCGAATTAAATTAAACGAAATTTAGGTTTTAGTGTTTTAATAAAACAAAACATCCACACAACGTCCACATCCACATAACATCCACACAACGTGTGCTATGATCATGTTTTAATGTGTTTGTACAAAATATAACAACATCCATTTACCTGACTTGTGTTTTAATGAAACACACACACACACACACACACACGCACGCACGCACGCACGCACGCACGCACGCACGCACGCACGCACGCACGCACGCACGCACGCACGCACGCACGCACGCACGCACGCACTCACGCACGCACGCATGCACGCACGCACGCACACAGATCCCCATCTTCTGTTATGATCACATTCGAATGTCTTATCTTTCATATACAAATACCAATAGCTATCTTTACAATGTGTTGTGATATGTTCTAGTGTTATACAAATGTTATTAAATTTATTAAGATATACGTGCAGAGGTCATACATACCTACATACACAATAAGTACATATGTTTAGCAAACATTTAACAATAAAGTCAATTACATACATTTAACACATTATGTGGAAAGGTTTGAAGATTTTGTAAATCTGCTTCGGTAACAGTTATTTTACTTTCCATTATATACTTTATCATATTGTTTCGTACTTATTTCAACAAAAAAAGTTTATTTAGAATATTTCAAGTAATAACAAATATTTATAGAAGGGAATGAAAGAAAAAAAAACTTTACTGATTTTTTCTTTATCGGTGCGATACGTGTTTTGAATGTTCGTGTTTATTCATACAATACATTCAATAGTAATCATTTTAGCTTTCTAGGTTCATGTAGTATGTGACAAAATCATGTTCTATTTATTAGTGTACGATACTCGAAACGTATGGTTATAATGCCATGAAAGGCTTTCCCTTCGATACAGAACGTCGTTTAAGGCAGGTTCATTAAACGATTACAGTCCGGAAAGTAATATAAAATATAGCGTTTTGGTTTCTTGGCGAAATTAGACACATCATCTCCATAATTATGCTGAACATTTCGGTTTAATTTATATAAAACAGGATCATCAATGCAGAATTACAGCCGTCCTGAAGAGATTTGGCCGTTGACCTTCGCAGCGAACATGACCTGGTCTAGATTGAGTTATATCTGACACGCCGATAACTCGTGCAGAACACCCTTGCTTAATACATGTATATATAAAAGGTGGACCATCAACAGCAGAATTACAGCTCAGAATAGATTTGAACTTTGACCTTCGTGGCACCCTTCCTCTTGACTTATTAATAATTCTTATATGTTGTGATACATCATCTTCATACGTGCCGAAAAATGCTGCTTTAAATCGTACTATCAACTGCAGAAGAGGTCTGTTTCACTTACGTTCGTAAGTTTACGAACTTCTTAATGTAAAAGTTATGAAAAAATGTCGGGAAATTAATTTAGTGTGCCGCTTACTTGTTTTTAAATTACGATATTGTGTAAGCCTAATAAAAAGATATTCTTTCTAAACGTTGCGAAAATACTGAACAAAATGAAATGTTCCTGGATGTCACAATTCGTTCGTACGAAATTCGCAAGACTTAAGAAGGTTAGTTAAACGAACCCTTGGGTTGGTAATCACCAACCATTCTCAAGAATATTCTTAGACTTTAACTCAAGAATCGATTTTGGAAAACATACATAAAGACCAATATTTGAGGCCAAAAGTTGCAAGCCTGTAGGGACACCTGATATAAAGTAAAATAAACTCTCACAATTATTCTATCTAACATGGTACACTAGATATCTAAGGCTGAAATTTGGATTTTTAAGCTCGAGTCTTAGAATATTCTCAAGAACGGTTGGTGAACACGGCCTCAGATGTACATTTTTCTTGTAAACCAAACATATTGAATATTCATTTTGATTTAATTCACCATCTTTACAACAATCGGTTTTAAAAATCGATGGCGGGGGCATTGAAAATATTTTTTATAGAATTTGGTATAACGCAATGTTCAACACATTTCAGTTATATATGGCATATCCAGTTTTATTGTGGAGGAAGACTTCAGACTGAGTCTGAGTAGAACCACAGTCCTCCCGCGAGTAACTAGCCAACTTTCTCACTTAACGTTTTTGGAGCAAGCGGGACTTGAACCTACGGCCTTAGCGCTGAGAGGTAAGTGATATTGAGACGGCGTCTTAAACCACTCGGTCACGGATAACCCTGCATTGAAAATAACTACAATCGTACATGTATACCTATATTTGTCATAAAATATCAAGATATTTTTCTGATCTCAACTTTACCTTGTATTGCTTGCATTTTTGCCCGCTATAGATATCACGTCTTTCACATTGAATACTTCTCCATCAGTTAGTAAGAACAACTGAAAATCAGATAAATTTTAACGCTTATTATTATTTTATTTTTTATCTCTTTTCTTAAATGTTTCGGTACAAAACCTATTTGCCATAATGTGTCTACATTTTAAAAATGTTTCTTTTTTTAAATGGCGTAAACGGAAATGACGTTTGATTCATAGCGTCAATATCGCGATGCCGTTACAATGGCTTCACGCTCAAACAATCTTGTCAATAAAAGTTTGCGTTTACTGTATTTTTGAAATATATAACCTTATTTGAAGGTTTGGACGTGTTGGACGATGAAGCCGTTAATATATTCGGCAATTAAGATTTCATATACAGTTGAAATTTCAAAAGAAAACTCATTAATCTTATTCTTACGCCATCAAACAGTCAATAACTTAATTTTGTCTGCAAACCCGTGGACTAGTAACCTCTCTAAATTATAGACGTTACTGTTATCCATTGTAAACGAACGGCGTAGTAATACATAGACAATGGTGGTAGTTCAGTCTTTAATACCCTCTAATCTGACCAATGAAATTTATAAAGATTGTTAGAATACACTAGACATTTACCTGGCGGGGATGTCCTGGTATCAGTTCTTTGGCGTAAATGTGTTTCATGGGCTGCAGTATTTCTGTTCCACCCATATCTGCATTCATCTTAGACTGGGCGTTAACTGCTTCCTCAAGACTTGCTTTTGTGTACTCCTTACTTCCACTAACAATCGAAAACATTTAGTTAGTTAATCTGTTTTGTCAATAGTAAAAGAGGTTTATATGCTTTGTACTTTTAAAAACGCAACATATTCATCAGCATTTTATATTACTTTGATACATGTTTTTTTCTATATCAAGTTTATTTAACGGCAAACATTCAATAATTCACACATTATGGGTATCATACTGAAAGAAATTTAAACCCAAGAGAGATAATCTCTTCTTACTCAAATACACTACATTTGGTGATGTAATTACATTGTCTATTATTTATGCAATTGTTACTGTGTTACAACAAAACAACAGTGACAGTGAATCTACAAGTTGAAAAACACATTCATTCTCAAAAACAATGTGGACCTTTGTAGATAAGTTTTATACGCATTCACAAATTTCAAATTTCAAATTATCTCCCTTTTCATTGAATTAAGAACAAAGATTTATTTTGTTTTACCATCAATGAATTGAAGAAGATTTTTTCGAATACTGTAAATGAATTTCAGCCAATCATTGCTGGGATTGTGATAGCCGCAGTGTCTGAACTGTTGTCATTGGGATTTCACATGCACATATTGTGTGTTTTAAAATGTACTTAATATGTATTGTTGGTAGAATCAATACATAATAAATTTGAAAAGGGGCTATGCTCAAGAACGCAATGCATGTTCAAGACGAAGGGCAGGTGAAATTCCAAATAACAGTAAACAGTCAACATGTTGTGATTTTAAAGAACTCACTCAATTCCGTTTCCATATAAACTGTGCATGCGATACACGTATTCTAATGGAATAGTGTCTGATTTATTAATTGGCTTAGATCCTTCGCAGTGTCATACCATAATAATTTTTTTTTTCTTTCCAAAAACCAATCGCAGAGTCATACCATAACACGTTCTTTTTAAACGGACGTAACACGTTTGACTTTCAATCCAGGGGTCGTGTGTTCGAATCCCGCCTGACACACAGTCTTTGTGACGTTTGGTCATAATCCTATCGCCATTATTCTCCCACCTCTGATTATATGGTTAAGTAATCAGTGACTTGTAGAATAGTGGTACACCATCTTCTAGCGGACCCCAGTAGCGATCATTAGGTGATAAATAACCGAAATGCGGTCGAATCAAAACCCGCACATAACCGTTTACAAAACAAACAAGTATTCTAAATTCAAAGCCCTCCACGGGTACAAATTTGAAAATGTTTCTATTAAATGGAGATAAACACTTAATCATATATCGAAACAATAGGTGTTAGATTTAAGAGAAGAACGATTTTGAAAATAAACATAATTATACCACTTTTCAAATCTTTTCCTAAAGTATCATCATGATTATTATCTTTTTTACACTTAAACTTATTTAACTTATTTGCTGTCATTAGACAATACTTCAAATGTCAGTCGAATAAAATACAGCCAAACCGGTGTTAGTGATCACCTCTATTTAGCAGCAATTTGTCTTAAACATTCACATTTTATTAGATATATATATAATTTTTAGCTTTAATCAACCTACAATAAGCAATCATCTGCCTAAAAGAGTCAAAACTGCTGTCTCCGTTGATTCGCTGTTTAAGACAGATTTCACTGTATGGCAGAGAACTGGATGAGTAAATAATAATTTTTTCTTTCCATATGTAAACACTATAGATTTCAACAGATTTTCAGCCCCTTTTTTGTCGTAGTAATCGACTCACCGGTTCTTAAGAAGAGGGATGTCTTTCATGAACAACAAATTTAACTTTTTCTTATATCAATTCTACCCCCTAAGGACAACACAGTCCGCCATGTTATCGAATCTGAATCCCTTTTGTCAATACTGATTAACGGCTCACACCCCAAGACATGCACTTTTGGAACACTGAGCACATTGCCAATGGTTCTAAAAGTGTTTTGTTTCCATATAATGTCATCTGGTAGTCCAAGTATGCAGGAATAAAACATGTGGTTGACCAGGTTGCTTTCTCACAATTTTGATGGTTTGAGGACACCCCTTCATTTTTGACAATTCTGCCCATTTGCGGCAGTGTATCACTACGCATCTTTAAACTGATATATCTTCATCCAACAGTACCCAATATCATCCAAACTTGGCAGAACTCAGGAAAATGTTTCACTGTTTTCATATGTACAAAGAAATATATTTTCAACAAAAATAATGCCGAACTAATTTACACAGCTCTCATTTCTTGGGCGCAATAATCTACCATCACTAAGGGAAGGTAATTGGTAAGTGAGACCGTAAGGTACAATTTGACTAAATCATTATTAGAAGAAGAATGTTTTACTGCATGTACTTTTGTAATAAAATATTGGAATCCTATATAACCCGCTATGATTATTTGTGTTTATTAGATTAAAAAGCTGATATGATGATATCTTGTGATAATGTTAAGGACATTACCGAAAAATGCTGTGCATATATGATAGTCAATACGCTATTGCTTAGGTTTGTCTGGACTTTGGGCAGAAAAGCCAAAGGTGAAATTGAAAAGTAACTACAAATGTGCAAATAAATTAATAAAAACGTTTAATATACTGAAGATGCGTAGAAATAAATTTAAAATTATAGGAATTAAGAGGAAGTAAAGGTGATAAGAAATATGAGATGCCTGGACTAAAGTAATACGTAAAGAAATAAATGCCTTCCATAAAAACTTACTCTGGAAACAGCAGTTTAAAACTGCTACCAAAGCTGACAATGTTGAAGTAACAACCGACTGGTAAACTTTTCAGAAATAGCAACAGTGCTTCCTTGGCATTGCCAATTTTATTTGAGCCAAAGCCCATACTTCCTGCAAAATAAGTAATCAAATTTTGTTAACATGAATTACATGTAAACACAAATTCAGAAAGGAACGTGTTTTGAGAAATCATCGGCCCAGTAATTAAGATTTCAGAATACCTTTCCGGTGATGGTATATTGAACATCTCTCGTATATTTTTGGTCTATTTTAATTAGAGCATTAAGCGTAGCATTAGGCAGTTTGGAACTATTTTAATATTGGTTAAAGTCAATAAACAAAATCGTTCACGTGAAATAGATTTAATACAACATTTAGTATTTATATATGGCATTTTTCTTATTCACATATTCACAGAATCTGCCATATGTTCCTCCAACAGGCAGGTACAAAGGTAACACAATTATATATAATACCTGAACGGTCCAGAACGAAGATGTACTCTCCACAGTTAGTTTGTCCTTTGACATCAATGTCTGGATAGAAATTCACCATCAAAACATCCTCACCCAGAAATCCAGCTGTAAAATACATGTTGAGCATTAAATACGGACGTTTTTATTTATTTATATCCTATTTATATCATATTTCATTAAGTTTACACATCTGTTGAAATGATTTTATCGCATAGGTACCTGGACTTAAATGCATCAAATTCTCTAGTCTAAAAAAACAACCTCAAAATCCCAAAATGGAATTATCATCTATTAACAGAAAACAATTCGATAGCTCAGAACACGATACAAATCTTAACATACTTCAAACACATGTGTTCAATAATTCTAAAAGTATATCTTGAACTTGGAGTATTTTATTTAAAAATGGTACAAGTAAACTGTCTTAAGTTGATATCAAAATAAAACACGGTATAATAAGGCAAATGACCTGACCCGAGAGCAAATATCACTCCGCCCACTGGCCACGTGGTGTTGTTTGTCCAAGGAAATACAATGTATTACAATGTAGTGTTTATATTGAGACGGTTCGTTTTCCTAAGGCAAATGACAGTGTAGTTACGTGCATATAACTACTATTCGATCATCATTTAGATTAGGTTGCATGAAAATCGATTGGCATCGTGTCATACAATATATCCTGACGAGATTAAGACTGAGTTAGTTGCAGACTGATTTTATTCTACATTTTTCGTATGTGTTATTATTGATGTGTACAACTGGTCTTAGTGATGAAGTCGAACAAGACAAAGCTATATTCTGAAACCGTTCGTAGTTACATTGTACATGTCAGACATAAGACTCTTGTTAGTGTTAAACACAATCTAATATGACTTGAATTATTGCCATGGTAACGATACATACTGGCATCCTTGTCCCCTGCTTCCATCACACATTGTACTTTATAAACGTCCTCATACTCGATCAGGAATCTGACGTCGTCGTCAAACTTGAAATCTTCTCCCAATGTCACCTGCTTGAGAAAAAATTGTATTTTTATAAATGAGAACCATCTATAAAAATGTAAGACAGATATGCATAATGGATACGGATATTTAACCATGATACCAGCAGAACTCCATCTTGTCTTTACTGTAGTTCCCATATACGGCACTGGGGTTACTAAATGATATATTACACGTACATGTTTAAAATATCTCGTCTCCTGCATACCAGAACAAATCCGTCTGTTTAATGGAGTCCAATAACAGTTTCCAAACATACGATATTAATGGCGTTTTGTAAGTCGAGACATATTGCAAGATTTACTTTCAGTCGTTTAATAATTATAGCCAAGACACAAGTTATGACTTACAAACAGTTGATCTTTAAAATATTCTTAAACGTTGAATGTACATCATTAATTTGGCAGAAGGAACACCCTCTCATCGTTTCGGGCATATATATGCTATTAAATATTAATAGTTGCCCGCCTTTTTTAATATCTCGCAAGCATTCAGTTTCGTGTTGCAGTAGAAGACCGGACCCGATTAATTCAGTCGGTCGCGCGTCTACTATCAATCCAGGGGTCGCGAGTTCGAATTCCCGTACGGCCACTATCTCCTTGATCATGTGTTTCATTACCATTCGTCTTTCACCATTGATTTAAGTTGAAAAGTAATCAGTTACTTGCGAAGATGGATGTGCTCGAGTACTTGTTAGCCCCCTAGGATCCCAGGAAAGAGTTATTATGTTAACTGATCGTCTGTTAGCCCTCGATGGCATAAAATGACGTAAAAACTAAAACAATTAATCATATTGCAGTAAAATAATATGAAAGAATCAAAATGAATTTCTGTTAGTGTTTCAAACTGAACGTTGACAATTAAGTATCACCACTGCGTGTAGTCATGAACATTTAATGTACTATATACAGAAGCCAATATCGTACCCACGCAGGCGGATAGGAAATTATTATATAAAATTATTATATCGTCTTATGTAAAGAACTGTATATTTTGGTCATTCAAGACCACATAACTCAGACTGCGACATTCTGAAAATGTATTTGACAAATTATCATGAATTATATATAATGCTAATAACCGTATTGAAACTGATCATAATTATCTGACCTTTGCAGACATTTTGTCATCACTAACGTCCATGGCAACGTTTCCTTGGTCACTGGTAACAGACTTTACAGGTTGTTTTCCCGTCACCGCAGCAGAGAATTTAAACGTGTAGGGAATGTCACTAATAGACACCCGTGTTGTCCCTTTGGCTTCTACAAGATGACCCAAATCTGGAAAGATATAATTAAAGTGTCTTTAGATAATACACTGTTGTCCTCCTTGGCCTTTGCTCTAAGGCGCTGCCATCGAACGATCATTTTACCTCTCACTACCGAGGTATTGGTTTTACGTCCGACTAGGTTCAACAAACTCTGACAGAAAGATTGCAAGTTTATAGCGTCATATAATGTGGCTTAAATGGCATCAAACTCAACTTAAAAAACAAAACCGAAATCCATATTCAGATTATGAAGAGTATGTGTTTATATCATTGTACAAAAATAGCAACCAAGACAACGCCACTACTTGTGAAGCTTAAAACTTAGTAACATAACTAAAGAATAACGATGCATGATTTCAATTACTATTTATCCACAACTTGGGACCGAGAATGGCTGGCTTAGATAAATCACTATGTGAGAAACAGATAGATAACTACCATATAAGTGTGTTAATTAACAACAAAAATAAATGTATTTTTTTCTACAAAAGTGTAGATGAGTCCTTGTGTTTCTTTTACGACTAATGTGATAGGTCAAGGTCATCACAAAAAAAGCTGCATGGTTTATATTTTGTACCGTCTGTTACGCATTGAACCGAGGTTTGTGACTTAAGGCAAAACTGATTTTGCGAGCAGAGTTCCCCCCAAAAACGGAACACCACTTCTGACGGAAAAGGAACACACGTATCTCTTTTTAATTTCAGAAATATGAGACAAACACATACACGTGACAAATGTAGGTTCAAAATTTATTTCGCTGTTAAATAACATTTTCTTCAAAATATGGTTACAATCTGACTTTTAGCGATCTTTAAAGTAAGATCATAAAGAGAAGACTTTAAATGTGTATATACGTACTTGGAGAATATCTAGGGTTCAGGACAACCGGTAAGGTGAATCTTAATTTCCCATCATCCTCTGCAGGAAGTTCTAAAACATAGGCAAGTGTCAACTTGGCGACAGTTTTTGCAGGGAGATTACCCACAGTGCAACAGAATACGTCACTACTGTTATCGTCTTCCTCCAGCAACATGGCTGTCTGTCCACTGGCTATTGCATCGTCATATGTTTGTCTCGCCTACAGGGAATATTTATTTATACTTGAGCGGTTATGTTTAGTATGAGACAACATTTTGCAATACCAAAAATATGATCAATCAAATGGGCACAAATTAAATGATGTACTTGGGTCTCCAAAAGTAACTTCAAATTGACATGTTTATTTACCAGCTAAGAAATCAATTTTTAATGTAACTAAAGGATTGTAGTAGCATGTGGTTTTACATGATGACATAATGTAGGAAAACAGTTTTGATTTTTAATTTTAAAATGTATAATAACCTCACCAGTATATTCAATAGCACAATTCCAACACTGTTGAATAAAATAGTGTCAACACAAATATGCAATTTGTTACCAAAACGAATTTAATATAAACATTGATGACTCACTTTGCAGTTATGATAAAGAAAAAAATTAAATACTAATTGAATTAAAAAGAAGGTCACACTGACCCTTGTGATAACTGCAAAATCAAATCGTAGGTGTAACTGTATTATGCATTCCATTATAATACAATAAATAGTCTGCTGAGTTATGCTGAGCTAAATCTGAATCAGGAGGTTGCCACAAATCGCTTGTCTGTCAGTCATCTCAGAAAAATACATGTATTATTTACAGCAATAGGTGTATTTTTGTGTGGACAAAATTGTGTTTTTGTCAATCCAGAGGAAATGCCACAAAGCGTTCTAAGGGAATTTGAGACGTTAAAATAAACAAGATCTTATTTTATGTAACTAATCTGTAAGCTGTGCCGATAGTCTTTGGTACATACATGCGCAGTTAACTACGCATTGTAAACTTGTAGAATGGATCACGGTCACGGACCTATTAGAAATGCTCACTAAGAAGCTTTGGCTTAGATGAGAGTTTAGCTCGATGAACACACACTTTTGCAGCTTCTACCATTGTATTTGAATTAAAAATATATATCCCCGCAAGTAATTATTTATTGTATACATATTTGTTTTAAACAGTTCAATTCATAGACATCATTCGAAATTATTTCCATTGATCACCTCTTCCTTCTCCTGACACTCCGCCACTATATGTCTTCCTTCTATGACTGCCTCAAACTTATACACCGCACTGCCATCGTCAAGTGGAAATGTAAACTTAGCTTCACAAGCTTCAACCTCCGTGTTTTCATAGTGTAGATCTGCCTGGACGTGTGCAATGAACCCAGATACCTTCACATCTATGGCTACCTCCTTTAATGGTACTGAAAATGATACAATAACACCTGTGAAATTATACTGCTACAAACTTAAAATGATACTTTTATAAAGATAAAATGATATTGCTACACACATAAAATGATATTTTTACAAACATAAAATGATACTTCTACATACATAAAATGATATTTTTACAAACATAAAATGATACTTCTACACACATAAAATGATATTTTACAAACATAAAATGATACTGCTACACACATAAAATGATATTTTTACAAACATAAAATGATACTTCCAAAAACATAAAATGATACTGCTACAAACATAAAATGATACTTTTACAAACATAACATTATACTTCTAAAAACATAAAAAGATACTGCTACAAACATAAAATGATACTGCTACAAACATAAAATGATACTTTTACAAGCATAAAATGATACTTCTAAAAACATAAAAATGATATTGCTACAAACATAAAATGATACTTTTACAAACATAAAATGATACTTCTATAAACATAAATTGATATTGCTACAAACATAAAATGATACTTCTAAAAACATAAAATTATACTGCTACAGACATAAAATGATACTTATGCAAACATAAAATGATACTTCTTAAAACATAAAATGATACTGCTACAAACATAAAATGATACTTTTACAAACATAAAATGATGCTTCTAAAAACATAAAATAATACTGCTACAAACATAAAATGATACTTATACAAACATAAAATGATACTTCTTAAATCATAAAATGATACTGCCACAAACATAAAATGATATTTTTACAGACATAATATGATACTGCTACAAACATAAATGATACTGCCACTAACACAGAATGACTTACAAACATAAATGATACTGCTACAAATATAAAATGATACTTTTATAAACATAAAATGATACTGCTACAAACATAAAATGATACTGCTACAAACATAAAATGATACTTTTACAATCATTAAAAAGAGATACTTCTAAAAACATAAAATGATACTGCTGCAAACATAAAATGATACTTATACAAACATGAAATAATACTTCTTAAATCATAAAATTTTACTGCTACAAACATAAAATGATACTTATACAAACATAAAAAGATGCAGTTATAAACGTTAGATAAATAGATGTAAGATTAAACTACATGTAATAACATACTTTATATTGTTGTAGGTATTTTGTTATTAATATATTCACGACAAATACCTCACAGTTGTTAATCTTTCAATCATCTGCCAAATCCATTGTGTAAACAATATTATCATTAAACAATGATACCATTTTCTGCATAACAAATGCAACTCCTTGATTCTACTTGTTTTCTCAATCGATATTCTTACTTTCATTTCTAAAAATAGCAACATTTATAACTTTTTTAATAGTTATCATTAAACTTCTGTTTTATTACATTATACGGGTTCTCTGTGGCCGAGTGGTCTAAGGTGCCGTTTAAAGACCGCTTATATCTCACCGCTAAGGTCGTAGGTTCGAATCACGCTCGCTCCAAAACCTTTATGTGAGAAAGTTTGCCAGTTACTTGAGGAAGGACGGTGGTTATCCTAAAATTCAGTCTGAGATCTTCCTCTAACAATAGAACTGGATATGCCATAAAATACGTTGAAATGCCGTTCAATCCCATTAAAATAAATTACAGTCTTATTGTTTTATTATCTTTTGAATTAAACAAAAATGTCACCATTTTCATTAAATGTCTTCCTAACAAGCAATCTAGCCAATGTTTTCAAAGCAAATATTAGGTACGTAAATCCATGCATACACAGTCGTATTGAAATGAATGCAAATGCTTAGTTAATGCAGAAAACTAAGTGAAAGATTTGTATATCTGTATGTCGTTGAAGAATACCTGGTTTTCCCTTGTCTGTAAACAACCCACACTTCTTCATGTTTCTGCTTTTCTATGCAAAACTTTTTTGACAGTTACGAAAGCTGAAAAAAAAGAAAATTAGTTAGAAAACACATACACACACACACACACACACACACACAAAGGAGTACACGTTCTTTTGAACTCATACCCCTCTCCAACTCCACACACACACACACACACACATACATTAGTGTACTTTAAGTACATTTTTGGTAATTCAAGGATTGCTTTCATTTAACAATATCACATTATGAGATATAAAAAAATATCTGAGTTGTTATGGTTATATCACTACCACATTTATTTAAATTCCATGATTCCATGACAAACACAAGTTTTAGAGGGCATACAAAGTGAAAAAAAATGTTATTTTCATGACCCATCCAAGAAATATAAATAACAGAATATAATCTGGAGCCAGTTCAAGTACTTGTCACAGATATTGTACCTGACAGTGTAAACGTCACTCTGTGTGAGACTGTGGACGTCTCACTACGCAGTTACGCCCCTTTCCCCCCACGGTAACATGATTCTTACGCTTTAAAAGAAAGGCACATGTAATTTGGTTTTGAATATTTTCAAAATCGTTCATAGTGGTTGTGATTTCTTGTTGCAGATAAGCAGAGCAAACATTGGCATAGCATATACGGCAATAAGACATCACTGGTGTTAATAAAATGACTTTTGAAGGATTTAAAAATATGCATGTGTTTATGAGCATTTGGGGACTTTTATTTTCCAAAAAATCTCAGGGTGTCAATGCACCCGCTTAAGAAAAAATGCTGGTCAACCTACCAGTTATTGTGCACTTTTATGTGAGTATACATTCCTGCTATGAAAAAAATACTAAGCCAATTCTGAAAACTGCAGGTGTACAATGTCGAATAGTTCAATGTTGACAATAATCGGGCATTTATTTATAAGTATGTTAGTTCAACAATGTGTACGAGATATATGATTATATTACAAACAGGTAGGTTGTGTGAATATCTGGTGCTAAAGTACACATACTCAACAGTAAAAATGCAATATTTGATTATCAAAGGGCCATAATTCAAGAATAAAAATGGCAATTTAACTAGTTTAAGAATTAGCCGGTTTAATATATTTGTCACACGATGGTGCGAGTCCGATTGTTTTTTTTATATAATTGTTGATGTTTGTGTAAAGAAATGAAACTTCATACCAATTAATAATATCTATAAATTTTATTACACATAGCTATATTAATGAAAGGTTAAAAATACACACAATATTTCAAAATACAATGAATGATTAATACGGTGCTAATGGCTTGATGATTAACACAGTCCTAAAGACTGAATGATTAACACATTAACACAGTGCTAATGGCTGAATGATTAATACGGTCCTAAAGACTGAATGATTAACACATTAACACAGTGCTAATGGCTGAATGATTACCACATTAACACAGTGCTAATGGCTGAATGATTAACACAGTCCTTAAGACTGAATGATTAACACATTAACAAAGTGCTTATGGCTGAATGATAAACACGGTCCTAAAGACTGAATGATTAAGACATTAACACAGTGCTAATGGCTGAATGATTGACACATTAACACAGTGCTTATGGCTGAATGATAAACACAGTCCTAAAGACTGAATGATTAACACATTAACAAAGTGCTAATGGCTGAATGATTAACACGGTCCTAAAGACTGAATGATTAACACATTAACACAGTGCTAATGGCTAAATGATTAACACATTAACACAGTGCGAATGGCTAAATGATTAACACAGTCCTAAAGACTGAATAATTAACACATTAACACAGTGATAATGGCTGAGTGATTAACACAGTCCTAAAGACTGAATGATTAACACATTAACACAGTGCTAATGGCTGAATGATTAACACATTAACACAGAGCTAATGGCTGAATGATTAACACATTAACACAATGCTAATGGCTGAATGATTAACACAGTACTAAAGACTGAATGATTAACACATTAACACAGTGCTAATGGCTGAATGATTAACACAGTCCTAATGGCTGAATGATTAACACATAAACACAGTGTTAATGGCTGAATGATTAACACAGTCCTAAAGACTGAATGATTAACACATTAATACAGTGCTAATGGCTGAATGATTAACACAGTCCTAAAGACTGAATGATGAACACATTAACACAGTCCTAATGGCTGAATGATTAACACATTAACACAGTGCTAATGGCTGAATGATTAACACAGTTCTAAAGACTGAATGATTAACACATTAACACAGTGCTAATGGCTGAATGATTAACACAGTCTTAATGGCTGAATGATTAACACATTAACACAATGCAAATGGCTGAATGATTAACACAGTCCTAAAGACTGAATGATTTACACATTAACACAGTCCTAATGGCTGAATGATTAACACATTAACACAGTGCTAATGGCTGAATGATTAACACATTAACACAGTGCTAATGGCTGAATGATTAACACAGTTCTAAAGACTGAATGATTAACACATTAACACAGTGCTAATGGCTGAATGATTAACACAGTGTTAATGGCTGAATGATTAACACATTAACACAGTGTTAATGGCTGAATGATTAACACAATCCTAAAGACTGAATGATTAACACATTAACACAGTCCTAATGGCTGAATGATTAACACATTAACACAGTGTTAATGGCTGAATGATTAACACAGTCCTAAAGACTGGATGATTAACACATTAACACAGTGCTAATGGCTGAATGATTTACACAGTCCTAATGGCTGAATGATTAACACATTAACACAGTGTAAATGGCTGAATGATTAACACAGTCCTAAAGACTGAATGATTAACACATGAACACAGTGCGAATGGCTGAATGATTAACACGGTCCTAAAGACTGAATGATGAACACATTAACACAGTGATAATGGCTGAATGATTAACACAGTCCTAAAGACTGAATGATTAACACATTAACACAGTGCTAATGGCTGAATGATTAACACATTTACACAGAGCTAATGGCTGAATTATTAACACATTAACACAGTGCTAATGGCTCAATGATTAACACGATCCTCAAGACTGAATGATTAACACATTAAAACAGTGCTAATGGCTGAATGATTAACACATTAACACAGTGCTAATGGCTGAATGATAAACACAGTCCTAACGACTGAATGATTAACACATTAACACAATGCTAATGGCTGAATGATTAACACATTAAAACAGTGCTAATGGCTGAATGATTAACACATTAACACAGTGCTTATGGCTGAATGATGAACACATTAACACAGTACTAATGGCTGAATGATTAATACATTAACACAGTGCTAATGGCTGAATGTTTAACACATTAACACAGTGCTTATGGCTGAATGATTAGCACAGTCCTAAAGACTGAATGATTAACACATTATAAACAGTGCTAATGGCTGAATGATTAACACATTAACACAGTGCTAATGGCTGAATGACTAACACAGTCCTGAAGACTGAATGATTAACACATTATAAACAGTCCTAATGGCTGAATGATTAACACATTAACACAGTGCTAATGGCTAAATGATTAACACGGTCCTAAAGACTGAATGATTAACACATTAACACAGTCCTAAAGACTGAATGATTAACACATTAACACAGTGCTAATGGCTGAATGATTAACACGGTCCTAAAGACTGAATGATGAACACATTAACACAGTGCTAATGGCTGAATGATTAACACAGTCCTAAAGACTGAATGATTAACACATTAACACAGTGTTAATGGCTGCATGATAAACACATTGACACAGTGCTAATGGCTGAATGATTAACACAGTCCTTAAGACTGAATGATTAACACATTAACACAGTGCTAATGGCTGAATGATTAACACATTAACACAGTGCTAATGGCTGAATGATTACCACGGTCCTAAAGACTGAATGATTAACACATTAACACAGTGCTAATGGCTCAATGATTAACACATTAACACAGTGCTAATGGCTGAATGATTAACACATTAAAACAGTGCTAATGGCTGAATGATTAACACGGTCCTTAAGATTGAATGATAAACACATTAACACAGTCATAAAGACTGAATGATTAACACATTAACACAGTGCTAATGGCTGAATGACTAACACGGTCCTAAAGACTGAATGATGAACACATTAACACAGTGATAATGGCTGAATGATTAACACAGTCCTAAAGACTGAATGATTAACGCATTAACACAGTGCTAATGGCTGAATGATTAACACATTAACACAGTGCTAATGGCTGAATGATTAACACAGTCCTAAAGATTGAATGATTAACACATTAACACAGTGCTAATGGCTGAATGATTAACACAGTGCTTATGGTTGAATGATTAACACGGTCCTAAAGACTGAATGATTAACACATTAACACAGTGCTAATGGCTGAAAGATTAACATATTAACACAGTGCTAATGGCTGAATGATTAACACGGTCCTAAAGACTGAATGATTAGCACATTAACACAGTGCTAATGGCTGAATGATTAACACGGTCATAAAGACTGAATGATTAACACATTAAACAGTGCTAATGGCTGAATGATTAACATATTAACACAGTGCTAATGGCTGAATGATTAACACAGTCCTAAAGACTGAATGATTAACACATTAACACAGTACTTATGGCTGAATGATAAACACATTAACACAGTGCTAATGGCTGAATGATTAACACATTAACACAGTGCTAATGGCTGAATGATTAACACGGTCCTAAAGACTGAATGATTAACACGTTAAAACAGTGCTAATGGCTGAATGATTAACACATTAACACAGTGCTAATGGCTGAATGATTGACACAGTCAGTCCTAAGGACGACATACTCAATATGTAAATTAATTAAACACACTAAAGTTGTCAATGTTAAAACAATACATGTTCCCTATAATTCTTAACTAGTCAATCTTACACACGGGTGGATAATCAAGTAAACGCATAAACAATACAGGCGCGTATGAAGCAAGGGGTAAAATAAATGGGTTAAACAAACACGATAAAATCTGTATACCCGACTGTGACAATGTGGAGTAGTTTAGTTTATTTGATCTCGATTGCGATATAAGCTCAGAGCTTATATGAGCCGCTCTCGTGACAATTTTTTGGTTTTAGAGGTTTTGCAAGTACTGAGTACTGTATTTTATAGATTAGATTATTGTTCAAGCTGGGAATCGAACGTGCTACCTCTAGAATAAGCGGTCAACACTATTCACTTCACTACCGCTCCGCTTTAAACTATTGCTTTATATATTTATACAACTTAATCCATTATGATGGTGTGTTAAACATACACCAAGGACTGCGAGCGCTACGTTGCCTACAAGGTAAATACATGACTTTTTTTAAAGATTTATTCTCAGAACTCAAGCATAATTCATCCTATATCGCCGTCTGAAAAACATTCTCGTGATTTTGTATGTATTGATTATGTATGTTACACTGTATAACATCTGATGTTGCTATGTTGCACACATTAGTCTGTAGAACTGACCCAGTTCTCCCGATTGGGTCCGGTAAATAGCAATGTTAGGAAAGCCACATTTAAGCACGTTGATTGGTCAGATGCTTCAACTGAAAGTTTGAATGGCGTCACAGTTTAGTAAGCGTCCAACTGCTATGAATTGTGAGACAGGCATAGCATCTCATGCTTTTCATTGGTGGTTAATAGACCGGTTTCGGGAGATATCTGGTTCTGTCAAATAATAAAATATCTGATAATTCAAGGCTATAGCTCTTACAAAATACCATCGTTTCGAATTTGTCCGAGATATTTGACAAGAAAGATGAATGGATCGTCGGTTATACACACCGTGCTAATTTTAATATACCGATTACATAGTTGCTTCCTGTGACGTTGGTTTAAGGGATGGTTACGTAGATAAAAGGATAGGTGACATTAAACAAATAGGATTATATTGCAGCAAGAAAGAAGATGAATGGAATTCCAGCCAACCAGTCGGTAACTACATTCATTCACTCCCTAATATCCATCCATCGATTGGTTGATGAACGAATGGATAGATAGATGGATGAATAGATATATGGCTGGATTGCTTGATGGATTGATAGCTGGATATAATGATAGATGGCTGGAAAGCTAGATGATTTGTTAGCTGGGTGGATATATAGATGGATGAATTGATTGATTGATGGATGGATTGATTGATAGATGGATGAATGGATAGATAGATGGATGAATAGATAGATGGCTGGATAGCTAGATAGATTTATAGCTGGATAGAATGATAGATGGCTGGATAGCTAGATGAATTGATAGCTGGGTGGATATATAGATGGATGAATTAATTGATGGATGGATGGATGGATGGATTGATAGATGGATGAATGGATAGCTGGATGGATAGATATATGGATGGATAGATATATAGCTGGATGGATTTATAGATAGCTGGATGGATTGGTTGATGGATGGATAAATATGTTGATGGAAGGATTGATGGATTGTTGGATGGATGGATAAATATATGGATGGATGGATGGATGGATGGATGGATGGATGGATGGATGGATGGATGGATGGATGGATGGAATTATTGATAGCTGGATGGATGTATTGATGGGTGGATAGTTAGCTGGATGAATAGAAAGATAGATAAATTGATAGCTAGATGGATGGATGGATAGATAGATGGATGGATATATAAATGGATTGATATATGGATAGATTGACAAATGGATGGATATATAGCTGGATGGATAGAAAGATGGATGTATTTATAGCTGGACGGATATATAGATTGATGGATTGGTAGCTGGATAGAATGATAGATGGCTGGATAGCTAGATGAATTGATAGCTGGGTGGATATATAGATGGATGAATTAATTGATGGATGGATGGATGGATGGATTGATAGATGGATGAATGGATAGCTGGATGGATAGATATATGGATGGATAGATATATAGCTGGATGGATTTATAGATAGCTGGATGGATTGGTTGATGGATGGATAAATATGTTGATGGAAGGATTGATGGATTGTTGGATGGATGGATAAATATATGGATGGATGGATGGATGGATGGATGGATGGATGGATGGATGGATGGATGGATGGATGGATGGATGGATGGAATTATTGATAGCTGGATGGATGTATTGATGGGTGGATAGTTAGCTGGATGAATAGAAAGATAGATAAATTGATAGCTAGATGGATGGATGGATAGATAGATGGATGGATATATAAATGGATTGATATATGGATAGATTGACAAATGGATGGATATATAGCTGGATGGATAGAAAGATGGATGTATTTATAGCTGGACGGATATATAGATTGAGGGATTGGTAGCTGGATACATAGATAGTTGAATGGATGGATTGATAGATGGGTGGAAAGACAGATGGATGAATGGTTGCGCGAGCACCGTATTAAAGCATTAGTAGTATTAGATGGATAAGTAAATATACAGTTTGACGAATGGAGGACTAACATAAACAGAAAGATATGTTAATATAAAATATCGAATGATTTCCTTTCTTTTATATATGAATAACCGATAAACAGGTCATTGATCATCTCTATATAGCTAAGGATTCACTCCTTCTTCTTATACTTTTTTCTGCAACTATTTCTTCTTCTTTTTAGTCTTCATTTTCCTTTACATATATATTGTTTCTTCTGTAGAAGATCTAATACCTAATTTCATATTTCGTTGATCGTATACACTTAATCTCGACTAGGACGTAAGTTCAGAGTTGATGTAAATCGTTAATGTATCCGTTGCCCGGCTATAACCAGTGACACTTGCATTATATCGATTGGTTAATCAATTAGATCGTGTTTGACCTCAACTACACACCTAGTTACAACACAGACACGCTTTACTGCTTCCGTTTCTATAGTATTTTAAATATGTAACCACAGTTAAATTTGGAAATTTGTCACATGGAAGATTAGTTTTAAACAAAATGCACCACCCTTTATAAATAAAGTCGCTTATCTTTTCTTACTCATGTTGCATCAGTGATATATTATTTTTTCATCAAATAATTTTCTATATGAAATAAAACTGTTCAAATGGCAGTATTAACAAATAGAAAAATAATGTAATCCATGTTATACTTAAAACAACAAATTATCATTTAGTTCAATATTTAAGTGAAGCTATCGTTTATAATTACATAATTTTAAACAGTGCTTTCGTCAATAAAGATATACATACCTATATACGTGTACACGCAGTAACATCCAATCCTAAAATACAGAAAACAATATATAAACAGTCCGAATAGGCAGGCTGGTAAACAAACAGAAATGTTAAATACTGTTTATCAGTAGTTTCGACTCATGGCTATTTTTAGCTATGATACAGAATACAGTCATGAACATAATGTCAGGGATGTCGTCAGTTAAACGGTAAATATTGTCAACAGTATTTCTTTATACGTGTGCAGTTTAATTGACATTTTATTTTAAGCTATACTGGTTTTATTGAGCGTGCATGTTTCATGAATTTTACTTTACAGACTAAATAGCCTCTAATCTATTTATAGTTATTACTACGTAGTAAGTAAACACCGTAACAAGTAACTTCCCTGCTTGTATAGCTTCCGCTTGATTGATAATTAAATTATATTATATCTACTGTGTTTTATATGTTCTGAGTATGATATATATTTATATTACTTTGCAGTTAAAAATGTTACACAGAGAACGTAGGGAAAAATACATTATTGATATCCGTTGAATTGTACATATATGATATTCAAAGTCCTGTCGTCTGCTATGTTCAAGTATAACATTATCATTTACAGTTTCAAAAGTAAGGAAATTATTGAAATAGTTGTACCACGTATCAGGTGTATATAATAGCAGTGTTACAGTGCTACGTTTCTTCTAATTACCCTTTAGTGTTTCAGCTTGAAAAATACATACGTTTCTAATAGTATAATGATTTAATTTGTATTCTGTTTCGAGCCAGGTTGGTTACTGGTTTAAGACTTCATGTTGCCTCGTTTGCTACTGTCCGTTCCAAGACTGCAAACCCTGGTGTCGCTTCTTGCCTGTTGTACAATTATTATCAATACATTAGTCTATTGGATGTGTTCATGCAGCTTTGGTGACCCTTTGCTTGTATTGGTAACATGTATATATATTTAGAAATCACATTACTGACATAGTTGCTACGTGAAACTCTCATTTTTAGAATACGTCAATCAATTATATGAAATGCAGTTAAATTATACTATATATAGTAACGTGCTCTTGCACGAGTGGCCGATACCTCATCCTGTATCAGATCAAACTTCCTAAATAACAGGGCTGCGTTTAGTACATTTAAATAAGAAATTCATTTTGTAGGCTGGTTCCCTAAATATATTATGTAAAACTTGCTAATTTAAGGTTGAGCCAGTGTCTAGGAAACTATAGTTGCTAATGGTAATCTTTGGAAGTATCCGCTGTTACAGCAAGCAGCGCATGTATCGTCTAATTTTGTGCACTGAACAATTCGTTTTAATATCAGCATAATTCTGTAATATATTATAGAGATAAATAACAGTAACATAATGAAGCCAATGCAGCAGCTGGTGCTAATATTATATTGGAACTAGATGACGACCGCTCTACCTATCAATTATACTTGTATTACGTAGCTACCGTAATATAAGAAATGGCTAATGCTACGTGTTAGATATTGGTTTGCATTAGTAATACAACTACATATATATAATTTCAAACATGATATTTCACAGGGATTCCGCTCAATTATCCAGTATATGATGTGAAAATCGATAGATATCTATTGACTTTTATTACAATGCAACGGCCCCAATCAGGAGAGCTAGATCCGTTCCAAAGACGACAGTTGGTGATGATTGAGTCGTTTAATTTTGTTTTCAATATTACCTTAAAATATATAATTCCACTATATTCATAAACAAGTCTTTATACCGTATGAATATTTTAATATCTAAGTGTTACTTACCAAAACTTCGTTTAAAATAAAATTATCAACATTTGTTTATTATACCCTTTCGAAAAATATTACATCTCGGAAGGATTTTATAGGGATTTCATTTAGAATAGTTTTATTTTGAAACCATATTGTTTAATGTTCGACCTGTTGTATTCACCATAGCGTCAAATTAAATTGTTGGTTGTGGTATAGACCCATGCAATCTATACCGTTTATACGGGATGTAGATTCTATAAATAGCAAGCAACTGCAATATGCATTTATGTAACGTCTTTGGTGATTGTTCGAAGACAGACATGAAACATTATATGCGATTTTCTCGAGCATTTAAAATTATACATGTTTTGTGTAACTATCATACTTGTTTGAACATACGTTCTTGAGAACTATAGCTGTACTGGTGAAAGGCCAAGATGGATTATATCATGGTAATGTTGTCCATCGTCAACCCTTCCTTCCGGCTCCCGTCATTTTGTAAACACCGACATATCACGTGATCATCTAACTTAATCAAACTAAACTGATTTAGTCAGGAAGTTTGTATCTATTCCAGCTTAGGGAAGTTCTCGAACCGGCCATATTAGATTAAAATAGACAGAGTTTTGACTCCTTATTGGTGGAATAAAATATTGAATTTATTAAACACTATAGCAGCCTCAGCTGTCATCTGATCCTAGTCACACCTTGTCAAAATGTATCCGACCATGAATGCTGGGACGAAATTTTAAAATCGGTTATATTATATCGGTTATATCGGTTATAACGGTTATATCGGGTTTAACGGTTATATCGGTTATAACGGTTATATCGGTTATAACGGTTATATTGGTTATATCGGTTATATCGGTTTTAACGGTTATATCGGTTATAACGGTTATATCGGTTATAACGGTTATATCGGTTCAGATCGAAACAGGCTCTTGATTAATGCTTTTTTGTCTTGTAAACACCGTAACACCCTTAGTTTTCATCGGATACAATATTTAGTCAGAGGTACAAACCGTACTGGATCTTTTGTTCCGTGTAATGCTACAGTAGAACTTCGTTGGCTCGAACACGGATAACTGAAACACCACATATAGCTCGAACCACTTATCTGTTTCCGACCGAATTCCTATTACGATGTACATGTATGGTGTTATGTTGAACAATACTTGGCTCGAACAACGCTTAAGTTGAACTAATTTTCCAGTCCCGTCGGGTTCGAGCCATCGAGGTTCTACTGTACCAGACAACACTCATGTTTAAAATACTACACTGAACCGATTAAAATACACAAAGGTTTGGGCAATGATAATTTTAAGAGTATTGACACAATTCAAATATATTTAAATTTCATACATTACTTTACAAAGAGTTTCTCCAATAAATTTAACAATTACGTGCCCAAGACTTTAGTGTTACCTTTTCAACATGCATTATTTTATATTCTGTTACTTATACATGTATATATATATTTAAATGACATAAACGCGTTAGACTCAAACAGTATACTCATTTCGCGCAAGATAAGGTATTGTTACATGTTTAAATGTTTAGCAATTAAGTCTATTGTTTAGTGATATTCTAGTATGGTGATTTTTTATATACTGAACGGAATAGCTAACCCGCCACCTAACATTTTATGTACCTGACATTTTATGTATTTTCTCAAAAGTATCAAAGCACTCTCCTTGAAATTAGACCTGAATTTAGGCTATGTAAAATGCATAATTGTCTGTTGATAAAATATACAAATACTGAAAACGCTACACCATTTTCGGCGAAAATGTTGGAGATACAAAAGTGGCGGGTTAGCTGTTCCCTTCATATACATATCATTGTATCATTTAAGAGTCTTCCGTTGCAGAGTGGTCCAAGGCACCGTCTCAAGATCACTTATCTGTCATCGCTAGGGTCGTAGGTTCGAGTACCGCACGCTCCAAATACTTTATTTGAGAAAGTTTGTTAGTTACTTGCGACGTCCTCTCCTTTCCGAAATAGTTCTGTTTTGACCGTACGCCTTTTAGCAATGATTATTTCTAATATATATTTAAACCAACACAGGTGAAGACGTTGCACCATATCGAACAGCTGTCACATTCAATTCTTACATGCAGCGGCTTTAAACCTCTGCCATATTCAATATTTATCATTTTAACATGCTGCTGAAACAATTAATATCATATGTTACATACACTATGTTTGAGGCTCGAACTGGTCCTCTCCAACCATTCCTGTGATTCCAACCCCGTATTACCATTATTTATGCTAACTATCAACAACGGTCTACACTATTATGGTTCATACGTCACGAACGATTAGTCAGCCTCTAAATACTATTCGTGTATAGGTCACGTGATTTCCTTGAAAAAAAAATGCTCAATAATTGATATTTCAGGTGATGTTGAACGTAGTCCAGGACCAGTTGTCAGTTACAAAAAGTGTTCGTCTCTTATTTGTCAAATTATTTGAAGCATTCGTAAAAAGTTAGATTTTATTAAAAATAACGTCCTAGATTTTGGTATATTATTCTCTACTGCGGCATACATTTTTCCTAATATATACCGAGATCCAAAAGTTAAGTCGGTACTTTCATGAAAGTTTAACTATAATACAGAATAAGGATTTCATTTTTTTCAATTTAACTATATTTGTCAAAGTATGTAGAGCATGATAAACATATTTTTGGATTTATTCTATAGTCTGGCTAAAAGTTATTGCCTCTTTTTGTTTAACAACATTTTGTCAAATTAAAGCACTTTTTGTCAAGAACAACAACTGAAACTGTGTAAATGATGAGATATTACACCACAAAATGTAATACTTGTAAAATTATTCATAAAATGTCATCACTATACATGCATTCACTCTTGAAAGTTAAGAAGTCGTTAAATCACTACTTTACATTGAAACAAGAACCATTTCGGATGACAGATATCACCAGAATGAAAGTTGGTATACTTTATTTAATCACCGATTCTGTTTGTTACAAACCCAAATACAATTTCAGACTGCGTCTTCAAAATATCATATCCATATCCAGGCCAACATCCGGCTTTAAATGTACCTTATGGAATTTCCCATGTATTTTTACTGACTAAACTTTCTGTTTTCGGTGTATATATACATACACGTGCACTAGAATTAGAATTATAGCCACACTCATCATGACTAGAAATAAAAGACAAACGGCAAATCTTATTTCAGATCCTTGCAATAAAATGTTGGGATATATTTAATATTTGGTTAGAAAGAGCTTTAGTATATAGAACAAATCTGATTTTAGTTGGTGATATTAATGAAGATCAGATCACTTGTCACCAACCATAACTTTTATGATATACGTCTCACTACACAGTTGCACTCCTTTTTTACCACGGTAGCAAGATTCGTACTCTTAAAAAAAAGGCCTATGTACTTTGGTTATGAAATATTTTCAAAATGATTTATAGTGGTTGTGATTTCTTGCTGCAGATGAGTAGAGCAAAAGTTGGCATAGCATATAGTGCAATAAGACATCACTGGTTTTAAGAAAGTGACTTTTATAGGATTTCAACATATGCATGTATTTATGATCATTTGAGGACTTCTTTTTTCAAAAAAGCTCAGGATGTCACTGCATCCACTTTAAAAAAAAACAATTTGGACAACCTACCAGTTATTGTGCATTTGTTTGTGGGTATAAATTCCTGTTATGAAAAAAAAAATTACAAAAATTCTATGTGGAATTCTTTTTTAACCATTGAAATCCTAGACCTTATTTTATATGGAACAATGAACAAAATTCAACTGTGTAGTGAAACCTTAAGAAAAATATGATCAAACGCTTGAAAAAAGCGTCACAATGACACAGATCATTTTTTTCTGTCAGAATATTCTCAGACGCAGTAAATTTAGTGAATTTGAGTGTTAAACGGTGCTATTTCATTCGAAATCAGTGGATTTTGTGAAATATTTGACAATATTATGGCCATATATTGATGAAAATGTAAGTAAAATAAATTGGATTTGTATCAAACAGTTCTTTTACTTCTCAAGCAGTGATGTTTTGAAACGAAGTGCACATAAGTGTATGACAACAGGCATTAGTAACTCATTTTATTGTTTCTACCAACTTAGCAATGTTTATTGTCAGATATTTCCAGGAAGGCTAAAAACAGTCATTGTTTCTGTTTACAATTGTAACTTTCAAGCCTAGAATCACTTTCTGTCTTCATGGAAAGGCTACAATTGCATGATCAAACCTTGTGGGCATGTTTACACCATGTAAAGTGTCCAGGTTGCCTATTACAGATATTCATTTGCCTACTTTAAGCATCTTTTTTCATATAGACCGTGTTAGAAATATACCCCACCCACTTCATTTCTATGGAGTCAACATAATCTCGGTTGAGAAAATTGTACAAGTACGAGTAGCCAATAATGCTTCGCGAGTTGTCGTGACATGTCGCTTGTGATTTTATTTTGTAATTTTTTCTAATATGTTGAAGAATTGTATGATATGGTCACCACATTATCACGGTCATCCCCTTGAAACGATGAATTGCATTATATTTCGATGACTTAGTTACACTTGATACAATTATTAAATGAAAATGTATACATGTAGTAAAATATTAAAGACACACATTATTTTTCTTATAAAAAAACATGAACAGTATTCGCGGGAAATGATAATTTTAAAGTTTGAATTATGTTATTAAGGTATATAAAATGTATACATATGGAAGCTTTAATGCTTGGTTCATAATCTTAAAATGTGTCCAACAATGATATAATGTTATTAATTAAGTGATGTCATATTAACCTAGCTGTCGGTCCAGAGGTTTTTATATTGCCAAGGACGAGGACCAATAACTGGGTCAATATGATATCAATTATTAATGACAATTTTAAAAATAAGCTGCTTCTAATAACCGGGTCAATTTTCAATTATTTACTTCAGAGCATGTGAGAACTTCCTTGAAAATTTAACGTTATCGACAATAATTTGAATATTATGCGCACATTTGAAATACCAAGTGCAAATTTGAATCGTGAAAAGAAATGGGCGACGTTACACCTAGCGTGGAAATTTGGAGTGTGATAAAAGTTTGTGGAAGAAGTAAGATGAACCCGCATGATAGACGCTTATTCCGCACAACTCTTCAGCAGAAAACATATCACAGAGTGTTGTCTATCAGTGGTACAAACGGTGATAATGATGAGAATAACTTATCGTCAGCGATCTAGACGGCCAAAACCTGGTGTGGTTTTATGAGGACACGAGTCAGATCTCACTGAAAAGCGCTTTCAGAACCTCCATGCCCTGTGCCGGTGTTTACATTCTGTGGTTACGATCTATTATTCATCATAGTGACATGTACCAGAAGTAGGTGCAGTACCACAATAAATGTGTTTTGCACAGCGGTCCTTACTTAAAAAAGAAATATTTTCTCGACGGCGTTGATCTCTTTGTAGAGGCAGGGGTTCCAGATAGAGGATCCGTACTTCAATGTTGAGCAGACGAGGGATTTGTAGGCTGGACTTCTGCATTCTTGATGATAGTTCCGGACGTTGCGACGTAGGAATCAATGGTGAAATTGGCCCTCTTGCATATATGTTACATATGGACGTCAACATGTAGACCTTCGTCTATAGTGACGCCATTGTGTAGAATACACGGTACTGTAGAAATATGTTGTCCAGTTGATAAAAATGAGAAAGCTTGTTATGGATACTGAGGATGTAACATCTATTCGAATTAAAATGCAAACCTCACGTGGTGGTCCGTTTTTCTAGTTCCTTTATGCTAGTTTGGCGTAAGGCGTAATCCTTGGCTGATCGGATGGTTCGATATAAAAGACAATCGGTATAAAGACGGACTTAGGACGTTATCAAGTCAGGAAAGCCTTTGATGTGACGCATGGAGAGAGACGGACCAAACACTGTGCCTTGTTGAACACCGGACTCAATTTTGCAGATATTATCCATCGTATGTTCTATTCAGAAAGACAAGCGCTAGTTATAGTTGTTCGGTTAAACCGTAGAAGTCCAGTTTATGAAGTTTGTTGTGAGGATTGGTGTCACATGCTTTACTTAAGTCGAGTATATCCGTATCTACTTGACGTTTGTTGATCGTGCTCAGTAACTAGTAGTTGATATTTGGTTTAGAAACCAGATCAAAATCCATGGTTGAAGTAAGTAGGTTTGGAAGTTGAAATATTTCATGATGTGGTTACAGATGATATGTTCAACGATCTTTTATGTTACGGAAGTGAGTGAGACTGGGCGGTAGTATATTTAAATTCATTGAACACAGGAGGGTGGAGGTGAACGCGTTACGCCAGTCAGATGGTAATTTGCCTGTATCTATGGAATGTGAGTAGACGTCACGTAGGCCAGGAGAGAGTTCTTTGATGTAGGTCTTCATGACTATATTAGGGATGCAGTCTTAGCAGTGTTGAGGTGTTTAAGTTGATTTAGAATCATTTGGTACTGATGTGTATATGCTGAATGGTTGGTAGGTTTGTTTTAGTGTTGACTTTGAAAAATCATTATCTCTGGACTGGAATTGTTTCAAGCTTTTGTGATCTGGCGTCAGTTATTAAGTTTACTTTTTGTATCAGTGGATCTATGCCAATATTGTCCTGTATATTTTGTGAATGATGTATTTCCAGACGGTTTGAAATTGTTGCCATGCAAGTATCTGTATTTTAACCAACTATAATGTGTTTTGACATACTTACATAGACGGGCTTCTTCAAAGTTATACGTAGCACGTGGTTTACCCAGCGTAACGACTTTTTATTTTTACAGGTCAGTTTTATCTATTGTCCCTAGTTTTTCTATATCCAGTGTAAGTAGATGGTTGGTATTTATGATTGAAGAGATGTTGCAGCTAGGGTCCCAGTTTGCCGTTGGAAATTGGTAGATTTGACGGTGTTCTTGGCTGCTGTTGGACCCTATCGTTTCCTTAATATCATACTGAAGCGTTAATTTCGAAGCCAGCCATAAAAATCGATTCGATGCAGATCACGCATGAACAATATAAAATAGCATGTGTTCGGAAGTAAAATGATGTATCTTTGTGCTTGTAAATTTGATGATAAATGTCGTTTTTAATGTCCAGGTTCAGGTTTCAAACAAAATTGCTACCGATAAACACATCTTCGCAGTCCGTCATGTTTAACTACCCATCCTAATATATGTCTGGTTTGTAGAACGGACACAGGTTTTTTCGATTGGGTCCGTTAAAGAGCAATGTTGGGAAAGCCACATTTGAGCACGTTGATTGGTCAATTGCTATGAATTGCGGGACAGACATAGACTTCCCTGCTTTTTAATTGGGGCTTAATAGACCTGGTTCGGGAGGTATCAGGTTCTGGGATAGGCTAATATATCTTGCAAACATAACATCATATCCAATACCTTAACGGCCATTAATGTGTTAATATTTGACAAATGTTACAAAGAAGAATAACAAAAAAAAAACACGTAAGTTATAATTTCATATTATACCCCCACCTCTATCCTCCAACAGTAAAAGGAAAATAGTTACTGTACAAATACATGTTTCCTGTAAAAATATGTAGATATAACATGTCAATATTAGTTTCAAAGTCAAATGATAAACGTAAATGTTATTTTTTCATGTTCAGTGAATATAAAAAGAATATTGACTGGCTGCATTTGAGACTTATTTTAAGGTGCGGAAAATTAGTGCTGGTAAAACCATTATAGAAGAATAACATGGGTAGTAGCTTAGAATGTTAGCTGTTTTTGGCGAGTGTAAAAAAGTAGTAAATGTGAGTCTATAGTTCATTTAACACTTTAAAGGTGAATATAATTTTAAATACGACATCGCGTGCTGGCAAATCACATGCAGTGAAAAAATAGTACTCTAATGGAACCAAATATTATGGTGGATTTTAGTTTGCGATGAGAAGTTTTTAAGTTTCGAAACATGCAAAATATTATTTCTAACTTAACATACATAATTTAGTGAATGAATCAATCTCAAAAATTTCTTGTAAATACTGCTTTATCTCAAGTTTTAAAAAACAATGATGAGAATATGAATTTCCGGCTACTTTCATAACACAGTTTGGAAAATATTATGCTAGTTGCATTTAGCTGTATTGTGTTAGTAAAGCTTAAAGTTGCATGATAAAAAGTGGTAAAGTGACATTTGATCTGAAATATCATTAGAAGTTGAAATACGAGTATGCGGTAGCGGTCAGCTGACTTAGTAAGTGATCAATGTGTCTATCTGCATGTTTATTCATCTTTGCTTTAGATTTTAAATGACATATAATGAGGTGTCGTCTCTCAACCATGGACTGCTTTCTTGACTCAAATAAAGAAAATAGATTATGTAGAATATGGTCTTTATTTATATCAAAATACGTCAGTTATTCCATACCATGATACTATCACACGGGCATGACTCAGCGCAGATTGCATCGTGTTATCCATGAGCATTTGCGTCTGGCACGTTGTGTCACGTGATCTGCAAATAATATCAGATAAAAAATGTTATTTACAAATTTTGTAAGATCATGTGTCATTGTCATTTTCATTTTCTAACATTCTCTGCTAAACATGTCAAGAAGCTTGTTAAGTGGAACTATGGTCCTCTCATTATATGGATTATGTTTGTGCTGTTATGGTGACTGTGTCCTTTGAAGGTCACGTCACCTGTTCGTCATTATTTTCTTATTTCTTATCATTAAGTTCTTTTAACTTTAGTTACTGTGATAAAAACACTTTAGCAATGCTGTATTTTAGAATGTTTGATGAATACAAAGCATCAACAAAAATATAATGTAGATAACAACCAATTACTTGATTATACAAATACTACATCAATGTGTATGTACATGCATATTAGTTTAAACTTCGATTATGATAGTTCTTACAACATAGGCAAATCACACTCGGTGTCTTTCTGGGTAGAACCAGTACTAAGCATAAGCTGAAAATGCGTCTTGTTCAAAGAAATCAAACAAAGCCGCGGCGGAGGATCGAACCCTCCGATCGTGAGTTCAATGCTCTACCACTGGACCAAGCGTTCCAAGCTGTACATATACGTGTATACGTGTAGGAATAAAATTGAGGATGTCAATTCCCAAATTTCACAGAAACTGTGGAAGGACGATAATTCGAACTCACCACTTGATTGACTGTAAGACGCATTGTCCACTGAGCTAGGCGGACCTGATTATGAAGGAATCCTTGTGCATTTTTAAATTAATTTGTATAACTCTGGTTGACTGATCCAAGAAACCAAAGCGGTTGATTAAAGTGTCAGAGTATCCCACATACATGTGGGAAGCTGTGGGATTGATATTAGGCCGGACCAGACACGTACACTTGATAAGTAGTACTAGACATATTCTCGTTTGCCACGCAGTAGCTGTGATGGTAACATTGCGGCGTGATCATCAGTGTGCAGTGCTGATAAACCTTTCTCAAACAGACGATATTCTCGTAATGAGTGTAGTTTAGTTTAAACTTTTTCATTTTACATCGACTATGAAACAAGTTCTTACAACTTAGAAAAATCACGCTCGAAATTTTCCTGGATAGAACCAGTACTAAGTGTATGCGAAAAAAGTGTCTTGCTCAAGAACACCACATAATGCTGTGGCAGAGGACCGAGCACACGACCCTCTGATCATAGGGCCGATCTTCTACCAATGGATCACGTGCTCCACGTAATGTGAGTGATATATTTTCCGAACAACGCTAAACAACACAACACAGAAAAACATAACGGATATTACCTGCTCTTCTTTTCTCGCAACAAACACCAATATCCCTTGGGGCGAAACAGTACGATCCTAGGGCTTTGCTGCAGCTATTTCTGTCCCATCCATTACACGCTCCGACATATATGTCGTCTTTGGGACATTTCATACCGAATGGTCGTATACTGATACCTTAAATGAAGAGACAAGTATATATAATTACGACCAACCATATTTGTTAATTAGATTTCTATTGACCTGTCAAGGGCTGTCAATCAAACAAGTCGATAATCCAATCAGCAATCGATATTGGTTGATATACTGCCACTTTCCTTCGACAGGCATTACGTCTCCAAGTAAACACCAGATTGTATAACATTGTATTTACATGGACAACCAACGCCACGTGATTAGTGGGCGGAGCGATAGTCAAGTCAGTTACACCTACCTCTTATGTACGAGGCAGACTTCACGGAACCACCGCTGTAGTTCATTACAGTTTTCATTAATATAATATTGTTAGAATCGTCCAATCTGGGTAACATATTTATTTTGAAAGTTATGTATTGTATAATTTATGTAATCACAGATAAATCGCATCGATGATCTCGGGGTAGAGCGTCGCCTCGCACGGGGAAGATAGTGGCCTCTATCCCCGGCCGGGGACCATAGACTTGAAAAATGGTACTAGAAGCTTCCTCGCTTGGCGTTCAACATTTAGAGGTGGTTCAAGGTCTGGTCGGCCCAATGTCAATATAATGTGACTGGGTGGGGTATCATTCCATGGTGTCTGCGGCATGATACTCCAATGTGGCAGATACATCTGCTGTACATGACATAACGTTCTTAAAACCGCAGATTCCACTTATAAATAGAATGACGTAGTTTAAAAATAACGTATTAAATTAATACACATACTTCTATACAAAATGTCAACACACACCAAATTCATGTAAATCAACCATATACACAAGTATAAGTATTACACGTTTATTTTGTTTAATTAAGCATAGATAACTGCCTCAGGACAAACACTGCACATGACATTGTATTAATAACATAAAACTTTGTTATTATTATTTTATATTGCATTGTTTTAATGACGTTTAACGCCATTTTCAACACATTTCAGGTCATATATGGCATATAATATTTTATTGGTGGAGGAAGACCTCCGAATGAATCTCAGTAGAACCTCCGTCCTTTTGATAGTAACTTGCAAACTTTCTCACTTAAAGTTTTTGGAGCGAGCGGGACTCGAACCTTCGATCTTAGCGTTGAAAATAAGAAATCTAAAGGAAGCGCTTTATACTACTCGGCAAAAGAGAACCCTATACTGAAATGTAAATGCTGTGCAAATGAAGGGATGTTTAATACTATTACCAGTAAAATTGTTCACTCTCAAGTAAATATTAAATACAACATACTTATGAACACTTTAATTGTTACCTACCAAATATTCCGAATGAAAACGAACACAGAAGTACCGCGGCCAGTAGCACATTCACCATATCGTCTGCAAATTGAAACACAATACAACACAGATCAACTGTTCAGAAATGAACAGCTCAATATCTACGTTATTGTAACTCCTCTACGTCTATACGAATACAGATCTTAAAACAATTAATTTTAATTAAGTTTAGTCGAATAGGATATAATAGCGTCATCGGTATAAATTAACTTTGTTTTTGCCGGAAGTTGATTAATCGACATGTTTATCCATTAACGCTACACATTTCCTTTTATCTGATCATAGACTTATATATATGATTTAACGTGTTAATAGCGAGAAATTAAACTGTTATAATGTAAGGTGTTTTTTTAAGGACAGTGTTTATGTATTCAGGTAACCGGAAGTACTTCTCCTACACTTAAAACGGCAATTGATTAATGAACTGGTTAAACAATCCTTAGGGAAAATAAAAAAACAAAAACGGAATGAAAACATTCCCGAAAATGAGCCGGACATTGTATAAAGAAAGACACTGTATTTTTTCAATTTTTATTCTTCCATCCTATGCTTGTTTTTCTTTTAAACTTTTGTTTTATTGTATTTTCGGGCAACACTGGATGAGATGCTCCATGGTAAAACAGAAATATTGGCAAACTGAGTTAAAGTATGAAAAGACTTAACAAAACAAAACGTATACATGTGCTTTTTCTCCCAAAAACAAGTGATTCAATTGAAATTCTCGTAAGTAATTGGTATGTTTAACATAGGAAAAATTCCTTAAAAAATGTGACTGCACCATTGGCCATTTGCATTTTAAAACATATCTGAGGGTAGGACCCCTAGACGGTCTGCACTTTTAAATTGACCAAGCTACGCCCTGAATATAATTACCCCCTCTAACCACAGAAAAGAAAATAGAAGAATGTTTCGCGCTTCCCAATGTAAAGATTTGAATTTAACATGAAAAATGTTTTATAACCGGGAACTGATTTGACATAGTGAAGTTTTCTACAAACAAGAGGGTATACGATTGTTTTAGCCCTGCATGTATGTATAATTAAAATATTAAACTGATGTTTATAAGATAGGTGAAAGGAATATATTCTTAAAACGCCCGTGCGGATGGAAGGAGTGGCTATTGTATAAAGGTATCAATGAACACTGAACGCATTACATATAATTCAGATTTCGTGATATTGTTTTCTTTTCATTATTTTGATATATGTAATGTATGCAATGGAAACGTGTTCCAATACAACTGACTAGACCTGTACTTTATAATATAAATATATATTAATTGTAATGTCTTTAAATATATAACGTACACGAAGTATGAAAAAGAAAGGTATGTGTTGATCTAGGGACTGTTTTACTAACCTTTTTAATTTTAAAAAGAATACTATTTATTATAAGACTTGCGTCAGGCAATAATGGATTGATGTAGATGATGTAACTTTACGAGCTTCTTAACGTTGAATTTGAAAATATCGGTGATTCATTTAATGTATCGCCTACCTCAATTTATGAAAATTTTTAAGTCTTGTAAATAGTATTCTTTTTAAAATTTGAAAAAAAAATACTGGGCAAATGTACCGTTCCGTGGTGTTACAATTTGTTCGTACGAAAATCGTAAGACACGTATTTTAGTGAAACGGGCCCCAAATCCTAGTTCCACCGAAGCCTTAGAAGAGACTGAGGTAGATGATTATGATAGAGAAATGAAACTTGGACGATATGCCACAACTATTTGAATGCAGTTTAAGACTGTAAAACTAACCTGATCTTTACTTAAGTTATAGATGGCCCACTGGAATGTTATGAGAATGGGCTTATAATAATCCTAATATATATTTGAAGATTTTTGCGACAGTGTTTTTAAATGAACTATAATTTATTTAAATCCTGAAATTATACAGTTGAAGCTTTTCTGTTAGTTTACGATTAATACAAATACTTCTAAAAGTGTTTACGATACATGTTTCATCGTTAAACTCTTGAATGCACGAGTTATGATAAGACAGATTCTACCAAATGTTTGCTTTCAGTATGAATGCAATAATATGCATATTTGTCACACACCATACCGTAATACATGTATATTTACAATGAAATAATACAAAATACATCACTAAAGAAATGTTATTGAATGAAAAGAAATGTGTATAACACTGAATTGTGAATTGTATTACGAAAGTGTCTTTAACGTGTCATGAGACTGTTTTGGTTTGCTTGAATTAATAATAAATGAGTAAAATGACTGAAACACACACACATAGCATGATGGCCAGTATTTCACGCCTTTCTGTATATCACCATGCAGAATATTGTATAAGGATAAATGTAAACGTTTAAATCTATAATACCTGAAACTTGGCAGCATTGCTGCAAATAAATAATATTTCCTAAAGTTTATCATCATGCATGTACATATATAATTCTTTATAAGCATAAAACATCAATTAGAAACAGAACAATCAATGCTTCTCTGTGGTAACGGCATTGTAGCTACTTGTTGAAATTGATTGAGCGTACACTAATGCCCCCATCCTCTTCTCACGGACGGGTTGAAATGCTACATCAAACTTAAATATATTTGCTAAATTAACAACAACAAATTGAAAAACAAATGTACATAGGACTTGTTTGGATTTTAATTCATTTGTTATGGTTAGTACAAAGATATATTTTTGTGGTATATTTTTACAATGAATTTATTTTAAAAAATCGTTTAAATGTCAGGAAATGTTGATTCCAATATGTACAAAAATACATAAGCACAAGTCTAGACATATTCCCTATAATTCAAAAATAAAACAAACAAACAAAAACGGATCGGATCGTAAATTCGAAGCAGTTTTGAATGCCAAAACATTCTAGTGTACCACTAAAGAGAAGGTAACAGAAATAATGTTCCTAGTTTGATACCGATATTTCTACATACTTATATGATAAGCGTGGCATCCTTATCACGTGACTTGACTGGGATGTGGTTACCCATAGTGTAGCAAAAACCCTTAGTGTAACAAAATCATTTTTTGTTACACTAGGGGTTGACATCGCAACCCTTTGTGTAACAAAATATTGTGTTACACTAAGGGACGATATGTGACATATTGTTGCAATATGTAACAAAATTGAGGAAATCATCTTCTCTATAATATCCCTACATATTACGGCAAATTTCGCAATTTATACAATTTATCTGTTTAATACAGATACGTATTGTTTATGCTACCACCTTGCAATTGGAGGAGTGGTGGGGTGGTGAAGGGGAAAAAGTGCTTCCAATGTCCGTCCGTCGTGTCGTTCGCCCGTCCGTCTGTCCGTCCGTCGTTTCTTCCGTACGTCACGGTTTTCAGATCAAGGTCAATGTCACTAAATATGAAAATCACTGTCAACGCTTACCGGCATTATTTTCCATCCGATGCAAGATACACAGATGTTCAGAACAGTGATACTTCGGATGCGTTTGCGTTTCACGATTTTCGGGTCAATGTCAATGTCAGTAAGGGTTGAGGTTATCAATAGCCCTTAATGTAACAAAAATATACTTAACAGCAACTTATTTTTATTCAACTTGTTTTCAACCGTCCAAAGAATTTACTAACTCTAAACCCTACGGACACTTAACTACCCATTCATGTGTGCGGACGGACGAACATGGGTAACACTATATGTCTCCATTTCATAGCAGAGATAAATAAATTTCGAGTTGGAAAACAATTGTTAAACTAAGTGAGCCTGTTTTATAATCAAATGTCAATACATGTACCAAAACTACGCTTAGTGTAATAATTGTTACACTAAGGGTTAACACCGCGACCCTTAGTGTAACAAAACAAACCAGGGTTGCGGTGTCACACTGGGACCAAGGCGTCTTTTCATTTCAGCAGGAATGCTTTATTCATACGAACGCAAAGGTAGATTTTAATATTAATATATTATAGTAGAAAGTATCCTTCATTGTGAAATCGAACTTGATTCCTAATACGAGTAGTCCACACACTACTTTTTGATTAAGTGACAAGAATAAAACAAATATCGCAGTAAAGTATGAATATATCATAGATATAATATCCGATGATATGGGAAATTTGATCTCCTCTGCATCGGCCATGAATGACTTTATGTCATTCTGACTTCTGCTAGTAAATCTAAGTTTCAATATACGATGTAATTACAATGCAAAATGTGAAAATGTGAAAATATGAAACTTCATCTCCTTTGCATCGATCAAGAATGACTTTAATACATTCTGGTTTAAACAATATTATTCACATTAGTACATCTATTTAGCATATATTTAACAATGAAGCAATACAGTCATACATTTGATACATTATGTGGAAAGGATACAAAAAAGTCAAAAGCTTGTATAAATCTGCTTCAGCAATACATTCTGACTACCGCTCGTAATTATAAGTTTATAATAGTTGTAAATACAATTCAAATTGTGAAAATGTGAAACTTCATCTCATTTGCATCGATCATGAATGACTTTATAACATACAGACCTCTGCTCGTAAATCTAAGTTTTAATATTAGCTGTATACACAATGCAAAGTGTAAAAATGTGACACTTGATCTCGTTTGCGTCGGTCACGAATGAATTCATCGCATTCTGACATCTGTTTAGTTTGTATGAAACATGCTTTTGCTATTTTGTGTTAGCATGCGTTCAATTAGCCAGTCCAAGTATTGCTTACTAATACACGTTCATTCTACTACACAAAAAGGTGTAATGCATTTCTGTTTATAATTTCAATCATCATTTGTGACCAATAAAACCACGTGAATGTTTTTTGAAGATTTTTACACACTCGTAATGAAATATGGTTTACTGAACAGGTAACGACAAAGTATATCTAAATTTTACAAACACAGATATCAAATGCTGTTTTCATATCTAAAAGTAATATGAAAGTTATTTGTAAAATTGAGTATATTGACATTTCACTTTCTATGCGGTGACTAAAATAAACATGGGGCCTATGGCGCCTCTTGATCACTTACATTTCACCCTTAAGCTAGTAGGTTCGCGTCCCTCTCATTAAAAAACGTTGTATTAAAACGTTTGCCAGTTACTAGCAGAAAGATGGTGTGACAATCTAAACATCTAAAAAGGACACAAAGTCAGATCTCTAATACTTCGGTTTTTCAATGTGTGCAAACTACGTTATACCACTGGTCCATTCTTTATTTATTGATTGATTGATTGAATGTTTAGCGTCATTTTTATTCCATCGAAAACTAACAGACGATCATTTAACCTAACCACTGTTTTCTAGGATCCTAAAAGGTTACCCAGTACACGAGCACAACCCATCTCCGGAAGTAACTGATAATTTTCCCACTTGAATCAGCGGCGAGATACGAATGATAATGAGACATAATGTCGCATATCAATCAACACGGAGACTGGTGCTGGGCAGGGGTTCGAAATCACGACCCCTTGCATTCGTTATGGCGTATCTCTTGCTACATTTCGAAGTCCGAAACACGCAAATAATACTACCTTGTCAAAACCTACGTTCGTGCGCTGTTTTCATTCAATTATTGTCAAATTGTTTGATTTTCGTACGAATCCTATATTACCGAATAAAATTATCAATAGTACAAATCCATTCTTTAGATATAAATTCTATTTTTCAAACATACGAAGCTATGTTCCTGATTAAACAATTCTTATTCATTTTTGGAACTGTTGTCATGCACAATTTCATTGCACATAGTTTAACATTTAATGGGTATATCTGAGATGATTGCAATTATATTTAATTGAAAACGCGAGTTCGCGAGATTTTAATTTTCACAAAATCTCTCTATAGATATTCTTTTTTTTTAAATTTCAATCACTAAAAAGTGATCCATTTAATTACCCCGTAATAGGTCTGTGAGAGTCGGGGTTGGCCATCCCTCAACAAACCGTACAAATATATGTATTAGTCAAGTCGTAACATACATTCATATATATATACACACTAATCTTAATGGGACACATCTATAAATATCCTTTGTATTGCTAATAATTTATGGAACTCAAAATATATCAAAGAGAAATCCTAATCGTAGGAATGCGGCAAGCGTTTCATTAAATTGAATACAGAAATATACCAGATACTAATTTGACTTATAACACTTAGTGCAATGACATAACTTTCTATAAAATAGACTTTCAGCATGTCCAGTTTTAAACTTTAACATTTAGTTATTGATGACATCGCATGCTGTATTTTCATTAAAAACGTTTTCTTTACTTCATGTAGATGCATCCTATAGGAGTTGTTTTATATTCATGCATTTTGGCATACAAATTCTCGATAAACCAGGCTCGAAGTTTTCTTGTGTATAATCAGTAGTACATTAAAGTTTGTGCAAACACACTATCTTGCTCAAGCTTGGATCATACAACCCTTGAGTGTGATACTGAGCTCCCAAATCTCCGATGTTTCCACTAGACCAAGCATGTACTGCCTCAGGTAGGAGTAAACTTTGCACGAGAAGTCAAGTGATATCATTATGTACTAGAGTATAGTTATGAGATCTTCATGTTGTTGTATAACGTAGTTTTACCACAACATGTATTTACATTCCTATGAATATATTCAATGAATACACATTTTAGCTAATCTATTATCTTGCAACACTTATTTCTTCTAATGTCTTTTCACTATCCATCCCATCAGTACTTTTATTATCGTTAGCCGTGTCTTTTGAATTGTCTATTTCTGCATCAACATGTGGATCTTGTAACTGACTTCTGATAACACAACACTGAGACAAAGGAATAATCGCTACAATGATTCCAGCTATAAGAAAGGAGCACCCAGTACCGAACAGACTTGCTTGGTAAGTCCCAGTTACATCTACCACCCATCCTGAAATAACAAAATGTAAAGCTGTACAACTAGTGCTTAATAATTATGTTAAGATGAAAATATTCATCATAATTTGAGACATGATCTTAAAACGACGTAAAATTATACATACATACCACACCATTATTCCGATAAATGGTTATGTGTATTACAATAAATCTCTATAATATTGTCTGTTTCTCAATTCTTAAACTTGCCATTATTTAAATCGACGTCAATTTTGCGTTTTTGAGCCAGCGAAACGTTTCGTTTGACGATATTCTTACGCAGCCTCTTATCGCTCCTATTGTATATATGATTCGACCACAGTTGGGATTTTACATGCAATTTCAGACGGGATGTCAGAGGCATCATTTCAAACGGTATGAGACATATGTGATGGTGCTTCTCGGTGACTGGACGAACACATGACAGGTGCTTTATGATGTTGCAATAATTCCATATACAGCTATTTGCGTATAAAATAAGAATAGCTCCCGGCAACACTGGTATATTCGATAAAGAAAAAAAAAGGGGAATATGATCAAACATTTTTCATATGTATATATTTAATCAGTTCTACATGTTCTTGGGTTAACTATGTATTACCTAAACGCGTGTCTTCTTGGTTAATGTTTCGGTCTGCAACTTGCCGAAGGTATTTTTTACTTCCAAACAAAACATGCCCAATTCCACGTAAGATACATCAAATAAGATATAATATATGATGGAGATATCCGTATATTGATGACGTAGAATTAAAGGTTATAAAATAAAAAACACTTAATGAATCTTGAATCTATATACGTTACCTGCTATTGGCATCCCGACAGAGCCGCCTAGTCCTACGACCATGTAGGCCACGCCTATGCCAAGCTCCATGTGCTGCGTGCCCACGATGTCAGTTATAAGTACCGCTTGAATAAACACCCATACTCCTAGATAATTAATAAAAATCTAAAGTATAAGATAATCATTCGTACCAATTTTGCCTTGTCTTATTTGATGTACTGCTAAAGATTGGTCAGTTTGAAACAGTTATATAAATAAATTCATTTCAGCAAAAATAACTATGGTATAATATACATATTGTACTTTGTGTCACAGTGTGTGCGCAACCTGAAATGATACAAACTTATCTCGGCAATATGGCTAGCTGACTCAGTTGAGCATCGACCTGTTAGCCAAAATTCTCATATTTGTCTCATCTTGTTTTATCGGCACATATCGAGGAAATGTGACTTATACATACATGTAGTCTGTGAAACCATTGAATTTCTCTATGGAAATTTGAATAGATATTCGAAATTGTTTTGGGAATATATCGCAATGTGTGCATAAACCTCAAAGGCGATAAACGGTAAGAATCCTAAAAAGAACGTTACCTGATGATAACCCGTACAAGACACCGTAGCAGACGAACTGGAACAAATATTTAAAGAAAATAACGCTTATTGTCATTGACCCCATGATCACGAGACTAAGGACATTATACCAATGCCTGTTAACTCGTCTGTAATCAGCGGCGAAACCAACAACCAGTTTTCCGACGATATCGGCAGGTCCAGCTACCGACAAAACAAGAGCAACCTGTTGATGATAAAATATAAATAATCAAAGTATTTTATCAATGCTTCAATAACATAAAATATTAACATAATTGCTATAATTGCTTTTTTCTTTCTTTGTTTTCTTTGTTGCCTTTACCGCTAGTACAAAGTCAACTCCGAAAAGACTATGTTTTTGTATTTAATATTCGTTTTTAAACGGTGTACATCTATTTATAAATGTACATATATATAATTATAGTATTTGCTAGTATATTTATTTAGTCTATATAACGGACCCAGCTCTCCCGATTGTATCCATTAAATAGCAATATTGGAAAAGCCACATTTGAGCACGGTGATTGGTCAATTGCTTTAAGAAAATATTGTGTGACGTCACAGTTTAGTAAGCGATCAAATACTATGCATTGTGGGACAGGCATAGACTTCCCTGCTTTTCAGGTCCTGGGATATATTACTAGTAAAATATCTCATAAATCGCCAAAAGCAATTGATTACAATTTATTAAAGTAGTCTAGACCAATTTATATACGCATTATTTACGGATGATTCCTTAGGCTAGTTTGTCGGTAAAGCGTAGAACTCTTGTGAATGGTTGATAAAAATGCTGTTTTTTTCCGCACTTCTGTACTCATCTTCAACAGTGTAAATTTCATTGTTGTTTTATCTGTTTTTATTATCTATACTTTTATACAGCCAAACCTGACTGAAGCAGCCAGTCAAGGGAAGGAGCAAAAGTGATATTTTAAGACAGAGTGTTGCTTAATAAAGGTTTGCTCTGACAGCGTATAAATGGGAAATAACAAATGTGACTGCTTAAGACAAGTGGTTGCTTAATAGAGGTTACACAGGTTTGACTATATTTCGTAGTTTCTTCTTTTATTCTATCTATACTTTTATGTTTATAAAAACTGACGTGACGATACTATCTTTTTAATAGCTGTTAATACTTTCTTCAATATTTAGTTTTAGACAGTAATACCTTGAGATATATATCCCCAGGTTCACGTACGTGGGAGTAAATGTCGATTTTATACGTAGAAATGGCCGCAATCGCACTTGCCGTCGATAAGGACGTATGTACCGTTAACACAAAATCAGTTAAAATATTCACCTAGGCAGGTGTAAATTTGTTCTTTGCAATCATCGCCAGAAAAAAGTTAAATATTGAATTTTGGAATGTAATACGTTGAAATTAATATTGATTTTATACGTGGAAATGACACACTCACTAGACGGTGATGCTGGTAATACAAAATCGGTAAGAATATTTACCTGATCAGGTGTAAATCCGCTCTTTGTCATCATCGCTGGTATAAAGTTGAACGGAATGAAAAGAGCCATTCCGGAGAACATTATCGCTGCGATAAAGAATAGGTAGTCTTTTGAAATAAAATAAAATACTGTCCAACACTTGGTACTCTTTGCTTGACCAGTACCTGTGAAAAAACAAACATCACTAAACGTTAGTAATTAATAAAACAGTTCTTTAGAAGTTACAGTCAACTGATCTTTCTCGATGTTTACAAACGTAATCCCATAACCCTTTGGAATACAATAGACTTAGTCCATGTATTGATGAGCATTTTACTTATTTTTAAAGAAATCTTAGGGTGTCACTCCACGTCTTCAAAAGAATAAGCTGGTCAACCTACCATTTATTGTGCATTTTTTATGTGAGGATACATTACTGCTATGAATTTTCTTTTAAAAAAAAGTATAAGTGAAAACTGTTTTTACCGTGGATATCCTAGACCTTATTTTATATAGAAAAAAAGAACACAATTCAACTGTGTAGTGAGACCTACATCGTTCATACATGCATGCATCTAACCCACAATGTCAACACTATCTGTCTAAAGAGTATCACTTTTACATAACAACTAAATATCCAATATGTCAAAATCTAGTATTCAAACAATGTTTGTTTATGTATATGTATTTTAATGAGCAACTACACATTATTTTGCATCTCCTCTCTGAATCGTCAAACGCAAAGTGTTTTCTATATATTTACCTTCAGTTACCGATGGTATATCATTTGTGATGCCTTCGTTGTCGTATCGTCCGCCTTCAGAAGAAATTTTATTTTCAGAAGCTTTTGCCATTTTCGAAGATGTGCTGTTTTGCAGTTCTATATTGTCGTTTTGGCCACTTTCAACCGATAACTCATCTACAGGTGGCATTTCTATGCCATCTGTACGTTTTATATCTCGTTCCGATTTCGAAGTAAACTTTAACGTGAAACTGAGAAGGCAAGCAATGAAGACCATCCCTGCTACAACGAATAATGCTTCTTTTAATCCGTAATTAATGACCATGGCTGTATGTATGATTGGTTGTACCATTACACCTGCCGCTTTTCCAATCGTGGATATTGCAGAGGCCAGCGCGCGTCTTTTCTTGAAGTTCCTTAATATAATGACCTCGGTGGCTAACAAAGTAAGTGCCCCGCCTATCCCTGGTGGAAAAGTAATTGTAAAATATTCTGATTCAATTATATAATTGATATGTATATCTAGTAATAATGAAAGGTTTTAGTATGAAATTATAGAACGGCTATTATAGATAAAAACATAAACCAAAATAAATAATTAACTTTTCAAACAACCATTTTACTTTCGATCTCTTTAAAAATACTTGCAATCTATCCATGGACATCAAATCGTTTTGATTACAATAATGTTAAAATGTTCGAAGCAGGTCACAAATACATTTTATTAACTAGTCGCTTCTCTTGTACATGTTGATAAGTCTGAAAAACTAATAAGGTTGTTTTTATCAGCGTGGTGAGGTCAGCCATTCTCACAGTTTCCTTCATACCGTTCAGAAGTTGTCTAAAATGTTAATTATAATCATTATTATACAATCACTTTTTTCTTTTCTTATTACTTGCTTCATTTTGTAAGAGTACAATAAAATTACTTCTGTCCAATTTATTCACAATTTATATAAAATTATGTCATGGTGAAGAACTTTATAAGATTTTATCTTCCATTCTAATCCTTATTTATACTTAAACTGATGTTTGTGTTCGTTTGTCTGTATGTACATTTAGATTAATAAATATGTTTAAACCAAATGGTTTTATGTTATATTTCATTTTCTGACAGGATTATATTCTAAATACCAGACTTTGTCTATATTTAATTCATAACATATTAATACATATGCAAACAAATATGTTATTTCATTTGAGTGCGGCTTAACACACCATATATGCATATATAAATAAAACTAAACATAAAGCATTAAAAAGACAAGAAAATGATAAATATGTAATATTTTGGAAGATGAGTATCATTCATTTCTAACGAGTCCATTGTTTGAAGAAATATTCAAAAGCAATATTAAATATAGCTTTGGATTATATCAATTACGGTTAACTTTATTTGATTTAATTAGTCAATAACAAAGAAATCAGCCACCTTTACTAATCGTCTCTAAAACACACACTGTAACTGTAAATGTATGATGTAACAATTACTCTTTTATATAGTTGAGTCAAGTAAAGGTATGCACGTTAATTTTAAAGTTCTCACTTAACTCAATCTGTTTTTGAAAAGTATATACCTACATAATGCAAATATGAAATTAAGCAACATAAGTACGTGTGCAGAGCCTTTGTTTCCTTTCTCATTTCCAGTTTTGAAGCCTGATATGAATTACTTAAGCGGCTGATATTCACCATAGTTCTCATACTTAGTTTTATTTATAATATATGACACAACTGTAATAGATGTATTAGTTTCAATCAATATAATAGAACGATTGATTGCGTCATTTTTTTTATTTATTCGAGGGCTAACATATGGTCAGTTAATCTGACATAACTTCCCATGATCTCGGAAGGTTAATCAGTACTCGAGCACACCAATCTCCACAAGTAACTAATAACTTATCCACTTGAATCAGCGGTTCGAGACGAATGATAATGAGACGACTTATAATAGAAAGAAAAAAGTCCATAATAATGTGTATGTCATAAGAATTGTTGCTGATTTGTTCAAGGTTACCATGACGACACGACTAGTTTCATTATAAAAGTGTTAATAGTTCTTATATATGAACTTATATATATGAAATGGAAATACTTGAGTATCTTAATAAGTGATGAAAGCCATCTATAAGTATACACAATAATTTGATGCGTGAATTAGTGCTATTTAAAAAATCAGCCACACAAAAGCATCAAGTTTGTGCAATATGGTCCAATTTATTAATGTAACTGTTGAATATATGATTATAATCAGTGTTATTGTAGCTATATCATTTCATTTTGTGCTTTTAATGAAATATGGACATGTGTCAGCGAATTAATGTTGATAGTGTCACTGTAACTGAAAAATGCTGATCTTAAAAATGGTAATTCCAATATTTTCAATAATAAAAAAGTGAAATAAAGCGAACATATATTCAGTTTCACTCTCCAGCACTACAATTGATAGACTGTACCACGTCAAGGCCACTACAGTGCAATAAAAATGATAGTTGACAGTTACAAGTGTTCTCCAACTCTCTATACTGTTAAAAAATACTCTGTTAAATACATAATAGAGACGTATGTTAAAACTATTAATTCATTTCAGCAGTGGTCGGTTATATCTTAAAGGAGCAAATTTGAAAAAAACATTTTTTTCTCAAAAACAATATAAATGTTTTATAGTATTGCCTTGGAAGAAATGTGAGACGTGAATATCCTTTATGCGTGCGTGCAGATCGTTAATTTCGTCTCTGTTTTTAAAAGGGGCATAACTCCTAAACAGTTAAAATGCATCATAATTCGCTTATTCATAGTCACATATGACAAAGTATTAAACAAAATATTTAATTTGAATCAGCCCATATTGATATTAAATTCCAGTGAAATATTCATTTGTATTGTTAAAGACGTTTTGTCGCATATTTCCGAAACTAGCGTGACATAAATAGATTATAAAACTAATATAACTAACTATTTGTGAATTATGAAGTTGCAGATGTTAATATCTAGATTTAGACATTTCCATCTGATTTTACAGGTAAGTTTATAGGTGAGATGATTATATTGATCAAATTCAGTAAATCGATTCAATATTGTCACGTGTATCTTTAATATAAACAAACGTCGCTGTACGGTATAGATTATTATGGATGTGAACATAGTACTATATGTTTACACTATCAATATCTGTTATCTTGCTTTATTGTTGTTTTATGTATAAGTGACGGTAACTGTCACTGCGAAGGCGTATATGAACTTATTACCTGGTTATTTTGATTCATTACTTGTATATGCATATAATGCAATAGATAGTGCATTGCCTTACATTTCATATGTTCATTGTGTTGTATATAAATAGAAAATTTCATGAAAATCTTAGGATGTGTTAATTGGGGAAAGCAATGTTTGATAATTACGGTTTGTAAGTAATGATATGTTTTGATTATTTAACAATTTGATAAATAAACTGTCGTGACAAAAGCTCCTGCACTCATTGTTGAATTGCGATAATATTTATATAGTTTATTTACGTCTCATCATACATGCACTTATATAACACAGTATGAAAACAACTAATATATTAACAATAGAGGTCATTCTGAAAATAAATTACACGACACAAAGGTGAACAGGTCACCGAAGTGCCGCTGTCTTTTCCTATTCATAAGTACATAAATCCACTTAATCTTTATCAATATAGTGGCTTAAATATCACTAAAATATAACGAACACAAATATTTACAAATAATAAAACTTTAAAAAAGTACTTCTAATCTTGACGCTCATCTAAAGTCATTTTATAAAATGTTTAACTAAAATTTGACAGAATGAATATAAGCATTATGCGCGACTTACAAAATGATTAACAAAACGCAAACCACCTCGAATATTCGATATAAACTTATAAGCAGTAAGATTTCAAACAGCTATAAAATATGAAAAGTGAATTGTTAAGAAATTATATAGGTATTATTTATTTAAATAGGAATTATGAATTTGTAGTATTTTAAAACAGGTTTTCAATACTCTTTTTTATTTGAAATATTTTCAATAAACCAATATATCTTTTATAAATTTTTGCACATTTAGCCGAATTAAAATTATTATGTACGACTTTATGCTTAATTGTTAAATGTATGCTTAATATATGTACTTATATGAATAAACTATTGTTCAAACTTAAACAGGTTTTGGCACACCAGTAAGAAAACCAGGAGTCGTAATAATGATAACACTGCTATAGCTGCTGGCAATGATTCTGCACTGATATTTTATAACAAGTTATTCTGGCACTGTTATTATAAAACACACGTTTATTGGAACATACGTACTATTATATAATGACAACAAATCAGAACTATACGTTATATCATTTTCTTTTAAAAAATGAAAATGCCTTCAGGAAATAGTTTAAAAATGATCCTTTGTTTACTAGTATTTGGATTAATTTATTCGATTTCAGAGTAACCTAAGATCTTATGGATCGTTTTCTTGGTAGAACAAGTACTAAATGCTGTAATTTTGAGACATTATGTCGATATTGTGATCAAACCCACGACCTGTTGTGTGATGGGAGTTTAACAGATATTCGGCTGCTCTACCACCCCGCATAAAATACTCCCAGCTATTGTTGTTTCACTTTTTTGGCCTTAACAACTTGGAGATTATCTGAATCCGTTTCCTGGCTTGCATTGATACTGAATGTTGTTTTATCGAGGCCTCTGATGGGAGTTACCAACACTCTATCAACTTCACTATTTTGAACATAATAATAGCGCCACTATTGCGATGGTCAAAACCGACAATGCTATACTGTACATAGTGATATGGGAGTAAACACTGTACAACTAAAAGGCGAATTTGAAACTTAAAATTGGAATCCTCGCGGACCGAGTGGTTTAAAAATGCCGTCTCAAGATGACTTATCTCTCACCACTAAGGTCGTAGGTTCGAAACCTGCTCGCTATCAAAACTGATTTTAGAAAGTTTATCAATTACTTGCGGAAAGACGTGTTTTTACTCAACCAATAAAACAGGACACGCCAGACATAAATTGAAATGTGTTGGAAATGGCGTTAAACCCCATTAAAAATAAACCTGAATAGGAGAAAGCATTTTTAAGATATCTTTTTTGCAAAATTAATTACACCGTCACAGTCCTTCCCCGGCGGTCTAAGATATATGTATAAGATATATGCCAAATCGGATTCTTTAACATTCTCTGAAATCAAGACCGCACTGGCAACTATACCTGCGGCATCATCGACAGTGATTGATATACTCTTTAAATAATGCAGTCAAAGTCGATAACAAGAAGTTTTTTTTAAATAAAATATTAAAAAATACCTCCTACAACGCCATACGTAATGTACATGACGTACAGTTTTTCGACAAATGCAGACGAGAATAGTCCCGCAGACAATATAAACGTCCCCATTGCTACAGTAACTGTGGTTCCAAGTTTGGCGCAGATGAAGCCGGCAAGTATACCTATAAAATAATTGGTTAACATGATTTGTGCATCGTCAACAATATATAAAATATACTATCGAACATATTTCAGGATATTAAATTTTATTTTTCTTTAAAACACCCAAAACAAAGATTTTCAAAGGTATACGGTGCCATTTGTACAATTTTTAGCACTTCAGGCTTTCACGCCATCTAGACTAATCCGCGTTCATTTATGAATGCTTTAATACATGCAAAGTCCGATTATTTCTGAACAAATGAAAATGTAAATTTATATAAAGTCTGTTTCGGAAACGTTATATGAGGTCTTAGTTAGAAGCATGAAAAAAGTACAGTATGTGCAATAATTGCCAATTTGCCTTTCATTTAGAAAATCATGAATGACCTTTGAAATAATGAATGAAATCGGATCGAAAATTACGTGAGAATTGCCCGCAAAATAAATTGACGTTTTGCGTTATAGAATTGCCAATGCATTACATATTACAATTCTTTGCTTCTTAACACTTTGGTTTTCAAATCTATATTTTAGCTACTAGCTATTCAGTCTACTGAGAAATCAAGGTTTTCAATTATCTTTGTTTAAATATATGCTATATCAAATCCGAAATTGTAACCCCAGGCAGAAAAGCCCGACCAGAGCCATTCGAGATTTTTATTATGCATATTTAAAAGAATGACGAGATTTAAATGTACTCACCCCCGCCAAACATGAGTCCAATGAAGATAGACATAATCCAACTGGTCGCGCTTTTAGTTGTATCAAATTTGTCAAGCATTGCGACAAATAGAACCCCGGTGCCGCGTAGTAGGCCTACAACGGTGAAATTTATAACCATGCACACTAGCATTAGAAGAACATGTCGGACATGACGTCTGCAGGGAGTCTTTACTGACGTCATCTAAAATAAACATTTTAAATAATCAAAGCCAAATACGCTAAATAAACGCTAAATTTATTACGATAAATATACGCTTACTTCAATATAAGAGCTTCTGACATATAAGAAGTATAAGTATAACATTAAATGACACATTCATCAGAGTAGCATGAACACACTTTATATACTGAACGGTACTGTACAGTTAATCAGCAACTTTGTTTTTTTTAAAATATTCGTTAAAATATTGTGTAGGCGTTTTTACAATTTGTATATGCCATTTACAGGCAATTACAAGTATGTATTTCTACATACCTTGCATTAATATAAACGCCGCAAAGTGTAGTTTGGGCAATAATATTATTCATAGGATTACTGAAAAAACAATATAGAAACTCATATTTTGGCATAGATTTACGTACTTAGATAGATATAAGACACTACATGCAGCTTCTTCATTAGACAATGTTTTGTTGAGTTGGAGCTTACTATGATAGATAATGAAATCCATTTGATTCACTAAAGAAACACGTGTATATCGTCCCGATATTATTGGTAGAAGTAATGTTGAAGACAAGTATGATATCATTCTGTGTATGTTATGAAAACCTCAGCATTTGGAGAAATATAAAACATGCCTCCGACAAGTGATGCACAAACCACAATCAAATTAATTACCAGTACCATATAAACAGCAATCATCAAAATGGTAAATTATGAACTAGTCCACGATCAAAATACAAACGAATAAATTAACGTATTCGTAACTAATTAACCAATCAAATGTTTTATATATAAAATGACATATTGGCATTTTGATAACCAGCCAATAAGAAATTGTACAACAAGAGATTCTACCTAATAGAGAAGGCACTCAGCACAGCGTGACCGTCATAACATACTCAATATATTATAGAACATTCATAAAACGTACTCAACAAGTTAAGCCTAATTAGCAATGTATTATATGAAGTACTATTATGCATTTTCATCTGATGAAGGTTGTATATAGCCGACATGTATTATTCAGAATAGAAACTTTTAAATGGAGTTTGTCTTCTTGGTTTTAGTTTATTTATATAAATTATACAAATCCTCTTAAGCAAACAAACGTATGAGTGAGTAACCAAACTATCCCTTCAAGTAAATTACATATAATTGAATTGACGACACGGGGAATTAATTGACACAAGCATAGTTTTGTATGGGCAAGCATAGTTGTGTGTGGGCAAAATAAGATTCATATAAACTCTAAACTTCTTCGTGATCGAGCTACATAAATTAGCATTAATACTGTGAAATGAAATTGGAGCGAGATGGTTGGTTGATACATGGCCTAGGCCTCAAAACATACTAACAACAAAACATATGATTTATTTAAATTTGCTTATGTTTGTATAGTTTCACAGTAAATAGCCGGGGAACCATGCAACCGGTCGTGTATAATGACAATTTAAAACAATTTTAGCCATAGCTCAAGCTATTATATTCCGAGCCGGCAAGGTTAATGTTATGTTCAACATGATATGTAATGAAGTCTGTGTGCGATCCTATTGAACTATATGTGCAAAAATATGTGTTTTAATAATAAGTAAAATGTCAACAGTGGATATTTCGGATAAAGACAATGAAATGATATATTATAAATATGTAATTATATTGAAATAATATTAATATGAAGTAAATTATATACTATAAATATAGATGTATATATTTCTTTCTTCTGTTACTTCCAGCAATTAATTCCTGATTATTAGTTAAACATATTTTATTTCAACGTGAAATGAAGTTAGGTCAGAAGTTCTTTCAACATTAGGTTCAGCCCGTTCCCTACGTCTTTTTACAATGTTTACATTAAATATTAAAATGACATATTTAACAATTTTTCTTCACCAACATTACGAGAATAGAAAAAGGTCGGAAAGGAAGAAACGTAATAAATAGTCAAACAATAACATATCATTTCTTTATTTTGACGTCATTACGCATGCGTCCTGTATCCACATCTCAATAGCACACCAGTGAGACAATCAGATTAGTAAATAAAAAAGTACAAAAATAAAAACAAAACTTTGTTTTGGTAAATATACGACGACATAAAGACAAACAATACATACAGTGATTTTAATTTTAATAAACTTTAAAATATTTAAATTAATCAACTTGCCATATTCCCAACCAGTTATTTCTCCCTTTATTACCCCATATATACCTCAATAATACAAACAACTGGACAAGAAGAGAACGCTATTACGTCATAAATGGCGAATGTTTAATACGTAGTGTTTGTCACGTGAGTACTGGTGTCCTATGCAGCTCGACGTTTATATACAATTAGCAAAATAGTTAAATAATTGACAAGATCGAAGTAATATAGTGCATTTAATACAAGACAGGAAAACATTAATGAGATTATACAAAGTGTTTAGTTTATTCGATATAGTATTGTGCCGCTTTGACTATAATAGTATTGCTAACATTTGATAGTCTGCCATCTCCATACAGAAGGTGCTGTATATTTTGTGGGTGAAATGATCTTGTCAGGTTAAATAATGTTATCTTTGGCTTCTATTTCTATTTCCATACTTAATGTGTTGGGGTATTGAAATGTTATTTTATTTTATTCATGGAGTGCTTAAACGCAGTTAAAGAAGCAGCAGACTTAAAGTTGTTATCTAAATGATTCAATAATATAATTGAGGAAGGTATACATGAATTTCTTATGATTTCAGTTCTTGAAAACGGTACAGTTATGTTTGGTTATGTTTGATTATTGTAGGAAGCCTCGTTTCAGAAGGAGGTTAACGGGCATCACTGATTAACATAGAAGTTCAGTGAGATCTTTAACACTGCACTGGGTATGTCTCTCCCCGTACACGGTTCAACTGCTTTAAATCCCCATCGAAGGATGGATGTTTTCACAACACCTTGATCGAATCCAACTGGGAATCGTTACGGGGATTTTTGGTCTTAGAGCAAACATATTAACCAGTAGTTGTTTTCTTCCCTCAATAAAACCGATCACTAGAAATATAGATAGAATATATATATATAACAAACTTATCATAAAACTATATTACCAAAAAGTTACCTTTGAACATCAAATAACAAATAATATATTTTTTATCCAATTCACTTATTTAAGCTCCACACTGCAAAAGTTCAACACATTGTCTGATAACATTCATTTGTTTGCATGCACTTTATTACTTATATATTGATACCAGTACGGTCTAGTCTCAGGCTAACAATATATTTCTCATTAAAACATCACTTTCACAACCACTTGTCACGATGTCCACTTTTGTATTATTATAGATAGTATCGTACTACAGAAAGAGTTTATCAAATGTGTATTTGTCACATGGTGGCGGAGAGGGGTATAGATTCACAATGTATATATATAAAGGGAGATAATTAAATTCACAATGTATATATATATAAAAGGAGATAATTAAATTCACAACAACGGAATTTACGATTTTTTGGATCTTTTCAGATGCTCATATGTGTGTGTGTGTGTGTGTGTGTGTGTGTGTGCGCGCGTGCGCGCGCGCGCGTGCGTGTGTGTGTGTGTGTGTGTGTGTGACTTTTTTACAAATTTTAATATACATAAAATTAAATCATAAGCATATGTAGTCAAAATGGCAATTCAATATATTAAGTAAATTCCAAAACTTTTGTCATAGTCTCCAGGATGATGAATTTCCATCAATAATAACTATCACAATTGAATATTCAAAGTTTAGTAGCATAGCCGGCATCTCGTTCTCACGTATAATGAATAGTATAAACATGGATTATCACTACTAACTAATTTTCACTGCATTTTATCACACGTTACACATCTCGTCTCACTTATTGAACATGCATATGAATATTTTATAAAGTCTTTTCTTCATATGAATATTTTCTCAATTTGTTAAAACTTAAAATTAAGGATTTTTATACTCCTCCTTTATAAGTCGATGAATAGTATCTGCCACCACTTCTGGGTATCTACCATAGTCTGTCTGGAGGCTGGTAAGTTCTCTAGACGTCGTTCCACCATTGAAAGTACACTTGATCATATTAAGTGGTTCTGTATCTTTCCCTTCTTAAACGTGCCTTCCCTCAATGGTTTCGAATCCTAACTCCCAGACCTCACCTAATAATAATGTATACAAACAAGCGTGAAACTAACATGATCATTTCTATACTTAAGAATTGACACACAGTCATTGAAATTCAATTTTTACACACAGCTAGAATTAAATAATACTCCATTTATGTATTTAACATAAATAAATAAGGATTTGCCTTTGTAACACCGAACATTAACACACAGTTAATGACTCACCATCTGTACACCAAGTAACAAATGCACTCCGTTTATGTATGTATATATATTCACCGAGCATTGACACACAGTCAACGCCTACTATTTCGTATACTCAGAAATAGCTGACTCCATAAATGTAAACTTAACATAAACCAAAGAAATGACGCATATTTTCCACAACACTAAACATAATTAAAAACTCGCTTTATCAATCGGCATTTACACTTCATGTCCATTATAGTCAAAGGTTCATTAAGCAAAAGTTTACAATTTTTAATATCATCAGACAGTAACATGTTTTTTCAACTCTGTCTGTCATTGTGTTACTCCCAATGACTACATGGGACAAAGCCCCTTTTATAGGAGTGTTTGCTTGACATCGATATATTAAAGCTGTTAACTCCGTATAAAAATATAGTCTAAGATTAAAACATAGGTAAAATACCAGGTAAATACGACAAGTTTAAAACACGAGCATTAGTACTTTAAAATACTTCCCGCTCAATAAAATATGGTGCCTGTGAAAATTCAGATGTGACATACATCAGACATGTATCAAAAAGTGAAAACGTTCAACAATATATGTATTTACGCGTTACATAACATTTAATCAAATGCAATCCTTATTAAAATGAACTGCATTGTATAAACACAACGTTGACTGTTGACTAGAATTTGGCTATGTTATAAAAGCGCAGTGGTGGACTAGTCATGCTATGCAAGACAAGGTCATTGCAGCTTCTACAACACATTCCTGGTGGCTGTAAACATGTTTTGCATCGCATCTGATTTGTATGTTTTAAGAGTCACAAACAATTGTACGAACTCAAATATATCGACAATTCATACATATTTGGTTTGTGAGCTGTTCGGTGAATACCGTCTGCACGCATGGCGATCAAAACAGAAGTAAACGGCCGTTAAGTAATAAGGAGAACAACTCTTCATATATATATTAAATGGAATTAACGGTTGTGCAGCTAGTTATAGAAGACTTCTCGTATAATTAAATATATCAAATTGTTGAATATTATTATATCTAAACTTAGGTATAGTATTAATTGTACATAAGCACCGCTTTTATGTTGCGGAGTTAAGTAACTTACTGTCAGCTCTTATTGCCACGTTAAAACTGCACAGCGTGTATGGGTTCGAAATAGTGTACCCAGGTTTTGTCATCAGTGACACAATTTGCAAATTGCCTTTAGTTCTATTCTGGGAACATTTTAAGCAGTTCTTTGGCAGTTTGAACACGTGCCATCTTTTGGTCGTTAGTCAATGAGAGGGGCGCCCATTTAGAAGAAATTGTCCTAACTTTCAAGTTTTTTCTCAGAACGAAATGAACTTATCATCGTGATAGTGCAATGCATACTTTATCACGCACATTATATCACGCATCCTTTCGAACACTTTATTTAATTTTAGACATGATTTTCTTTGGCCGACCAGATTTTGTTGCATTTTTAACAGAATCTACACCAGAATCAAATTTATTTTTTCATCAACAAACTGTCTCATAAGACACTTTAGCGACTCATAAACCTGTGCGATATATTTTAGAGAACAACCGAGATTTGTACGAAATTTGATTTAAGTCCGAATATTCTCATTATTTGTTACTCGCGTTTACAACACTGGTCAACGACTGCCTATACTGAAACTACGTTTGAAAACCCGCGTGTCAGCAGATACATGTATATACCATTGTGTAGTGAAGTACTGAATAGGGCTGTCCATTCGTATAAATATCGATGTCAAATGTCACGTGATAATTACGCGTCGTATGATTTTCAAGTCTAAAATTTCTGTTGTTTTATTAAAACGAGAAAGGGAAATGGTAAAACTATATATCAACACTTTTTTGATAAATCGATTATTATCTTTAATTAGGGAATCTGATTGGCACCATTCACATATAATAAATAAAAATATCGACATTCCAACATACATAAACTGTTTAACACATGTTTTGAAACATAATCTTATTGTACCGGATTTTGTGGAACTGTCAGTTGTTCAGTTTTCTGAAATTTCGAAATGTTAATCTTTAGACAATTTAGACAAATGAGAACATATTAAGAAAACAATTAGCATTTTCAAACCAATAAGTGGTACAAATATATGTCATTGAACATCTTTCTGATATATGCAAATCCTTACTGCCGCGTATAGTAAATGGGATTCTAGGATCGGACTTCCATACAGCTTAACCTGCATGTTGTACCCGTGATGGAGTTTTTGTTTAAATCAAGGCAGGCGTCTGTAAGTGTCTCGTTGTTTAAATCCCTTTTCTTCAATCGCTCATTTATAACTACATATACACAACTACATATACATAAGACTAAGTGTAGTTTCCTTTTAAATGGTTGGTCACAAGATTATCCTTTATCATATACTGAACGGAACAGCTAACCCGTCACCTGGTATTTTATGTACCAGATGTTCTATGTATTTTCTAAAAAGTGTCAAACTTGAATAATGAAGAACATTGCTTTATAAAATCAATACATAATTGTCTGCTTATTCGTATAGAATTTTTGATAACGCTTCTCAATATTTTGACGAATACATTGGAAATACGAAAATGGTGGTTTAGCTGTTACGTTCAGTATATATTGGAACAACCAATCATTTAGACAATTATTGTGGAAAATGGAAGATATCGAGGATGTTATTAAATATTCTAACCGCGTATTTAATACATCTACATTTATTCCTTTCTATACATATTTGTATATTGTGTCAGCAAACGACCAAGATGTATTTGTACCCGTAGCTTCACTGTTATTTAAACCACGCAGAAAATCTTCAACATTTATATCTTCTTCAATTTTGGACTCTGAAGAGAAATCTTTAAAATGGTTATACAATTCAATACTTTTAATTTAATAGTTTATTCACATAAATTAAAAGGCCATTTGTTAAGCTATTAACTGTTTGAATATATGAGTTGTATACTTCATCAATAATTTCACTTCAAACAAGTGATTTATATGTGTTATCATGATATTGTTGTATGTATCATTTGATGTTCATTTTCGTATTGTTGCGTGCGTGTACTGTATTGTGTATCAAAAGGACGGTGAACTGCATATATTAAAATACTATTGAATACATTTCTGTTCTATATAACGACCACCCTGTGTGTGTTTGAAAAACATTAGAGATAATTAATTTAGTCTCTGCGTTAGGTGAAATTTGCACCTAAATTTAATTAGTATCATGGTATTTGTTTCTTTAATTAATTTCCGATTGCCATCTAGATACAGACCGCCGTAAATTACTAATTAACTTTTCACACATTCCTGATGTTACGTTTGGTTTTAGTGAGAAACCAATATATATATATGTATGATATATATTCACACTTTTTTCAATTTCACCAACCGGAAACGGTTTCAGAATCTGTGAGTGATGTCAAAGTATAAAATCATACTATACTTAACTAAATATGCTCTGCTGTGCTGTGCTGTTCTGCGATATGCTATGCTATGTTAAACTATGTTATGCTATATTATGCTATGTACTGCTATGCTATGTAATGATATGTAGTATATTGTACTGTTCTGTACTGTATTAGATATAACTGACCATGTGTTGTATTGTACATAACCACGTACGCTATGCTATGCTATGCTATGCTATGATATGTTATGCTATGCTATGCTATGCGGTGTAGTATATTGTACTGTAAAGTACTGTACAGTCCTGTTCTGCACTATGCTGTACTGTGTAGTATATTGTACTGTAAAGGACTGTACAGTCCTGTTCTGTACTATGCTGTTCTGTGTAGTATATTGTACTGCTAAAACATGTACAGTCCTGTTCTGCACTATGCTGTTCTGTGTAGTATATTGTACTGCAAAGGACTGTACAGTCCTGTTCTGCACTATGCTGTACTGTGAAGTATATTGTACTGCAAAGGACTGTACAGTCCTGTTCGGCATTATACTGTACTGTGTAGTATATTGTACTGCAAAGAACTGTACAGTCCTGTTCTGCACTATGCACTATACTGTGAAGTATATTGTACTGCAAAGGACTGTACAGTCCTGTTCTGCACTATGATGCACTATGATGTACTGTGTAGTATACTGTACTGTAAAGGACTATACAGTCCTGTTCTTTACTATGCTGTTCTGTGTAATATATTGTACTGTAAAGTACTGTACAGTCCTGTTCGGCATTATGCTGTACTGTGTAGTATATTGTACTGTAAAGGACTATACAGTCCTGTTCTTTACTATGCTGTTCTGTGTAGTATATTATACTGTAAAGTACTGTACAGTCCTGTTCTGTTCTATGCTGTACTGTGTAGTATATTGTACTGTAAAGGACTATACAGTCTTGTTCTTTACTATGCTGTTCTGTGTAATGTATTGTACTGTAAATGACTTTACAGTCCTGTTCTGCACTATGCTGTACTGTGTAGTATATTGTACTGTAAAGGACTATACAGTCCTGTTCTTTACTATGCTGTTCTGTGTAATATATTGTACTGTAAAGTACTGTACAGTCCTGTTCGGCATTATGCTGTACTGTGTAGTATATTGTACTGTAAAGGACTATACAGTTCTGTTTTTACTATGCTGTTCTGTGTAGTATATTTACTGTAAAGTACTGTACAGTCCTGTTCTGCACTATGATGTACTGTGTAGTATACTGTACTGTAAAGGACTGTACAGTCCTGTTCTGCACTATGATATACCGTATAGTATACTGTACTGTAAAGTAATGTACAGTTCTGTTCTGTACAATGCTGTTCTGTGTAATATATTGTACTGTAAAGTACTGTACAGTTCTGTTCTGCACTATGATGTACTGTGTAGTATATTGTACTGTAAAGGACTGTACAGTCCTGTGCTGCTCTATGATGTACTGTGAAGTATACTGTACTGTAAAGTACTGTACAGTCCTGTTCTGTACTATGCTGTCCTGTGTAATATATTGTACTGTAAAGTACTGTACAGTCCTGTTCTTTACTATGCTGTTCTATGTAATATATTGTACTGTAAAGTACTGTACAGTCCTGTTCGGCATTATGCTGTACTGTGTAGTATATTGTACTGTAAAGGACTATACAGTCCTGTTCTTTACTATGCTGTTCTGTGTAGTATATTGTACTGTAAAGTACTGTACAGTCCTGTTCTGCACTATGATGTACTGTGTAGTATACTGTACTGTACAGTCCTGTTCTGTACTATGCTGTTCTGTGTAATATATTGTACTGTAATGTACTGTACAGTCCTATTCTTTACTATGCTGTTCTGTGTAATATATTGTACTGTAAAGTACTGTACAGTCCTGTTCGGCATTATGCTGTACTGTGTAGTATGTTGTACTGTAAAGGACTATACAGTCCTGTTCTTTACTATGTTGTTCTGTGTAGTATATTGTACTGTAAAGTACTGTACAGTCCTGTTCTGCACTATGATGTACTGTGTAGTATACTGTACTGTAAAGGACTGTACAGTCCTGTTCTGTACTATGCTGTTCTGTGTAATATATTGTGCTGTAAAGTTCTGTACAGTCCTGTTCTGTACTATGCTGTTCTGTGTAATATAGTGTGTTGTAAAGTTCTGTACAGTTCTTTTCTGTTCTATGCTGTTCTGTGTAATATATTGTACTGTTAAGTACTGTACAGTCCTGTTCTGTACTATGCTGTTCTGTGTAGTATATTGTGCTGTAAAGTTCTGCACAGTCCTGTTCTGTACTATGCTGTACTGTCATTGAAATACTGTTTATATTAATTCACAATATTGTAATGTTGGAACGAGTCTGGAGAACGGACCTAGCTCTCCCGATTGGGTCCGCTTTCTCATTGGGGGATTATGGACTTGTTTGGTGGGTGGGGGGGGGGGGGGGGGGGGGGTGGGGGGGGGGGGGGGTATCAGGTTCTGGAATAGACTATGTTGGAACTAACAACAATTTAAAGATTATGAATATACCAATGTAAATAATATATGAATGCTATGACCATCACCTTAAAATACTGTTTATTGGTCAGCTGATTAGCATAAGAACGAACCAACATGATATGTAATATTCAAAATACACAGTAAGATTTGAAGGCATCGAGGAAGATTGGCTCTGTCAATTGAAATACCCTAAAAATATCTCACACACTCATTCACTTACGCCACTGTGTAACTTAAACTTGATAAAAGGATGCAAACAAACTCGCATAATACGCATTTATAAAAACAAAATTTATATTAATGTAAATTGTGAAATTTAAGAAAACCCATGAAGTTGCATTTTGAAATCAACAATATGTTTTGTTTGTTCACCATTTGAAACTTGAGTATTTTAAAGACGAATTCGACATATTATCGGAGTCCATGTCACTATATAACCTGTCAAATTTGGTTGTAATTTTAACAAATTAACAGAATATATGACAACGTATTTCGCGAGAAGTCTGTCACGTACATATTAATTATTACATAAACTGGGAGATATTCTACACCTACAAGAAGGTGAGGTGGCCATTAATGAGATCAAAACATGTAATATTCAGAGGATTTATAAGATTGCTTATATCACATAATTCAGGAAAATATTACATTTACCATTTATTTAACAGATCACCTCAATAAGGAATATCTGACATAACGTCTCAAAATAACGTCATTTATCCATGACAAATCGACGGCATTTATATATTCGTGCAAGTCGGAAAGTACTTCGGCAATTTACGTACGAGAGCCGAGTTATAAGGAAAACACCGAGCGATGAATTACTAGGTTAATATAAAAATATGTCATGCGTTTATTACGCTCCAGCACCGCAAAGTATGTGATTAACCAAAATGTTCAACTTAGTCTGAAGGTATAAAAGGTCACCGGCATAAATTTTCAAAAGTAAGAGCTTTCTTAGAAATCCATGATGGCGTCAAAGATGGCCGCCGTTTTCTTCAGTAGGATATAAAACATGTATGAATCAATAAAGAAAAGAAGTGTAAGCATAACGATAAGACAGCTGGCACATTTCATTTTAAGGTATTTATTAACATTTCAGAGTTATACTGTTATTATTTGAACCTAACAAAAGATAAGAGTCTAGGCCAAAAGGTCAAATATGATCGATAACGCATACCACCGAAATGCTAGTATTTCAATTTAATTATAGATTAGTAATGAACTTAATATATGCCACTATAATCCATATGTATACTGCGCTATGAATATAACATAACATTTTCAAAATGTTAGGTTCAAGAATGAGATAAAACTAACATGACAACAAAGATGGCCACCAGATCAATTGTAACATGGTTTGATAGTCTAAACATATGTTATTACCATTAATAATACAGAAAAACAAATGCTTCCAACGCATTAGATGGCGCCCTTACCGTACGATTTAAAAATAGCATATAGAGTATGACAGCCGTAAATAAAAACAACAACAAATATGAAGGAGACAGACAGAATTATAAGAGACTATAAAAATGAAAATAATACCGAAATGGTTTGTTTAATACAATTAATTAGCCGAGTGTTTTAAATAGACGACTTTTAATTGTAACACGATTATAATGATTAAGTATATATTTATTTTCTCAAAAAAATCAGTATATTTGCAATAGCATTATACGCTCTTTAAATAGGTTGTATGAGATAATTGAATTTACAGTCATATACACAAGCTTAAGGATTAATACGATTAGTTATAAGTGTTAATCTTAAATGTCTCAGAGTGAATATGTGAAATTTAAAGTATTCCTATCCGGCTTTTTTCTGTGTCTTTGACTGTATAATCGCTGAATCAGGTATTTCATTACCACCTCATAATTACTATCATGACATGTAATATGTGGCAATATTATACATAAAGCAAACACGACATTGGTCATCACATGATTTTACAAAGCCACTTAGCAATTCAGGTGGAATGAGTTCATCATTTTAAACATTTCCGTTAAACTGTTTTCAGTTTAATAACCAAACTCTGTTGGATCAGGTAAATTTACTACTGTTTTAAGACCTCCCCTCCTGATAATTGGCTGATATGTAGCAGATGAGTAGTCTGTAGAACGGACTCTCCTGATTTGCTCTTCAGTTGAAAGTTTGAATGACGTCACAGTTTAATAACCATTTAATTGCTTTGAATTGTGAGGCATAGACTTTCCTGCTTTTTCATCAGGGATTAATAAACCTGATTCAGGAGATATCAGATTTTGGAATATACAAATAGATAAGGCAAAACTCTATCAAATGTTGGTTTTGATATTTTGTTCTCTGTCACATTTGTCACTCTCAGTCTTTTAAGATACGTACATTTTTGAGAGCCATACAATTAGCAGCGTACATCATGCATACATTCCTGGCCAATGGATATCAGTTTAATGTCAGACAACAGTGGAAGACTTGCAACACTGTTCATTAAAACTTTAACAGGCACATAAAACATCTATATAATGATATATCTAATACTCTGTAAGACATCTGCGGTTCAGTCGGGACCCACGAGAACAAAAATACGTGGATTCACCGAATTACCTGTTCATTTTTGTACAGTAGTTTAACACAAAAAAAGCCCCATTAAAGGAGCGCGCGCTTTATAATTGAAACTGCAGTGCCATATTAAATTCAATATATTGAGATACTGGCATAACCAACGTCCTCGAAATTTTAATACATATTTCAAAATATATTGACAAATGACGCAACGTATAAATATACCTGCATTAAAGCTTACGGGATTTGATTTTCGTAGCGTCGTCGGCTGTTTCGTAATTTTACTGTTTGTTTAAACGTAACATTGTAAAACTTCAAAAGGGGCAGCAAAAAAGGGTATCTTCAAATTTGCTTGTTTGGAATATAGGTAGTTTAATACCTTAACTACCATTTTTGAAAAAAAAAACAGATACCAGGCAAACGTCGTATTTTCACTTCCCCTTTTGAAACATGGTACCCATCAAAGTGTTGTCAACGACAACGAAATGCTATCAGCTGATTTAATAGTAGCCTGGACACCATGCAGAAAATCATTTGAACAAACCCATTTAATTAACACAAATTTTGCTGTTTCAATTAAATGTGTTAATAAACTTCAAAATGTCTCAAGTTGGTCAAATATTATTTCGATCGACAATTCCATATTGCCTAGCACCTGAACAATGGCATCCCCAGAGTTTGTTGACCTGAGAAGACACGCCATTTTTGTTTTCATATTTTGACATGGAGGAAGCACCAAATACAAATTTGCTTCGCTATTTCTGCAAAAAATGGCTCATGAATGCTTTTGTAATAGTTCTGATGATGGTTTATTATAAGTGATAGGGTAAGTGCGTATTTTGTTTGGTTTATTTATTAGAAACATTAATTTTAATGCAGCCATGTGAGCAGTGATTGTCGCCAGATCTGATTTATCGGAAGGACTGCAATATTCTCCTGATTTTGGCGAAAAAACAAAAAACAAATGAAATTTACTCATTTAAGGAACATAGATAATTGTGAGTAGTTTTTCATGTCCATTATGGAAGGCCTATTGTTTATCCCCGTTTATTTTTCAGAAATATCGAATAATTCGGCTTCTTGTTATTTGGAGCAAGTCGATTGTGAGAAACGGTTTCAATTAATTTTTTAATCAGTGTAAAAATAATTTATTTCTTAATTAGTACACCGTGTTTCAGTTTAGAAATGTAGTTGTATTATTCATGCATCATTTGGTACATAAATATGTTGCTAAATGCTTATAATTATACGTTTGTTGATAAGACAACTGGGTCGATTGAATATACCATAGCATCATTTAAAGGGGTTGTTTCGAAAGTAATTAAAGGCATTTGTTTTGTTTCACTGTTTATTTTCTGAAACAGTATTGTTTGCATTTATTTTTATTCGTTTTTATATAAATTAAATTCATCATGATACTTGTGCAATATGATTAATTATGATAAAGCTATGTTTGAATCATTCTTTTTTTTATTTTTAGTTGAGAAAATAACAAATAAAGTGTGTGTTTTAGGAAATGAAGTCAGTGTTGGATAGATGTAATTTCTTAAGTGTAAATCTACAACAATAATCACTAGTATTGAGGAAATATAACATTACAAAAAACATAGCTGCAGTATTTGTTATTTGTTACCACACTGCTTTATTTTAATAAGGTGAAAGTAAATCAGAAATTCCTGTTTTCTGTTTAAGTTATGAAAATCCCTACAGGTGTCTTCTTAATATAAGAAGCTGAGCAATAGGCTACTGTATACTTTTCTAAGTGGCATTACTTCAAATTCTGGTCGCTGTTTCATTGTTGATTCTTTTACCTTATAACATTAATCTTTCACAAAATGTGTTTTCCCCTATCTAAAAATAGAGTTTGAACAGAGAAATGTACATGAACATTAAAATAAATTTTACATTATTGTTTAAACATGTTTTTCTCAAAATTGAGTCAATTAATTCTATAAACCAGCAAATAAATGTTGTTTTTAAAAAGCACTTTGCAAAAGGGACAACAGAACTATAATGCCTTTGATTTAGCACGATAGAAGGAAGAAAACAGAAAAAAGAAAAATGTAGAAAAGAAAGAATTTACTTCATACAAATCTTATATTGGTGTTTATAAATGTAGCTCAAAGTAACATTTTGAACAATACGAAGTAAAGAAGTTGAGAAACTTAGGGTTCAATGCTCATTATAAATTCAGTGTGTGTTGCAAGTTATTTGCTCAGCATTTGTTCATAACTGGATTTAAATTATTTATTTTGATAATTGCAATGACAATTTGTTTCACAATCAAAGTCATTTAAAAGTTTATAGTTTGGAATAAGTTAATTTTTCAATGGTTAGCAATGAAATTATTGATTTGATGGTTTACTTGCATGCTTTTTTGGTAAAATCCAGAGATACATCATATACATGTACGGATGTGTTACTGTACCTTTGAATTTATTAATGATAATAGGATGATTTTTATCCATTTAAAATAATAATTTCAGTTTTTTAAAGATTCATAACGTTTTTCCTGATGTACTTCCTCTAAGACTCAGAGGTCCAAGTTTGATGCTCAGTACAGTAATTTTCAAAAACTCTCACTTTGCCTTGTTCAGTCAAGGTGCTGTGAAAGTATGCCACCCTTTGGAATTTGGATGTAAAATCAATCCCATGTGCAGGGCTTGCGGGGCCAGTGTATGTTAAATATCTCACTGAACTTCTGTTTTAATCAGTGACTCAAGTGAACATTAACCTCGCTCAGTAGTGAGTCTTCTGAAAGAATTTGTTTTACAACCATTTCAATTGTACATGTACATGGAAACAATCTAAAAATGGAGATTAGTTAACTCAGTAATAATTGACTTACACACCGTCACTGGTTGTTTAGTAAAATTGCACAATTTAGTTGGGATATCAACAACTTGCAGTTATGTGTCGGGTTACAGGTAATGATTGATATGCCAGTTTACATGTTTAAAAATAGATTAATTCATTGAATTAGAAATTACTGATTAACCATGATTTTGATTCAAACTGTAACAGAACAGATGGTAATGAATAGAATTTCCCTCTTTCTGATAGCAGCAAACTTCGGATAAGCATTCTTTTGCAAATTCATAGAATTGAATGAGTAGGGTGGAAAGATGGCAAACAGTGTTCATTAAGAATAACCAGATATTAAAATTGAAAGTTAAGTCAATGCACTCAATGTCTCTCCTATTTATTTAAGATTTTAACAGGTATTAAATTAATTTTCAGGTTTTCAGATTCACAGTGCTACATCGGACCATGGTGTATTGCTTCTAAGCAGTGAATAAACCGATAATGTATTTATCAAGATGGCAGTCAGTGCTTATTTTTAGTTCACTTTGAGGTAAGCTAACCTAAGTTGGTTGTTTGTATGGTGTTTGCATCACTTTCAACCATTTTTCAGTTAAATCGCAATGATGTATGTTTGAGACAGTATTGTATTGTCAATGCTACCTTACTGGTGTATCATACCACAGACACACATCATAATGCCCCATCCAGTCACATTATACTGACTCAAGGTCCACCAGACCTAGAACTATCCTCTAAATGCTGAAAGTCAAGTAAGGAAGCTTCAAATATCGTTTTCATAGTCTTTGGAAGGACGCGGGATCAAACCAATGACCATCCGCATGCAAGGTAGATGATCTACCCCTAGACAAATTCTGTAGTTCAGCTAAACAAAGATTTACATTCACTCTGTCTAACTTGATTGAAGTTGCATATATACCATTACAAAAAGATTATTATTTAAAGATAAAAAGATTCCAAATGTCAACTCTCCATGCGCAAAAAATATCACACATATTGTATAATAACAAATTTATTAGAAGGTGATTTAGGTCTGACTTTCAGGGGATATCAACTAATAAATGTAATTTTGTATGAATGAATCTTGTACATGTTATAACATATTTTAATCTAAGTTATTCATGAGCGATACCAGCTTCAAGCAAAGCTGACCTCACATTGTCAATATTGATTTTAAGCTTGACTATTCAAAGAATAAAGAGAGCTTTTCTACTGGCTAAGTAAGATAACTCCTGCATGAATATAATAATAAAATATTGCTCTTGTTCTTGTTAAAGATTTGAATGCAAGAGCCATCAAGTCAATATCTCACCAACCACTCAATGTATTTGATTGAAATTTTATGTATGGCTTTGTAGTCATAAAACCAAATAAAAAAGTTTGGATAACTCTTGCCATATTTTTGTTCAAATTACTGCTTTTATTTGACTTAGAAATTCTATAACTCAGCAGCCACTGCATGTATTGGATTGAAACTTCATACAAGGTATTGCAGTTATAAGACCTATTCAATTAAGTAAGTAAGGTAACATTAGCTGTTAAGCTCATAAAGTCGTGACAATTGTGACTAATTGGCATGTGCGTATTAATTGGAATGAAGGACTCTCATCTCAATATATATATTTTTATAGGTATCTGAAATTGATTTTTTAACTCAAATATAATCGTAAAAAGAGGGGGGGGGGGGGGGGGGGGGGGGGGGGGGGGTATTGTACTTGCAATGACGTTGGTAACTAAGCTATTTATGCAACCACTCATTCAATATTTTTATTTGTAACAGAAGGGCAATAATTATAGCTTAATTTTACGATCCCTAAGTTTAAATTGTCTTCAATTTGTTACTTATTTCCCGAAAAAAGCTGTTGTTTTAGAAGAGCATGAAAATATCAAAATAGTTGAGCTCGCTGTCCGTCAGACATCTCTTGTTATATAAAAAATATACACAGGGCTAGGCAAAGCTAAGTGAGCTATTCTGATCGCCCCATGTCCGGCGTTAACTTTTGCTTGAAACGACAAAGAATTGTTCATGAAGCTCTTAAGTTTGTTCAAATGATGACCCTTGGGTCAAACTTGACCCCGCCCAATGGTCTTATCAGTTGTTTATTTTCAAAATTTCAAAAATAATCTTCTCAGAAAGTGCAAGGGGACTTATCAGTTTAACAAAGGCAAATTTTTGTCGGTAATTAAAAATCTTTTTCTCAAGATAAAATTTGAAATTTCAGAATCTTCTAAAGAACTATCGAGTCAAATGCATTTATATTCAGCATAAAAAGGTTGTATAAGTAGAAGTTTCAATATTGTTCAAACGAAGGGGTTAATATATATATTGGAGCCCAGAAAGGGTCCTTGGGTTTTAGTTATGAATGCTATGGGAAAACAGTAAATTCACTTTTTAGCTCGACTATTCGTAGAATAGGGGGTAGAGGGGGCTAGTGTACTCGCGTCGGCGTTGGTTTTCCAGGTTAAAGTTTTTCATCAGGTTAGACATCTACGCAACCACTCAATTTATATGAATTAAACTTCACATGTGTGTTCAGCATCATCAATGGAACACACAGACACAAGAACCATAACTCTTGGATGCATTTTGGCAGAGTTATGGCCCTTTTTGGACTTAATTTTCAGGTAATTTTTTTATCAGGTAAAATATCTATGCAACAAATTGTTCAATATGAATGAAACTTCATATGTGTGTTCAGCATTATCAATAAAACACACTGACACAAGAACCATAACTCTGGGTTGCATTTTAGCAGAGTGATGGCCGTTTATGGACTTAAATTTTCAGGTTAAAGTTTTTTATCAGGTAAAATATCTATGCAACCACACATTCAATATGAATGAAACTTCACATGTGTGTTCAGCATCATCAATGGAACTCACAGAGGAAATAACCATTACTCTGGGCTGCATATTTACAAAGTTATGACCCTTTTGGAGTTGGAAAGTTGGTTAGTGTTTTTTAGAGGTTAAAGTTTTTGATTTGGTACTTATTTCATCATCCTATCATTGGACATGAATGGAACTTTACATGTGTGTTAAACATCCTTTCGGAAACTCATAGATATAGGAACCATAATTTTAAATGCATTTGGGCAAAATTATATGATCCCGTTTAGACCTAGAAATTTTGTTTTTAGCAGGTTAAAGTTTGTAGTACAAGGCCTTGATCTTAGATTTTTGACAAATGGGGACCGTTTATAGTCCTCTCTCAAATGTGTTCTAAATCATGACCCTGGCGGCAATTTTTTTCCCTGTTTTTTTTTGGTCCGCTCTGAGGGGCAAAATAATTTTCTCTTCTTTTTTGTAAAGTTTAATCCTTTTTTCTCTTTTTTTCTTCATTTTCATGAAAAGGTATCCAGCTGAGATAAACTGCATGCTGGTACAAGTTTATTTTTAACTATAGATCCATTTTCATGAACTAGTACGGATATATTGCCCACTGAGGTGAAGTTGCTGCATAGGCCTATAATTCATCTATTCCCTTTGTTGTTTTCAAAAAACAACTGTTGATAATGAAAATGAATTGTATTGGTGAATTATTTTGCTATTTTTTTACAGATAAACAATAATTATAGTTTAATTTCACCACACCTGAGTTTTACTTGTCTTCTATTTGGTACTTATTTCCTGAAATAGCTGTTATTTTAGAACAGCATCGAAATAGTCGATTGTGCTGTCCCTCCGACAGCTCTTGTTATCATCTATTGCAGGAATTATTTTATGTATACATTTTTAGATGTCAGTAAAATGAAACCTAATCGCAGTGTTTCAATTGCTTGTGAAACAATTATTAAACACAATATCCTTTGTAAAGCTCTTCAAAAAAATAATTTTAATTTTTTTATCCCCCCTCCCCCTTTTGAATTCAATGGGCCACATAGTCCCTTTTTTCTGGAGTAACCAATACTAAGAGGCCAGTAAAACCTGGTTAAAACTGTGAATTTTAATAAAATGTTATTATTTTGTCATGAGATGCTAAAGTATATTTTTAGAAATAAAATCAAGCTCTCTTTAAAGTTCCATGCACAGGAAAAAAGTTTTTATCAGTAATACTGATGCATTGGGCTGCTTGTTCACGAAATAAATCCCATTGGTGAAAATTAAAAAAAAATGTTTTTTAGAACAATGAAAAAATAGACTTGAATAAAACAATGATATCAATATACGCGTTGTTCTTTTGAGTGTCCAGTGTGTATAGGTATTCATTTAATAAAGAAAAGAAAAAATGCACAGGCAAGAAACATTTAAATATTGAAATTATTGTTTCATAAATTTGGCCAATTTGTTCATCGTCTTAAAACCAAAGACATAAAGAGTGTTATTAAATTAAGAGTATGTTTTCTTTTCATTATTTACACTTAATTAGTACACTTACTGATTCAATGACACAACATCGATCGGACATTTTGTTGCTTTAATACAGATTTTTTTAACAAAAAATAAAGAAAGTTAAAATTTTGTTAAAAAAATAAATATACCGATATTTTCTAAATTCTAAATGGTGAGTACAAAACTGTATAAAGTTTTAATTATTTTATTAATTGTTGGTTTAATATCATAAACAAACCTGACCTATCAAACACATTATTAGGCTATATATCTTTATGCTAGTTGCAACTATAATCTACCAGATAAATGAAGCTAATGTCATGAAAACATATAAAAATAAAATATTTGAAAACGGATGTAATTTATTTTATAAAAATACATACAATAAAGTGCCTCTGGTTGATAGCTTTGGTTGATAAAAAGAAAGGAAGAAACAAATAACAATGCCTTCCTTTTACTTTTGAGACGACCCCCATATAGAATCAATCTGCGTGAACATGCCACTTTCACCACCGCAAAAATCGAACAAGTGGTGTTAAATTTTTTATTATTTTGTATGTTTTTCGTCGTTATAAATAATAGTTTAAATGTGACAGACTTACTAAAAGCTCTGATTATATAGCACATGTATAAAAAAAACAAAAAACACATTCGTATAATAGCGTAAACGTGAATCGAAATGAGTGATTTTCAAGAACGTCGAAACAGTGGAGCATAAAAAGTGGCCTTTGCGCGGGTTAAAATCGATATTTTGCCCAAACAAAGCTAGTATACTACATTTATAAATTATTGCAGCATTTCTTTTATTATTATAAATATTTCCGAATCAAACATCAAGCTGAAATCGTGTTACTGAGACCACAATTTCAATCCCCCCCCCCGCCCCCGCAGTTTACCCCCAAAAAATGGCGACGAAAATAGATCTATCGTAGCTTGGGATGTTGAAGGTGCACTATTTTCACCGTTGCTATGCTGTCGTTAATTGAACAGGGTTGCGTACTAAAATGACCGTGTGGGTCCTGACTAATTTGCCTAAAAGAAGGCTGGACATAACTGACGATGTGTGTCAGAAGTGGAACACGTTACCTTTGACAGAGGTGACATTCGAGAAAGTTTCTATGTTTATATGCTATATATAAACATACATGTTAGTATAAGGGTTGAATTCGGGATTAAAACAACGATAGGGACCAATTTGGAAGGCGAGGTAGAGCTCTAAATGTCAAAATCGTCTCACGTCTGTACAGAAGAAAACGGGTTTTTAGGAAAACCGTACTCCCGATGTTTATTAGAGTTCGTCTACATGTATAAGCTTCAAAAACGAGTCGAACTATGGCTTTAGATTTTTTAAAAACAACTTGATAATGAAAAATCACATATTTCTTACCTTCCACGTGTTGTTTTTTCGTCATCTAACTCTGAACCCAAAGTTGCAGGTATGGAACAGGCGTCTGTACCATCAGTGCGTTTAACAGGCGTGAAAACGAAAATTGATTAAATGCCAGTCAGGTTTCACCTTTGTAAAGGTGTTTATTACCTTTTGTACAAAGTATAGTAATCTCAAAACGCAATACAATACAACCCAGTACAACATAATACGAGCAATTTCTTGACTTAAAACAAATATTTCGTCAAGAATAAATCCAGAAGTTTAATAATATCACAAAATAGTTTGTTCTAGCATAAGCCCCTAAAACTTCTTGTCATAACCACGTTATCATCGAATTACCATACAAATTACAAGTATACACAATATTATAACTATACTATGTATCACTGATGTATGCGGACGAACTTACATATTGATAAATAGACAGAACAATTGGTCTCCATCACTCTATCTGATTAATTAAAATATAGTTAGGAAGGTATCAAAGAATCGCAAGAGATGAAAGAATGTGCAGTCTCAATGTTTCAAAACCGAAATTCACTTCTAATCTACTGTGAAAAATATAATGCATATTGTTTTGACATGTTTCGAACATTAACAACACTGTGTCCAGTCGATGCTAGCGAAACAGAAAAAAAATTAAAAGTACTATTAACCAACCTAACATATATTTCAGAAATAGGACACTTTATTATAAAGGCCTTGACAATCGTATACTTTAATATTATGCAAAGTTTGTTTAATACTATGTCTGGTCAATTACTACTTAAATATATTTCATAATATATATGATATTTCATAATAACTGATATAATATTTTACTCTCAGTTTTTCAACTGGCTTAATTTTCACTTTGAAACACCATAATTAGTTTTTTATAACTTACACATAATCATGTTTGTGCTGGGTACAACTTATTATTAAAACTACTACGTTTTGTTGTCTATGTATAATACGTAATCATGTCACGTTAATGAATAAATAATTTCCGATATAATACAATGTTTAACATTTATCAGATTTCTAATAGTGCTTGTTGGGTGATATTTGTTTTATTAGTTGTTTCGATCTTGTGAAATAGCATCTAACAGAATGGTGTTATAGAATAATTGGTTTCTATGACAATGAGAATACGTCTGATTCCCGAGCTCCTGGACGTTACCTGATTGGGTACTTCAATTAGAAATTTAAAACCATATGATACATATCAAGTAGTTTACGCATGTTGTCTGCAGAAGTGAAACGAACGTGATAGGGATCGGATGGGCACTTGTTGTTACGTGTGCGTAACTAAGAATGTTTCGGGTCACAAGTAAGTAATAACTTAATAATTACATATCAATTAATAAATGTTTTTTAATTGTCATAATTAATCAAACTGTAGCACGTAATACGTGTACGTTACGTAGAGATATAAAACAATTGGATGAAGTTTTTGTTTGTGAACCGTTTATATTCATGAATGCTCACAGAGAAATGAAACAGAGGGTGGTGCAAGTTTTGCCAATAAGACATATAGAGATATATATACAATAGAGATTATTTTAAGGTCATGCATAATTTGATAGTTTTACTGAACTCTGTTACTCAAAAGTTTATGTTAATGTAATGCACACTCAACAAAATTGGTAAGTATCAATTTTAATTGTTCAATTATTTCATTCATTACTAAATATATCGACATATTTTTTTCACAATATTATGACAGTCTTTGAGCGGACATTTTTTTTTAATTTCAGTCACCAAATATTTAGTGACCCATTTACTCACCCCGTAACAGATCTGTGAGGGTCGGGTGGGCCATCCCCCAACAAACCGTACAAATAATTGGCATGCATGTTTATATATATATTTAAAGTATGTATAACCAAGGAGCAAACAAAAATCAATGCATATTATACGAGCTATATAAATGGGATTTTTTCTACAGTTGTATAGAAGAACTCCAACAGTATGATTAATTTTAACATTATTTTTATCATGATATAGTTCTAAATATATAAAAGACAAAAGTGACAAGAAGAATAAGATATAATTAAATTAAATATAAATGATCAAGACAAACAAAAATTATAACAGAGATCTTTTTAATTCATACATTTGGCGTGTCACCATGTAAAACTAAAGACATTTTTCTCGAAAACCCAGCCTTAATATCAGAATTATTATACCAAGTTATATTTCTACCAGATATTCAAACAGTTTAAAAAGACGAATTATATTAAAAAGAAATACAGTCCAAAAAATAGATATTTCTTTAGGAGATGTGACTTTGCTTTTTCAAGTGAGAACAAAGAAGGAAAAAAGGAATAACAGGGAACACATTTGGCAGTTTATTTGAACATTTTTCATTTAATTGATGATTGGTTAAGGCAACAGTGATGAATAACAATTGGTCCTATTAAATTTAAAAAAAAATAACAAAAGAAATCAAACAAGCAAAAGCAATTCAGTTAAGTAACAATGTTACTACAATAAAGATTCATATGCATTCCATTATTTTTTCAAATTTTACTAATATATCATTTTTGTTTTGCATTTAGTTTTTCAAATTGGTGTAAATATTTTATTTGTGGTTTGTAATTGTTGAAAATTGGTTGTCTGCCATCTAACTGCAATATTAATCTGTTAAGTACACTGTCATATTTAATTGACCCAAAGATAATATCTTTCAAAGACCATTTTGGTTGAATGTTTATATTTTTGTCAGTGCATAGAGTTTCAAAATTAGCCCAAAATGTTTTTACATATTTACACTCCAGAAAAAGATGCGTAATACTTTTTATATGCTGTTTACAGAAAGTGCATAAACTATCGTCTTCTATCTTCATTTTAGTCAATAAATAATTTGTAGCAGTAATTCTGTGATTTATTTTGACCTGAAACTATTGTAGCTTGTTGTCTTTAGTGCAACTAAATGGTATTTTAAATAATTTATTCCATTCCTTATCTATATTTAGTCTGTGTTGATTCCATTTAGAAATGAAAGCTGATAATACACTGGACCTATTAGGTATATCATAAATAACACGACAACCTTTCTTTAAACATGTTATAACAGAAACTATAAGTGGGCTGACAGGATTTTCTAATTTTATTGCTATGTGAGTAAACTTAAGAGTTTTACGGTAAGTACGTACTGCGGCAAGCATGCCTTCATTTCTATAAAATTTGAATTACTGCAAATTTTTCTATAAATGATCTTAAGGACAGAATATAACCGTTTTTATTTATCAAATCACTAATCATTATTATGCCTTTACCATACCATCTTTTGTAAAATGCACTTGAACTTCCTATCTTAAGGTTATTGTTGTACCATAGAGGTTGAGTTAAAATTGTTTCCATGACAATGGTTTTGTAGCAGATAATAACAATTAAAGACTCTCATAAACTTCTTTCCAGAACAAATTGCCTATTTTATGTAAATTATTGTTCATAAAATCATTACCAAAAAGTAACATCTTTGTGGTAAAGGGATACACTTGTTCAAGGATTTTTTATACATTTTTGCCATCAAATAAAAGTCTTCGTATCCAAGTTAGTTTCAAAGAACATTTTAACTGTTTAATATTAATCATTCTAAGTCCCCCATATTCGTAACTTTGAGTAACAACATTTATTTTTATTTTGTCTGGGTAATTGTTCCATAGAAAAAAACTAAAACACATATTTTGTAACAAATTTACTTGATCTTCCGGCGGATTTGGTAAAGAAGAAAACAAATGATTAAGTTTTGGTAAAGCTAAACTTTTTAAAACCGTTATCTTTCCAAAAGGAGTGAGTATTCTTTTGGACCATGAACGTAATAATAATTTAACTTCATTATTATTTATTTTTCATAATATAATTTGATCATACTAAATTAGTAGACAAAGTAATTCAAAGGACTATAAAATCTCCCTGATCCCAATTTAGTTCTACTTCCGAACGTAATTTAATATCTGAACCATATACATGTATTTCTAATTTATTTAACATTAACCTTAAGACGTAAGATTTCAGCATAAAATATTAAAACTTTAAGAGCATGTTTAAGTGACTGTTCAGTACCATCTAATATAAGTGAGGTGTCATTCGCATATTGTGAAATAATGTATTCAGTGTCGCCTACTTGAAATTCTTTTATGTTTTTATTTGTCCTGATTCTGAGAAGATCACCTTGTCGGCAGCCTCGGTAAATAGAGAACCAATCTGACAGATGACATTTTACTGATAAGCATGATTAATATACGACTGCAAAAAATAATTAATCCATTTTTTAAAAACTATGACCAAAATCATAAAATGTTAAAACCTCCCCAACAAATGACCATGAGAAAGTATGTTTAAATGTTTTTTCGAAATCAGCAACAACCAATAACCCTAGTATATCATTTTTTTGTCTGTGTAATATGAGAGATCATAGATAGTGCGAGTGTTTTCGCCAATTAATATTCCTTCCAAAAATCCTGTCTGATCATCATTTATGATACTTTGTAGTACCTTTTTTAGACGCTCTGCAAAACAGGCTGAAACTAATTTATAAGAACAATTCAATAAAGAAATAGGCCTCCATTTTTTTAAAAACTGTTTGTCTTTAGTAGCTTTGGGAGTGCATATAATAATACCTTCTGTTTAAGTAATTGAAAGTTCTCCTTTCAATAAACCTAAGTTTATGGTGTAAACCCACCATTGAATTTTTTTTTTATTCTATAGTAAATAACAAAAGTTTGAAGGCTTGTCATTCATAGATAATCCCAAATGAAAGCAGTGAAACCTACAATTTAATGTTTGTCAACCTCTGCACTATCAAAATATGATGAGAAATGTAGGGGTCATGTGTCATGTAAGAGATTTTTTTCTGCACAGTGTGTACACTGTTGGCAAAATGAAAGTTGATTTCCGAAATCATGTATTCATACCCCAATTTCCAAGCATCAATGTTGTTTTCTAAATTCACAATTCAAACATGACAATGCAATCAAGATGTTCAGAATACATCAATAATGCCATTTAAATAAAAAAAATGAGCATTAAAATAAGGTAAATGTATTTTTAAAGAAGAAGAAACAAGGATTATTTATAACCGCCATGATGCGACTACCCCGCGGAAGCACTTCCTTTTTCCAATGGTGGTACTATGCCGTATGGACCTCAAGACGAAAACACCTATATCAATCCAAAAGAATTGATAAAATCCCATGGTAAAACCACTAGAGCTACGACATTTAAGATTGTTTGTCATTTTAAAACAAAACAATAGTTCTGGTAACTCAAGAGTGCCTTCTAAAGTGACTTGTTGTTTTTGGATTAGTTTAGGTATGTGAAAATCTTTAAACAATGTATTTAGATTGATATTTGTTACTGGTTTGTGGACGTATAATGATTGATAAAAAATTCTTGCTTGCTTTTTTCAAAACTTTGCCTTAATTTGATATAAGTGAAGTCATACGTTTACTTACAAAGTTCCTATTTTCTTAATAACAAAACAAATACTGTAACATGTTCCCCCTTCATCTAACCATTTAGCTTTTGATGTTATCCTAATGCCCTCTAATTTTTTTTTTGTCTTAATTCAAACAGATTTTTTTTAATGAGTGGACATTTTAGCATACAATTTTTGTCCATTGTTATATCTATCACTCAAGCGTTAAAAAGAGTTAAAAGTGCACGATGTGCCCATGAAAGAAATCGTCGTTACAACACTAAAGATGGCATTAGCTTTAAGTGTTAGCGGTAGGAAGTCAAAATAGAAAACAATAAAATCGGTAGAAATTATTCGTCGGATGACGATTAAAGAGCACGATCGTGCCGTCGGCATGCTGCTTGCTGGGAGATCAATACTACAGGTACCTATAACGTCTCTGTTTTGCTAATTTTTGCATTGTTTTTATTGATGATACTTAGAAATACACATATCTGTCCGTAAAAACCTTATCAGCGTTCTTGCTGTCGACATAAATGCTGTCGGCATCGTCAAGAGCCCCCAAATTATTTGTTTTTAAAACCTTTCGTAGTTGAGACTGCATTCATTTTTAAAGATAAAATACTGTATTAATTATTACTGTTTCTACCTCCAATAACACAATTTGACTGTATCGTTTAATTTATCAATTTGGAAAGTGTTGTCGTACCCTTGCACAGCTGTTTAGCACTGTTATGGTAAAGTTGAGAACAAAATAACATTCAACACATTTTTTAATTTAAGTACGCTATGTTTGTTTATATTTCAATAAAATACACCTATACAGTTTGTATAAAAAGTTATTATCAACTGTTACTTTTACCCCATACCTTCAAATGCGGGCGCTTTCAGCTGCATCACTTTACTTATCACAAGCATCATTTAAGACCTCCATTCAGTACAACAGAACCATCTGATGATCCGATGTTGTTGACAGATATATCAGAAAACTGGAAGTGCTGATATGCCTCGCCGACGCAAGAGGCGCGTTACTACGGTCAATCAGGATCATCACATATTCCTGACACACCTGCGTAATCGGTAATTGACACCTACAGATACTGCTCGCCGCACACTTGAAATCCATCAACGACCGATAAGCGCACAGACTGTCCAGAATCGACTTAAGGCAGCAAGTTTGAGACCTTGAAGGTCCTTCGTGGGCATTCTCTTGACTGCTCGACACCGTCGGGCCAAACTTCAGTGGACGAGGCACCAATGGCTTTTGAATCGGACAGACTGGGCAAACGTCTTATTTACTGACGAGTCTCGTTTTAACTTCACCAGATGCTCTGGACCGTATCGCTCCATACCAAGACACTGGTCGTGGCGATTGATGGGAATCTAAATGCCAACCGGTACCAAGCGGAAGTCTTAATACCGGTACTGATTCCACATGCGCAGGCCATTATTGGAATGATTTTCATGCAAGACAATGTCTCGCCTCATACGGCCAGAATTTCAAGTCAAATGTTGCAGCCAAACAACATCTGAACGTCAGAATGCAGTCCCGATCTCAACCCCATCGCACGCGTGCAGGACAAAATAGGCCGTCGAACAGGAGGTTGCATAGGTAACAAAGTTAATGAACTCCGGATTGACCTCGCCAACACACGAATGGAACAGTAAACCAAAACAATTCCTCATGAATTCTGGCAACTTCAGCTTTGCCAGGCTGTTATCCACACCAATGGGGGACATACGCGCCACTGATAATTGTGACTTTAATGTTTGATCCTTAGTTTAGATTTTGTTACATTTTAAATAAATCTTAACCAATTAAATTGTTATGTTACAAAAAATATTGCAACACAGTAACAAAACTGTAACCATACGGTAAGGAAATATATATAGCAATTTTGTTTAGTGCATCCACGAGGGTTTGTCCAGAAAGGTGAGGACAAATATAACAAAATGTAAGTTTGTTTACACCCACTATCCCACACCCCCCCCCCCCACCCCCACATATACACACAATTATGCGCAACGTATTTGCTGAAATGACGGGTCCTCCGTGGCAGAGAGAGCTACAGCACCTTCTTAAGATCATTTACCTCGCACCGCTAGTGTCGTAGGTTCGAGTCCCACTCGCTCCACAAAAATTATGTGAGAAAGAATGCCAGTTATTTATTGAAGAACAGTGACTCTAGTCAGATTCTTTCTGAGATTTTCCTCCGCAACAAAATCTGTATATATGGCCTGAAATGGGTAGAAAATCGCATTAGTCCCATTTCACAAAATAAGCATGATGACGTTAATCAAATGTCATTTTCCACAATTTTTGCAGGAACGCGCTTGTTATTTTCACATATTTATCTATCAAATTGTTAAAAAGCCGAGGCGCTACTCATTTGTGAATGCTACTATGGATACCATAACATCATTACTGACACAAGAAATGCAGTAAAATACAGAATAATGATGAACAAAACTGATCAGACTTTTATTTCAGACTTGTATATAAAAACATCGTTAAAATAAACTATATATATATATATATATATATATTTTACTCATATTATCACGCAAACTATATCGTTAACTATAAATACCTCATTATATTACCGCCATATCTCATTAACCAGAAATGTTTTTCAATCCAAGAATAAAAAGAAGATAAACACGTTTATGATTATTATTTTTCATTGCCAAATATGTATTTAGATTTCTCATTAAACATTTCAAATCATATTTCTTAAAATCAGAGAAAGTTTTTATACTAACACATCCTATTAAATATTTTTGTTATTTGATTTAAGCAATTCAATGATCTTGTTCATTATTTTATGTATATCTTACTTGAACCACATTAGCAAGAACTTTTGTGCGAAATATACCGATGTGCTTGATTAGATTTGTCGACGAATTGCTGGATAACTTCCTTGTGCTTGAAGCCAATATGAAATTGGAATATCTCCGTATTTGTTTCTTCTTGAAAAGGCTGTGACTAAAAAATAGGCTTTAATAACAAAAAAAAAGAAGCAAATAATTTTTGTTCTTGCTTTACCTCATTAAACATCAAAAATGCACACTTTTCGATAATAACAAAAAATGATTGTAATTAAATGTTTTATAGTATTGCTTAAACCATTACTGTAGACCCCCTTATTGACTGTTTTTAAAAAAGCGAGAAAATAAAAAACTTCGATCGAAATGTGTATTTCTTAGACGAGCGGACCGAGCTTTTAACTTTTACTTATATTTTTGACTCGGTTTCTTTCCCACTGTACCCCGTCAGTGTTCGGAAGTACACAAATGAATAATGCAGTAGTAGTGTGCGGATTAAGAGCTTTAGATAAAGGGTTTATTAACAAGATTAGAAAAGTTATGGCTTTACTAATATTATGTAACGTTATTTGGTTTCCTTTAGTTTAAAAAATATATTGATGTTTGCAACAAAAGGGTATCGAATGTAGTACGCATAATATTATTTATGCACGCTGAAAAACAGTGAGTACGGAATATTAGTTTGGTCTAGTTACTCTTGCTCAGCATCCTCCCTTGCACATATGCGTGATACTATACGTACGTGTAGCTACCGAAGCATATGGATGTCGAAGGGTTGGCTCATACTTTGAACAATTTTGGATAATAGAACATTAAAGACATTAATTTGTGTGCCAAAAAAGGATTTTCATTAAGAAATAGCATATCATAGCATGTATATTTAGTTCATATTGTTTTAAGTAGTTTAGTTTTAAAAAAAATCTATGTGTGTTTTTTTTTCTTCCGAGTGAAGGTCTTAAAACTATTTAACAACGATCCCACAATCACGAGAAATCGTGACAATCTCATTTACTTTTAGAATTTTGTAGTTAACGCACTGTTTGCAAAGATACTTTGTGATTGAATCGTTAGGTAATTATTATATACCTGTAAGTGTAGAACCAATCGAATACTCCAAATGTTACCATGTGAACGTACAATATGTAGAGGTTTATTGGATCCAATAAAATATTTCATATTGTACAGTTCAAAATTCAAGATGGCAATTAAAATAAACCGAAAGGAATTAAAAGAAATGTCAACGATAAAAACAAACAACAAAATATTTCACATGACGATCAAGACGTTGAGAGACGCTGTCACCGCAACTTACTTCGTGTCTAACAGGATATTTTTCTTTACTCTTTTGGTGAATTCATTCAGAATATTATAACAAGATCATTTTACCGTTTGTTATACAATATGGTTTACAAAACACTGTAAAATAACCTTATATCATATATGGTTCGAAACACTAAACACACATAGATAACTCAAAACCACCGTATTATTTAGTTCAGTTATCAACTGTTAAATTATCTACAGTACTGTTCAGTCATCTACTGTTCAATTATGTGCTGCAGATGATTAACCAGCACACGATGTTGTACTTAACATTCGTCCACTCACTGCCGTATTTTGCTAAAGGGGAATTGCGATTACATTTGTATTCACCTTTTAAACGAAAAGTGGTAAAAAATGATAGGCGTGCACGATAAATAAACACACGGAAGTTTGCACTTATTGCTTTTCTTACACTAACCAAATTACAGCTGCCAAGATTCTAACCATGTAATTCGTATACAAGAGAAATTTCTGATAGTAATTTTTGGAGTTTAATATCTCAATATGGTGATGTGCCAATAGGATGAATTATTTAGTTTTATACGTGAAAATCACAAAAAATGATTTCAACAAAACGTTCGAAACACCGAAAGGGTCGATAATAGTAATAAACGTGCTAAATGTTAAGATAAATAACGATTAAAGTAACAAATGAATGAAAACCTAACATGGTAAAAACGTTTAATGTTTGGTTAGCTAAATCTAACACAAAAACAAACACGAGTGGATGCTAAAAGTGAACATCAGAATTAGCACAGTTTTTATTTTAACGACGTATTTTGCTTTTAACATTGTAACTATGCATTATGAAACATGTGTATTCTGTAGGGAACAAATGAAAATTTATGGAACGATATCATTTTATGCAATAACAGTTCTTCTTTTTTAAAATAAAAGCCAAAGAAAAAAATTGTGAGGTCAAATTGTAACAACAACAGCAATAAGGGGTAATTAACTGGGATATGGGTTCTTCGCGATATAAGCCAATATCATCTCACGGCTCACCTATACCAGTGAATAACCTCTTATTACAAATGTAACTAGTACAGTTATTAAGATTATTGAACTACTCATGGATGTGGTTTATTTATACATTTAGATCTAATTATTCAGATGTTTGTTTTAATTAATTTAGACTTCTTATTATTTATTTGATTAATCAAATATATATTTCTTTGAGCTCATCATTAACGCATTTTTCTTTAAATATCGCACTGAGTGCCCCGCAAATGTACATTTATTTTTCTTTGGGCTGTTGCTTTTTTGTTGATACATAACAACGGAAAGTCGATTGGAAATAAGTTACAAAGCGGGGTATTGTAAACTCTCAAATTTAAATTTATTCACACTTTGAAGTTAAGTCATGTTAATTGTTTCAATAGGATATGCTCCTATATTTTATGACGTTAATTGACTCGAGTTGACATAACGACGTCATTTCCTATGTTTACATTTATGGGTAAAAATGTTTGCAGGGTATCTCATGTCGCTACAGTCTCTAATAGCCTAACATAATACATATCAATGAGGTCTATCAATAATCATTCCCATCCTTTATCTTAAATGTGATGAAAAGACTAGATACATATGTCACAAATACAAATGTAAGCGTCCAATATTAGTCTCCAATTCAGTTGTGTGTACTGTCTTCGTATCATACAAAAAATCAAACCCGACGGGATTGTACAAAATAGTTCGATTTAAGGGTCGTTCGAGCCAAGTATTGATCAGCAACATATCATACATAATTATATACATTGAAAAAAGAATTCAACCAAGAACCACATAGGTGGTTCGAGCTATGTGTGGTGTTCCAGCCATCCATGTTCGAGCAAACGAAGTTTTACTGTAGTTACATAATACAATGGAAGCTTTACTTTTATAATCAAACGAAATGTCATTAATCTATCATTGATTTTAATTATACCCCTGTCGATTCTGTTGAACGTCACAAACATGACGTCATGACGTGAAATGTTCTTGCATCTAAATAACACCGAAACACGTAATAATCGCAATACTCGGATAAACAACAATAAAACATTGAGTTGTTTATCGATTGTTTTTAAATCGATTTCATTTAATAATATAACATATTTTTATTGCGATTATTCCTTCTTTTTATTGATTTGAACTTACAACTGACGTTACCTTAATTCGCGTATAAATTCGTTGTCGTGGGTGAATCAGTGCTTAAGCAGGCTATACAAGATACGGATTTTGTGATGTGGTATCGCTTCCTAAGGGATTGATGCACACACGACAGTGAATTTACGTGTTGTTTGTTTCAAATCAATGAAAAGAAATGATAATTGCAATAGCTTTAGCTAGAAATTTCCAGGAAAGATAGAAAAATATTTGTTATATCATAAAATAAAATAAATTTCAAAACAATTGATAAAAAACTCAATATTGCATTGCTGTTTGTTTAAGTGTTGTCTGTTTGTCTGTTTGTCCAAGTATACTTATATCCGCAGTTTAATTCCTTGTTTGCATAACTATATGTACAATGACGTGTATAATGACGTGTGTAATGACATGTGCAATGCAGTGTACAATGACGTGTACAATGACGTGTATAATGACATGTACATTGCGGTGTACAATGACGTGTACAATGACATGTACAAAGACGCGAATAATGACATATACAATAACATTTTTCAATGATGTGTACAATGACGTGTATAATATAGTGTACAATGACGTGTACAATGACGTGAATAAACATGTTCTGAAAAAAAGCTTACATTACTGTTACATTTGTGGAAATGGATTCGTTGTGAATTACTTTGGCTGCTATAACATTGGTTTCTAGATAAGCACTAAACATCCTTTACGATCTGTAGACATAGGTCTACTGACCCTTATTATTCATCTATGCCATTGACTGTGTTATCTACATTGATGTGTCGTTTGTAATATGTTTAATTATAATGATAAGTTTAAGTCCCTTTATCATGTTTACAGACTATTATTTATTCAAATGTATTATTCAGTATTAAATGTCAATTTCTCTCAGAGCTTTTTGTGTAACGCTCCATTGACATTTGCCAATACATCATGGTTAAAAAGATGCTTGCAATACTAAACTTTCACAGTCAAGGTTGCCCATATGTCGTACAAAGTTATGATGTCACTATATTAACATATTCCAGTCAAATTTAATCTGAGGTTTTACTTAAACATTTTCCTTTAATGTTTGTTTACTTACATATACTTCGGAATCCACCCGAAATCATCCACAACATAAACCTAGTTTACAGAATACATATTGAAATGAATGTGGAAGTATCAATACTGATTTTGGTTTAACGAAAATATTTTAAAACTGGCGTCTCTTGAATTTGTCAATTGTGGAAGTACACTACATTTTATATTAGTCTGTAGAATGAACCAAGCTCTCCCGATTAGGTCCGTTAAACAGCAATGTTGGGGAAGCTACATTTAAACAGGTTGATTGGTCAGTTTAGAAAGCGTTCAATTGCTATGAATTGTGGGACAGGCATATAAATCTCTGTTTTTACATTGGGGTTTAAAAGACCTGAATCGGGAGATAGCAGGTTCTGGGATAGAAGTTATCGACAGAGATCATTGGTCGTATTGTAATGTACCCTGAAAGAGAATGATAAAATGCATGATTCCATATTTAATTTGTTTCAATACGTGTTGTCATGGTTACAGTCACTAGCGATATATATCATCCTACCAACCTTAAATATATCAATAAACAATATAAAAGCATTGTAAAGCATCAATTTAATTTATATTGTAGATATATTTTATGGAACTGGATTCAAGATGCTATTTGTTTTACTTGCAATCTTGGTAACACATGTTTTTGTTGGTGTTACTGGAGAACTAGCCGTTATTCCCGATGACCTCTACACGTACTGCCCATATTCTGATATTTGCCAAAGGAACGCATCACATCAACTCGATGATGATGAATTTTACAAACCATGTTGCTCGTCATGTAGCTGCGATCCTGACTGTGGTCTGTATTTGAACTGTTGTTACGAGGAGTTGGATCAATACAAGCTAATTAAGACATTGCAACTGGTATGTCTTACACCAGGCCTTGGTAAAATACCAGCAAAATCGAAACAGTTTTATATTGTTGACAAATGTATCAGTGAAAATGGTACTGTTGGTACAAGTTGTAACCATAGCGATAACCAGACTAATAAACAACAGCTGGCACCCGTATCATCCAAGGAGAAGGGTCTGATATATATTAACGCCAACTGTGCTCGATGCAATAACGTGTATACATATACGGCCTGGAATTACTATCTTAAATGCAAGCACACTAAAAACGTTTATAGCCCGAGTGAGATTTTGCAATACGGTATTGGACACGATAAATGTGACATCCTTTATCTTCCACCGAATGACGAAGACTGGAGTGGAAGAGAATGCTATACTTCTGTCAATGAAACTTGCAAAACAGCGGACACGACATTGAAATATTTGTGCCATCACATAAATGCCCCATTTTTAAAAGAGGATCTGTGGAAAAGTTATAGTTACGACAACGTTTACTGTGCTTTATGTGCTGGCCATTATGATTCTGCCTCACAAATTTGCTTACGAAACCCCAGCAGGAAATCTTCTTTAAGTTATAATACAATCATATCCGGCAACATTGGTATAGAGTCCCTGGAATCTCTACTGACAGTACATCCGGCACACCAGTATGTCAATGGATGCAAGTTAAACGAGGTGAAGCATCCATATCAGGTAAAACTTAAGTATCATGTATTTCAACGTAGAAGTTATGTTAATACATTACAAGATATAACTATTAAGATGATGATGTAATTATATTCTTCTGTATGCACATATTCCAATGCGTTGTTACCGTAAATATGCAAGACAAATTTTACTCATATGATTAGTACTTGTTCTATCCAGGAAGACTTCGAGCATAATTTGCGTAAGTTGTAAGAACTTCTTTCACAATTGAAGTAAATTAAATACATTTTAAATGACAGAGACTTCTGCGTTAGTATTTGGATAGTATATGTAATATTCATGTAAAGTCGACTTATTATCGGAAACAAAGTAGCGTATAAAGGTCGTTTCTGAAATCGTTACGTTATTTTAAGTCTTAGAAATGTGAAAAATAGCACATTATGCTCACTACATGTATTTATAATATTCGTCCTATTTACATCCAATATGTGAATGAAAAAAAATGCTCGAAATCGGATAGTCTAATCTATCCAAGAACCTGATATCTCCCAAGTCTAGTCTATCCCAGAATCTGATATCTCCCCAGTCTAGTCTATCCCAGAACCTGATATCTTCCCAGTCTTGTCTATCCCAGAACCTGATATATCCTCAGTCTAGTCTATCCCAGAACATGATATATCCCCAGTTTAGTCTATCCCAGATCCTGATATATCCCCAGTCTAGTCTATCCCAGATCCTGATATCTCCCCAGTCTTGTCTATCCCAGATCCTGATATCTCCCCAGTCTTGTCTAACTCAGAACCTGATATCTCCCGAGTCTAGAGTATCCCAGAACCTGATATCTTCCCAGTCTAGTCTATACCAGAACTTGATATCTAGTCTGTCCCAGAACCTGATATCTCCCCAGTCTAGTCTATCCCAGATCCTGATATCTCCCAAGTCTAGTCTATCCCAGATCCTGATATCTCCACAGTCTAGTCTATCCCAGACCCTGATATCTCCCGAGTCTAGAGTATCCCAGAACCTGATATCTTCCCAGTCTAGTCTATACCAGAACTTGATATATCCCTAGTTTAGTCTCTCCCAGAAACTGATATCTCCCGAGTCTAGTCTATCCAAGATCCTGAAATCTCCTCAGTCTAGTCTATCCCAGATCCTGATATCTCCCCAGTCTAGTCTATCCCAGAAGTTGATATCTCCCGAGTCTTGTCTATCCCAGATCCTGATATCTTCCCCGTTTAGTCTATCCCAGATCCTGATATTTCCTCAGTCTAGTCTATCCCAGAATCTGATATCTCCCCAGTTTAGTCTATCCCAGAACCTGATATCTCCCGAGTCTAGTCTATCCCAGAACCTGATATCTCCCGAGTCTAGTCTATCCCAGACCCTGATATCTCCAAAGTCTAGTCTATCCCAGAACCTGATATCTCCCCAGTCTAGTCTATCCCGGATCCTGATATCTTCCCCGTCTAGTCTATCCCAGATCCTGATATCTAACCAGTGTAGTCTATCCCAGAACCTGATATCTCCCCAGTCTAGTCTATCCCAGAACCTGATATCTTCCCCGTCTAGTCTATCCTAGATCCTGATATCTAACCAGTCTAGTCTATCCCAGATCCTGATATTTCCTCAGTCTAGTCTATCCCAGAATCTGATATCTCCCCAGTTTAGTCTATCCCAGAACCTGATATCTCCCGAGTCTAGTCTATCCCAGAACCTGATATCTCCCCAGTGTAGTCTATCCCAGATCCTGATATCTCCCGATTCTAGTCTATCCCAGAACCCGATATCTCCCGAGTCTAGTCTATCCCAGAACCTGATATTTCCCGAGTCTAGTCTATCCCAGACCCTGATATCTCCAAAGTCTAGTCTATCCCAGAACCTGATATCTCCCCAGTCTTGTCTATCCCAGAACCTGATATATCCCCAGTCTAGTCTATCCCAGAACCTGATATCTCCCGAGTCTAGTCTATCCCAGAACCTGATATCTCCCCAGTCTAGTCTATCCCAGATCCTGATATCTCCAAAGTCTAGTCTATCCCAGAACCTGATATCTCCCCAGTGTAGTCTATCCCAGATCCTGATATCTCCCGATTCTAGTCTATCCCAGAACCCGATATCTCCCGAGTCTAGTCTATCCCAGAACCTGATATCTCCCAGGTCTTGTCTATCCCAGAACCTGATACCTCTCGAATTGTGTCTATTAACCACATATGAAAAGGCAGGGGATTCCATGCCTGTCTCACAATTGAACGTTTACTAAACTGTGACGTTATTTAAACTCTCAGTTGAAGCATTCCATGTTTTACATTAGGCTTAACTAGGGAAAGACAAAAACCTGCTATGACTTGTTAGCTAGGTAGAGCATTACATGCTTTTACATTAGTCTTAACTCGGGGGATGACAACAACATTCTACGACTTGTAAGCGAGGTAGGGCATTCCATGCTTTAACATAAGGCTTAACTCGGGGGATGAAAACAACCTGCTATGACTTGTTATCTTGGTATGGCATTCCATGTTTTTACATTAGACTTAACTCGGAGATGACATGAACCTGCTATGATATGAATTATTAGCTAGGTTGGGAATTCCATGTTTTTACATTAGGCTTAACTCGGGAGATGACAACAACATGCTATGAATTATTAGCTAGGTTGGGAATTCCATGTTTTTACATTAGGCTTAATTAGGGATGACAAGAACCTGCTATGACTTGTTAGCTAGGTAGAGCATTCCATGCTTTTAAATGAGGCTTAACTAGGGGATGATAAGGAACTGCTATGACTTGTTTGCTAGATAAAGGCATTACATGTTTTCACATCAGGCTAAATTCGGGGACTAATGCATTAGTAATACATTGTAACACCTGGAAGAGCTGTGAGTTTGAATTCTGGAGACAAACGGAGACGATATTTACCGACATAATGACGTCACGTTGTTTTGACATTCCCCAAAGCTATTATTTGTGACATGTTTGACGTCCATTTTCTGTCTAAAGCGAGAGAGCAAAATGAGGACGTATCGTTATCCTCGAAGTTCGTTCTTTTAAAATAAAAGTCTGAAGAATCCCTATTCTGGAATTAGACTATATCGAAATGTTCAATTACAGGAGCTTCAACTTTATACAATGAACTTCAATAATGATTTTAAAAAATTGAATGAAACGTTAGCAATATATATGCATAAATAAATAATAATTATTATACGAAATTAAGGTTGAAAATAAAATAAATAGACATAATTTAGAAACTTTAACTCTATTATCATGGTATATTTAGTTGTCTAATAAACACATACTTTATAAAAAAAAGTTTTAACCGATATACGTTCATTGTCTGTATCTGGATTACAGGACAGTTGCCGGTACGAGAGCATTAAGTCGACAGTATCTTTGTCTCAAAATTCGTAATTTTGGAAATAAAACGTTATATTAGACAGAGACAATCATGTATCAATGAACAATATTTTCTATGCGAGTTTTAAATATTTTAGGTCAGGAAGAAAACCAAATTCATGTATGTGATGCTTATTTCTAATAATCACATACTTTGTCAACAGAAAACTGTTTCTTAATCAATATTGTCAAAACATACTTTTAGTGTTAAGAAAGTTTTGGTAATAATAAATATAAGCCATAGTTCTCTCTACACTAATTTTATTTCCACAAATTATATATCATCAGAGCTATAAAAATCCAGATAAGTTCAAACAGAATAACCAAACGCGATCGCCAGTATTAGTTTAATTTAGAATTGAGAAGTTTATTTCCGAAAAATCCTAATCCAGTAGAAGGCCAAATTTTGCTTAATTCAACAACAGTTCTTTTTATTCTAGTTATTGACATCTACTCCCCGTTCCACACATTTTATTAGTTTTTAGTTTCATTAGTAAATAATGACCTGAGCATTTAAGATTAACCTGAAGAACTAATTAGCGAACCTAAGATTCTTAGGTGGATAGGGTAAAATGATAGTATTAGTTATAAAATGCATATGAATAAATAAAACATGTAGTATTGTAACACAATTTAAAAACAACGTAGCTTAACTGCTAAAGTAGACCTAATGTTAATGTAAAGTAACTTATCTTAAGTTTCGATGTTTACATTAAGCCAGCCTTGTACATTAATGGTTTAGGTTAACCTTAGGTATTATATAATGTATCTTAATTGATAAAATTATCCTAAGGTATTATATAATGTATCTTAACTGATAAGATTATCCTTAGGTATTATATAATGTATCTTAACTGATAAGATTATCCTAAGGTATTATATAATGTATCTTAACTGATAAGATTATTCTAAGGTATTATATAATGTATCTTAACTGATAAGATTGTATCTTAACTGATAAGATTATCCTAAGGTATTATATAATGTATCTTAATTAATAAGATTATCCTAAGGTATTATATAATGTATCTTAATTGATAAGATTATCCTAAGGTATTATATAATGTATCTTAACTGATAAGATTATCCTAAGGTATTATATAATCTATCTTTATTGATAAGTTTATCCTAAGGTATTGTATAATAGACCAAAGGAATTTGGTCAATTATAATAAAATGAGAATATATACACTTAACACACAGCAGGGCCCTTTCAATACTCTGGATATAAAGTATGTATTCCTTAAGAATTACATAAAATACATAAAGAAGCAATAAGTGGTATCTCAAAAAGCAATTAGTGACTGGCATAGAGCACGTGTGAGAGATTCTGACAATGGAGATGCTTGAAATATTATATCCAGATAAAAAGGTTCATGTACAATTCCTAGTTTTATACGTTTCTCACAAAATACAAATTTTGTCTGATTTACAGGACGATTGCCGATACGTTTACTGTCCATTAGGTATGGTCAGAATCGAGAATGAGTGTGTATACTTTACATCCAATTGGACTGAATCGAGTTATCTGACACAGATACAGCTACGACCAAGTTCGGGGACCAAATTAAAGTCAACAGCGCTGATGAATATACTTAACAATAAAAACCGAGCAAATCCGAAACGATGGATTCGTTCGCCATGCGCACACAGCATGAGTTCCATACAAGTGTTTTCTGAAATAAACACAACTGACGTCATCCAAATACTGATTCTTCGTCTGCAAATATTAACCGGAAGTGGATTCGACCCTTCCATCGTTATGCCTGCCCTTGATGAATGCTTTACGGGAAAATGGTTGCTGGATATTAATGGCAAACTTTATCCATTTACGGCAGAGTTGTACATGTACAAAAAACATGTACAAGATGGAATCAGTACCCAGTTGAGCGTATTCTCTCCCGATGAAATTGTTAGTCCTCAGTTGTACGAATCAATAGCTAATGGTCCTAAAGAACAGAAAATCGAGACAGATGTCGTTTTGACTAAAATGCATTTCTGTGAGCAGGTAAGATATATGTACCAAAAATAATTACAAAGTTGACATGTATTAGACAAAACAAATTCATTTGTTACGTTATTGTCACCGCTATTCATATTAATGTTTGAAATAATTTTAATGACCCTCATATATCTATTCTGATAACTTTATTTATGTTAATGCTTCATCCATATTGATACAATTGTTCATGTATTTTTGTGTATGTCTTAATTATATACGTTGCTATTTTTGGCTTTGATATCATTTCCAAGGTATATTGCAGCTGACCATGACAATGTGGATTTTTTAAGATGTCCTCAGACAGTTGTGTCAGTGCTCTATTGCCAAGTAAAGACAAAAAAGCATACGACCTTATACTGATCCTACGTACATGATGGTAGGGAGTTCCGAACTGTTACCTAACTAACATGATGCATTCTGAGTTCTCCCTCCACCAAGAAAATTGAATAGTCAAAATATGTGTTGATTTGTTGTTGCTGATTTTTGTTTTCGTTATTGTTGTTGTTGTTATTGTATGGTGTTTAGCCGCGCTATTGATACTTTTCGGTCATTTCAAGACGGTGTCAACTTGAGACAGTATTCTGAGCACTGCCACACTGGCATGTCATACTGCAAACCCATGATATGATACCCCACCCAGTCACATTATGCTGACACCGGGCCAACCAGACCTAGAACTATCATCTTAATGCTGACAGCGAGGAAGCTTTTGGTATGACCCATGGTGATTGAACCAACGACCTTCCGTAAGCGAGGTGGACGCTCTGCCACTTGTATATATGTGTTGAAAACTAAAGTAAAACAAACAATAAAATTGTTAAGTATTATGTTTAGTCGATACTACTAGTTCAACTCAATTGTATCTGGAGACCGTACGTCAAAACATAATATTACATATCACTTGAAATATATTAAATCGAGCGTTTTATCTGGCTTGAGAAATGTTATGTTCATTCACGTTTATATCTAAGATATAAAATAGTTTCTTTGCAGATTGCCGGGCCAGATTAGCTCAGTCGGTAGCGCGTCTGACTATCATTCCAGCGATCGTGAGTTCGAATCCCCGCCCGGTCACAATCTTCGTGATGATTGATATACGATATTACGTCTCATTATCATGTATTTCTCACCGCTGATTTAAGTGGGGAAGTTATCAGTTGCATGCGAAGATGAGGTGTGCTCGAGTACTGGTTAACATTCCAGGATCCCAGGAAAGATAGGTTTAACGAACTGATCGATTACATAAAATCAACGCTAAATATTTAACCAATCAATCCTTTGCAGATTAGACTCAACATCTCAGAAGTAGAATCAGGCTTTGAGGAGATACGCATTCTGACACACGACTTAGTTATCGGAGACAATATGTTTAACATTTACTACGAGTATAATATAGACTTACTGGAAAAGATGAACCATTTACTCGTTGACTACAACAAGACAAGCATAGCCGTATGTCTAGAGGACTTCAATAAAGACGCATGGGGAGAGAGACAAAGAACAAAGAATGATTGTCAACGAAACGGAAAAAGTTTTTTATTGTATTTCTCCTTAGTTTTGTTTCTGAATAACACATTTGGAATTTATTAAAGAACATGGTAAATACTAAGGGTAAACCTTGATATCTGTGTTATTTAAAAGATGCGCACAATATATAAATGTATGTCGATAACATTCGAAGTGTAAAACGCCGTTCGCACATGCTCTGAAATTACGTCTGCTGTTATTTCTCAACGTTTGGCGCCATTTTATGGAAGTTGGTTGCTTTCTAAGACAATGGATTCAACCTTAAATAGCCAACGTACTTCTAAGCTTGCGTCACATTAGTGTATGATCTTACCAACTACTGAAAGTTGATTTGAAATTTTATGACAATAGACGATAATTCGATCTATCCATTGATACTAATAGTTTGCATGTGACGCCCTTAATACGAAAACTACTTTTGGGAAATGCCTCGTATTTATTATGCGCTGCGAATTACATGAACAATTAAGTACTTAGTGCTGCGAAATAAATTTACCGAATCTCAAACAATTGTAGCTTGGCATATGTCTTTATATCTTATTGAGGTGTACTGCCATTTTCAACAAATAAAAGGTTAAGAACAACACATCCGGTTTTATTGCTGAAGTTTTACAAAAAATAATCTGAGTATCTAGACCGATTTTGTATATAACTAGCAACTGTTCATGAATTAAGTTTGTGGGAAGAGCATGGTTCGAACCCACGACCTTAGCGATTAATGGTATTAATGTAGTCATTAGACGACAGCGCTATAGACGATTCGGCAATGGGGAACCGTATCTCTTAATGTCAATACGGCAATGAGTAACCCGTATTTCTTTATGTCAAAACGGCAATGGGTACCTGTATTTCTTAATGTCAATACGGCAATGGGGAACCGTAATGTCAGTTTGTTCTTAAAGTTTCACTAGCCCAAGTTAGAAAACAAAATTTTCCAATATTTTGGGCTACGTGCCCAGGTTAGACTTAAATAGGTTTCCCGCTTAAAATTGCAACGTATTTGGTGACGTATTAAATGAGTCACGTTATTTCCAAACTTACAAAACTATAAGGTCATTCAAATTTTTGGTAAAACGGGATAAGTGATAATAATATTGGCATGCTATATTTGGGAAAATGTATAAAGACAATTTGAAACAATTGAAAAAATCCTGATATATTCTCCTTAGTGACAGTTGTGACAGTATGTTTTGCCATCGGCAATATTGTGAGCATGTATTTGACCACCTATTCTATTCTTCCGCGTCATTTCGGAATGTTGTATCAACTATGTGCACACAGTTATTATTATTTGCAACACCTGTTATTAACCTTTGAAATAACGAATACAATCGAATCACGGTATACCGGGTAGGAAAACGGAGTAGAATTGGCGCCAACGTTGTTAACCAAAGCATTGACGATGGCGTTACGTTTTGTAGTTGACAAAACGAGTACTTAAGTTCCGTGCTTCTGGGCACTTTGATTTTTAACTTTAAACACTAGTTTGGAATTTAGTTTACTAATTGTTGTTATATATTGTATGGTATTGGTAAGGTCTTGTATGGATTGTTTTGTCAAAGTTTGTATGACTCATACGTACTTTTTGAAATGGTGGATAAATTTCTAGGAATCATATTTTTGATGTACAAGATATTTATATAAAATGAAAGTGAGGGCAAACCCTAATTCTTGTATCAAATTTATATCAGAACTTTATGAAACTGGGCGTTTTTCCAGATTCAGTACCTCGACGTTATTTTGTTGCAAACAAAATGGCATACTGTAACATCATAAAATTGACGTTATTTAAGATACGCATAATTGGTGTCATTTTCTTAAAGGATGTAAACAAGCATACGATACAATACACACTGACTCTTTTATTTAAAAATAAGACTGAACCTGTTTTGGCAACGCTACGTTTGTTTGAATAATAGAAGCAGAAGAAAAACAAAACCTGGCCTGACTAGGTGAATAGACCTTTCCATAGTTACCATAAACATAACCTTGCAAATTTTCTGCAAATATATAGCGGTACAGGATCCGTGGGCGTATTGGAATACACAGATAATAAAAAAGTTACGGCAAAATTCTACGAGCGTTCTCAGTGATCCCCACTCGTATATGCTTTTTGAAGCATTTACTAGATTATTATTTAGTTTAACGTTGGTTTTCGTGCGCATAACATTAAGTGGACAACGCAAACAACTCCTTCTATACTGAAAATTGTTGACCGTTTGTTAAACGAAAATTAAACAGCATTGGCAGGAAAAAGGTCCTAAATATACTCTTGTACATATATAATCGCTAGGAACCAACGACACCAGGCAATTAATATCAATGGCACTGTTTCTCTAACATAGTTGTTACAATAATATATTATTTCTGAGTTTATTTGGCACACACTTTGATAATATTCAAATATTTTGTTTTACAATAAAATGTATATTTGCATCCACATTTTAAGAAAAGGTGATATAAACAGAAGTGTTTTTTATATATTACATGTATCTGTACGGTTATGTCTTTTTTTTAATGTTTCATTAAAAGATATATCAATGAGGAATCTCTTATCTGAGATTTCTTAAACGCATGTAATATGTATGAAACATGAACATGTACATGTAAGTTATTATATTATTAAACTGGGTCCTTCTCACTTTTATTTGTTATGTATATCAAATGTATGATGCCCATTTTATAATTTCAATGCATTCATTTTTGTTGATAAACTGACTACCTGATAAACAAAGATTCATCACATAAACGCAAGTTTATCAAGCAATTACGTCATCATGTCTAATTATACATTTTGATCTGGTGGGAACTACTTTTATCCGTACTTTTAATTGATTTTCAATTTCATAAAAATGATGAATTAGAAAATATTGACATGATAACGAAGAATAGCATGTCAGTATCTAATATTATTCATCAGGTTTGGCACAAAAAAAAACAAGGATTCAGCAGAGCCTCGTTCTGGGTTTTCCTAAGCCTCACCTGATAATGTTTAAAATATCAGACACTGGTTTTCACTATATGTTGTGAACAAACTATTGTTTGACTACATCATTTAAATATATTACTTAAGAAAGTTTGTCGCATTACTGAATGATAAACCTAAGAATTAAAAGTGATGAAATTGAATATTAAATATATATTTTTTTGCAATGTATACTTAATATATGAATGTTTTCATGTTTACAGATACTATTTATCTTTCGTTCAATCATATTATGATATTAACACATATATCATGTTGTAATGAAAAAGTGAATAAAATATGTTTTTACTAAATATGTATATTTCTTTTTCAATTAATTATTATAATACAATTTTGTATGTTATGTTTGTATATAGGATTAAATTCACTTATTCCGAAGGATTTTTATGTTATATTTGTGCGTGATTCGACATTCTTTACACATGAATAACTATTAGAAAACAATGAATGTATTCCTTATACATGAAATTCCAATCCCGATGACGATGGATGAGACCACTCAAATAAAATATGAATGGAAATTAGAACAATCTGCTGCACTGTTAATGCGTAGGAGTACATAACAGCTGATATTCTAATCACTAATATCCAATATCAGTGTAACTCCGCAGCAAGGATTACTTTTTTATAAAATGACGAAATACTTAAGGTGATGAACAATAAACATCAGCCTCTTATCTCCCAATTAATGGAAGTACCAGCACAATCACACAGAGTAGCTTGAATTATACATTGTCATTGTTTGTATTTTGTCTACATAAAAAATTGTTTAAATGTGTCAATATTTACGAATGTCATATAAATCTGAGCTCATGATAGAGAATCCGAATTTGAAACGTTTCAAACTTGCAAAATCACGCCCAAATTTTTTCTGGGTAGAACCAGTACTGAGCATGTGTCTTGCAAAAGGACACCATTCATGGACGCAGCTTTGCAATGCACGAGATTGACCAAGCCAACCTTTGACTGATTACTGTTTAAATATGTTGTAAGAAAGAGTTTATTTGGTGAGTTATTTTAATAATATTAGTTAATACTATTCTAGCCTTGTTAAATGAAATAAACAAACATTATAATGCAATTCTTAGTGAAATTGAAATTGGGTAAATATAATAAACACATTATGATGCAATTCTGAGTGAAAAAGGCACTGACTTAATATAGCAAACTTAGGTAAGCAGAAAGGTATCTGCCCTGTTAGTGAAAGGTCCCGGTTTCGAGTCCCAAACTGGTTGCATATTGTTCTCGTCCTGTTACACACACACACGAGCGTGCGAAAGCACAAACTCGAACATGCACACACAAGATCCCCAGACCCCCATCAAAATTCTAGGCTTGCATGTTTATTTTTACCAAACTGCGCTACTGACATTCACACATAAATTATTATATTGTTATTAGATACAAAGATTTATATAGTGATCATGGGGTACAGAGGGCAAATTTACATTTACGTATGCATTAAAATCGTAGTATATAAAGGATTTATATAGTGACCCTGGGATACAGAGTGCAAATTTACATTTACGTATGCATTAAAATCGTAGTATATAAAGGATTTATATAATGACCCTGGGATACAGAGAGCAAATTTACATACATGTATGCATTAAAATAGTAGTATATAAAGGATTTATATAGTGACCCTGGATACAGATTGCAAATTCATATATGTATGCATTAAAATCGTAGTATATAAAGGATTTATATAGTGATCCTGGGATACAGAGGGCAAATTTACATACATGTATGCATTAAAATCGTAGTATATAAAGGATTTATATAGTGACCCTGGGATACAGAAGACAAATTTATATATGTATGCATTAAAATCTTAGTATATAAAGGATTTATATAGTGACCCAGGGATACATAAGGCAGATTAAGATATACATTAAAATCTTAGTAGATGAAAGGATTTATATAGTGACCCTGGGATACAGAAGGCAGATTAACATATACATTAAAATCTTAGTAGAGGAAGGGATTAATATAGTGACCCTGGGATACAGAAGGCAGATTAATATATACATTAAAATCTTAGTAGAGGAAGGGATTTATATAGTGACCCTGGGATACAGAAGGCAGATTAACATATACATTAAAATCTTAGTAGAGGAAGGGATTTATATAGTGACCCTGAGATACAGAAGGCAGATTAACATATACATTAAAATCTTAGTAGATGAAAGGATTTATATAGTGACCCTGGGATACAGAAGGCAGATTAACATATACATTAAAATCTTAGTAGATGAAAGGATTTATATAGTGACCCTGGGATACAGAAGACAGATTAACATATACATTAAAATCTTAGTAGAGGAAGGGATTTCTATAGTGACCCGAGGATACAGAAGGCAGATTAACATATACATTAAAATCTTAGTAGAGGAAGGGATTTTTATAGTGACCCTGGGATACAGAAGACAGATAAACATATACATTAAAATCTTAGCCGATGAAGGGATTTATATAGTGACCAGGAAATCTAGAAGGCAGATTTATATATACATTAAAATCTATATAGATCAAGGGGTTTATACAGTGACCAGGGGACCCAGAAAGCAGCTTATATATACATAAAATCTTAGTATATCTTAGTATATTCAGGAAATGATTATAGTGACAGATTATTGGCAGATTTACATATACATTAAAACCTTACTAGAGAAAGGGATTTATCAAGTGACATTTAAATCTTAGACGATAAAGGGATGTTTGTGGTGATGCGGGCATCAATTAGGCAGATTGGCACATACACTAAAATCTTGATACACAATGAATGGACTTTGGGCTGGCGTACACATAAATATCTAACAGATAAACTGTATGAACATGACACACTGTTAGGTACACCAACATCTTGATAAGCGGGCAACTGACATACATGTATACACTTAAACCTTAATAAATAAAGCGATTAAAAGTGATGCTGATGTATGGTGTCGCTTTTAACAATTGTTCAGTCATATCGTGACGGTGCCTACAGTACTATGAATTCTGCCACACTGGGATGCGACAGACGGTTTTGAAAACAAAGAAATTTACAGATTAATCAATTACCAAATAAAACGCGAGTGGTCTAATTTCTACGTAAAAGTTCCTTGGGGATCGGGGCGAACCATCCCAAATTATTGACGCATGTTTATATATTTGTACATTTCCTTTATGTTGGAAGCAAGAAGAATGCATGTTTAGGGAGATTTTAAATAATTACAGACCTTCTTCATCAAGATGATAACTTAAAATATTAGGCTTCATATTATTTATCATAACATGTAAAATGAGAAGAAGGATAAAAGATACACCTTTAAACGGAACATTAATGATATAAACAAAACTATCAATAAAGAAATCTTTACCATAGTTTTACCATGTTAATTCTCCTTGATGACAGTAGACATTAGATGTTGTTGTTTTGCTGCGGGCGCATAAACCGTCGATACATTGGTATATTAGTGTACGAAAATGTCTAAGGATGGACCGAGTTAACAAATTGGAAGAAGAAGATGTGGTACTAATTCCACCACACCGATAAATACTAGAGTCAGAACATATCCAATAGCCTCGCTTTTGTCGTCATGACCACGCTTGATCACCGGCAAAACAATCATACGCGACAAGGACTACATTTCATTTCGCGAATTTCATTTTGTCTATTTTAATATAAGCAAGCTGAAACAAACCAACCATGAAAATATAGTGCGGACATTGTAAAAAACTAAACCTATCGCTACAATAATATCAACCAAAATAGGAAGACGTATGAATATTTGTTAAAGCCCGGATATCGGTTCAAGTACATGTACTTTGATTGTTTGGGTGTTTAATTTAAATACTGCACATAGTAAAGGTTATATAGAGGAGATGATGAGGTAATTCGGAATATTGAAAATGAAATGTATGTAGCTGAGGATCACAGTAAAATAAGCAAAGCTTTCTTTAAACAAAACTTTGAATAAAACTGCTCTAATACGTTATATTTCAATGATAATCCTGCATATAACTGTTGATATATAGACTGTTGACTTGATTACTGGCACTTACATTGCACAACGGGTCGTAGATATGTATCAACTAGATGCATACGAACGAGGACTTGAGTCAATTTGGATTTTTAAAATTTAGTCTTTGTTTTGATATTAGAAAAGATACAAATATTTTAAGGTATTTATAAGTATAATCAAGTGATATTTTAGGGTAGAAATTGATAAATTGTTAATGCTAAAATATTTTTTGATTATAGTGGTTGATCGTTCCGGGCTGTATCCGACCTCCCATATTCGACCATGAATATGGATTCTTATAAAAATTTGAAGGGGAGCACAGGTCGACAGCGGACAATACACCAGTTACAAAAACACCATGATTCTCGGTTGCTAAAGGCTTACATTGTAGAATGTGTTTTAGTGGCAAAATGCCCTGCAGGACATTGCCTTTATCTATGCTTTGCAGAGAGAATGAAAGTTGAAGGTTCGGCCTTTGGTGCACGGGTTACACATGTGTGGTTTACTTTAGCTTGAAATATAAATCAAACAACAATAAATGTCAATTCTACGGAATGGACCCAGCTCTCTCGATTGGGTCCGTTAAATAGCAGTCTTGGGAAAGCCACATTTGAGCACGTTAATTGGTTAGTTACTTCAGGGAAAATTTGAATGCTGTCATCGTTAATTTAGTGTTTAATTGCTATAAATAGTGAGACAGGCGTAGAGTTCCTTACTGTTTCATTGGGGGTTAATAGACCTGATTAGGGAGATATCAGGTTCTGGGATAAACTACCAAATGTTGCAGGTACGATAAAAAACTCGAATTTTAAAACACCTAGTATTGATTCAGTTAAGGCAACGGATCGGATAGTGATTCAAATCAGCTCTAAATAGGAGTTTAGATAGAGTAGTGAAACATACTCCAGTGAAATATAAACACTCGGGGCTCTAAGTACTAAAAAATGAAATAATATGCAAAGAAAAACAGAAAAATGCAGAGGGGAGAAAGAATGAGTGGTATTTTTATCAATATGGAAAAACAACATTTTTTTTTATCTTGGATTACTGCAATGGTTTTGTTTATTTCTAAGGCCTCCATTTGTCAAACTATATGTTTATCAATCCATCCACTTATTTGACTAAATCATTCGTTTTTTCGGACAGTCAAGTATAGAGGTCATCCTTAAACTATGTTTGTTTTCAGTGTTCCGAACCTTCAAGTGGGTTGGTAACTAGTTATTTTTATTCCTTATACTTTAATTGTGTAGTGACATTTTGAACAAAAAAAGGCAAAAACATCATGACAATAATAAAACGATTTAAAAGTCAATAGATGAGTTGTTTAACTAGAGTAGGTATTTGAGATAATCTATCCCAGATTCTGATATCTCCCGAATCAAATCCATTATCCCCTCCCCTCCCCATAATGAAAAAGCAGACACTTCTATGCCTGTCCCACAATTCATGCAATTGAACGCTTACTAAACTGTGCCGCCATTCAAAATATCAGTTGAAGCAACTGACTTATCAACTTTCTCAAAGATGGCTTTCCCAACATTGATATTCAGGAGAGCTGGGTCAGTTCTATTATTTAGGAGCACGGCAAACAAACATTTGTTTTAGAACAGTTTCATTCTTCCTCCCTGTTATATGACACTATGTGTATCGCCTGTCATTTAATTACATCCTTCATCCTAAGCCTACGTCACAGAAAGAAGATATGCAAGGAGGGATTGTTCATAATTGATTGATTGATTGATTGATTGATTGAATATTTAGCGTCATTTATATGCCATGGAGGGCTAACAGACGATCAGTTAACCTAACCATTGTTTCCTGGTATTAACTAGTACTCGAGCACAACCCGTCTCCGCAAGTAACTTATAACTTTCCCACTTGAATCAGTGATGAGAGACTAATGATAATGACACGCAATGTCGTATATCAATTATCACGGAGACTGTTGCCGGGCGGGGGATTCGAACTCACGAGCCCTTGATTGATAGCCAGACGCGTAACCGCTAATCAAGTCCGGCTGGATTGTTCATAAACAAGAGCACCTGGTATACATATAATAAAAAACAGTGACTCGTTCATCTTATTTTCAAAAACAAAACCCAAGCCCAAGAAGGATACAGATATAACGGTATGAATCCTTAACTATATATATAACAATTCAACTCTTAATCTAGCTGCTACATAACAAAAAGATTGCAGATCATTCAGCCAAGTCTTCTTTGTCGTTTATACTTTTCTCAATATATTTCATAGGTAACTGAATTGGCCATGTCTTACTTAAACAATGAGAGTTTATAAGTGTATCCCCGAGCATTCACATAGTGTGTACATACCGGACGTTCAGGACAGCTATTTTGGACAACCGGAAATATTGTTTAAATATTTGATAGTATTGGTTAAAAACTCGACAGTTAAAAGAACTGTGTTAATTACGTTAAATTGCTGAAAGATTGAATATTTTTAATCGTTTTTTAAATTAATGTGACTTACATAATCTAACCATGTATCTTGATCTCGCACCAGCAAAGCTTAAATGTGATCGGATAACCCCGTCTCTCATGTCTGTCTGTCTGTCTGTCCGTTTAACCATTTTGTTTAATGCTATATCCCTATAATATCTAGGGTGTCTTCTTAAATTGATTGAATGGGAAAAATATTTGTTATATGAGTTATGTCCCTTTATTGTTCTTTATTGCACCTCATGTGTACGCTGACCCCTGCATTTTTTATTCGATCTTTATCAAATGTACAAAGTAGTGAAATACCAGATAAACAACATATGTCAGACAAATAATTGAACTGGTCAACATTGTGCGACATTGTGCAAAAGTCATGAAAGTTTGTCATAGCATAATGTGTGTACCGTCAGTTGTTATAACATACGCAATCAACACATAGCAAAATCACAAACAAGTTCTGAAACCCGGGATATCGAATTAATTATGATTGAGTTATAGCTCTTGAATAGGCAAAACTGTTACCTAATAGGTAATCTAGCACCTGTATCATTTTTGAAACTTCACCAAATTTACAAAACTATAATATCTCAAACAAGGTTTTGAACAGGCCAATTCATAAACCACGAACATGTTCTTGATTTTTTCAAATAGGTACATTTATGACTGATTTTTTACCCTTGGATGATCATCAAACATTGTATTTTATTGTATTGTTGGATAATTAATTTCCGAGTTATGGCCCTTGTATTTTCAAAACATACACTAGATGACTGTTTCACCAACCTTTCGCAACATATATATACATACGTGTAGTTTCTATCACAGTTAAGACCGCGGCGTGGTCTAGTGGTAGAACTTCCGCCTCGCATGCGGAAGGTCGTGGGTTCGATCCCCGGCCGGGTCATACCAAAGACTTTAAAAATGGTACTAGAAGCTTCCTCGCTTGACGCTCAGCATCTAGATCTGGTTGGTCCGGTGTCAGTATAATGTGACTGGGTGGGGTATCATACCATGTGTCTGCGGCATGATACTCCAGTGTGACAGCGCTTAGAATACTGTCTCAAGTAGACACCGTCGCGATATGATTGTTGAAAGCGACGCTTAACACCATAAAACAACAACAACAACAACAACATCTATCACAGATAAGATTGTGAACTTGTGTTAATAAAGGCTCATTCAACTTCCTAAACAACCGGTTTTTGTTTATAATATCAGTCTATTCCAGGCCATAGATTAAATTTTTATTTGACCTCTGAGAAAGTATGCAAACAAAGATATACATAAAAATGCATTATTCTAAATAATTGCAAACGAATGTATTGTATTACAAATAATGGTGGTTTCTTTCCAATAAACACATTCGGCATAAAACGGTTAACCACGAGTCCGTTCGGAATAGCGAATTACCGTAATTTATGCGCATATTGATTTGTGTATTACAAAATTGGCGGAGGAACAGTCAGGAACAACCGAGTCATTACGGAGTGTCAAAAATGTAAACAAAAGTTAAACGCTCGGTCCGCTCTTTTAAGAAATACACATTTCGATCAAAGTTATTTATTTTTACTCGCTTTTTTAAAACAGTCACTAAGTGGTCCAAATGAATGGTTTTAGCATACACATTTAATTACAATAAATATGTGTATTTCTGAAGTTTAATGAGGTTTTAATGTTTTAGGCATGGCGCTGGTATCGTCAAGAATTGCATTATTTGTCATGGGTTCTGTAGCATCTGTAGTGAACAATAAGTAAAACATTAATTATGTACTATATATCTGACAAACTCTTGAAACAGCTACATCCGATAATATCTGTTTAAAATATTAAACACCAATTTTGAAAATAAATTATTTGAATCAATGTTCATTCACTCTAGCACTTTTTATAGTACCTTCGACAAATGTCAGTAATGGTGAAATAACTTAACGAGTCTGTCCCAATAAATCTGCTTTAAAATGAGTGTTTGGGTGCATTTTTGACATGTTTGTGTTTCTAGAGAATACTTCCTATTTTGAACCGATACAGATAAGTGCCAATTCTTATTTACAACAAGAGGTACCGCTATTAACAGACAGAAATATATATTTGATTATCTTCTTCTTCAGGTTTTGTAATAGAAAAAACAAGTTTAACATAATAAATTGGTAGAACCATGAAGAAGTATGGGTTGATTACAGACAAGAGAAAACCAGGTATACCTTAATGAATGTGAATAATGTGCATGTCGTCCCGTTAGAGCAATAAGGTACCAAGTGTATATGAAATAAGCACCAGTAAGGCGATTTATAGTGCACTGAATAAGCTATGTAAGTGTAAATACAATTGTAGTTTAAACTTATTTATTTTACTTCGATTGTGAAACAAGTTCTTACAACTTAGACAAATCACGCTCGAAGTCTTCCTGGGTAGAACCAGTACAAAGCATATGCGGAAAAGTGTCTTGCTTAAGGACACCACACATAGCCGTGGCGGAGGATTCGTGAACTTGCGTATTTGATATTGGATGATATTTCAATCAGCCTAAAGAAGTAATTTCTTCACCACCATGGCGTTTGCCTACACGTCTGTGTCGGCGTCCAAACCTTTTTGAGTTGGTGTTCATAACTATATATAGACATTTTGGCTTATATCTGATGGCTCATTCTATGATATATTGTGTTACTATAAAGTCAATATATCGTGGTGAAAAGATCATCCTTGTCGTCAAATTCATGGTTAACGTGCCCCGCTAAACAATCGATTCATAAACATCAGCTTAATACATTTAATAAACTAAATACCTCTTCATTGTAAAGTGTGGGATGGAATGGAGTTTGTACGAAAACTGCGGGAAATCATTTCTGCAAGGACAACTGTGGTAATAATGTGTGCAAGGGAAAAGAAAACTGGTTAAGACTGTTTGGGGAAAAACTATAGGAAAATGTAAAATGTATAGTAAAATGTTCGTAAAGAAAACTGTTGAAACAAATATTTTGTTATATAAATTTTATCAACAAACAAGCATTTTTTTATCAACCAGTACAATAGTAAGACTGGTACATGTAAAATGAAAGCAGGGTAACAATGGTAATGCCGTTTTGTTAGGAAAAAGTAAAGTGATTACAAAAACAAGCTTTATAATACATTTAATTATTATTAGATCTGATTGTCTGATTGGGAAAAAAAGTAATTAATGTGTTTGTTGTTTTTGTTTGAAAATGGCTTATTGGCCATAAAGTAGTTTTTACATGTAGATTTAAGCGCAGGTGTATTCATTTCACGTGTCTTACTGTATCATTTTCAGTACCATTAAAGGAGGTAGATATAGCCGTGAAGGTATCTGGATTCATTGCGCATGTCCAGGCAGATCTACACTATGAGAACAAGGAGGATGAAGCTTGTGAAGCTAAGTTTTCATTTCCACTTGACGATGGCAGTGCGGTGTATAAGTTTGAAGCAGTCATAAAAGGTAGACATATAGGTGCGGAGTGTCAGGAGAAGGAAGAGGTGATCAATGGAAATAAAATAAATGAAATTAATTTCGAATGATGCTTGTTTTTTGAATTGCTTAAAACAAATACATATAAAACAGTATTTAAAACATTTTAATACAAATGCAATATTGGACGTTGTAACATTGTGTGTTTACCTTGCTAAAATCTCTTCTAAAGCAAAGCATCTAGTTGGACTTTCAGTTTATCTGTGTACGGCGTCCATTCTTCGACCTTTACCATGCGCAGTAGTTTCCACATGCGCTTGGTATCGACCAAATCTCTACAGCCGTAATCAATGGAATTAGTTTTCAAAGATGACTAAAAATTGCATTTTAAAAACAAAATGTAAATATGTATAAAATGCAAAATTACCCGATTGTAAATTGAATGGTAGCAACAGTAAACGCTTTTGGTTTGCCGAGTTACAATTCTCTCCTGAACCAAATAATTATTATGATGAACATTTCTTATTGAAGGTTTCATTTTTCTCCTTGGAAATGTACCTTATGTACATTTTTACACTATATTTACCAACTTATCCGCATTTACACATTAGTGGTATATAAAGATCTAGAGAGCACTTCTTTAAGGGGTAAAATTAAATAATTACTCTCTGCGATATGTCCTCTCAATTGTTCTAGAAAATATTCCAATTTTGTAGTCATCTGTACGTACAATATACAGACGCGGGGCCGATCCGACCTAAAACTATCCTCTTAATGCTGAGTGCCAAACAAGGACGTTTCTAGTACCAAATTTTCAAATCTACCATTAGAACACTGCTTTGATGCTATTCGGTTTGTTATTAATTTGTTCCATTGTCATGTTTGTGCTTTTTATATAGATTTGTGTAGACTGTATAAACTCTTCTTACTCTTCCGGCAAGAGATCGTAACATATATGTCAAAATATATATCAGGAAAATCTACCACAATATTTAAGTGAAAACTCATTTAGCTTTTAAATAAAAGCCATATGATCTAAGGTTGGTTCATGATACAATTATGGTCATTATATATGTAGTAGATATAAAATAAATGTACTTAAACACTACATTTATGAGTGTATTATTTTCCTCTAGGCGAGACAAACATATGACGATGCACTAGTCAGTGGCCAAACAGCCATGTTGCTAGAGGAAGACGAAAACAGTAGTGATCTATTCTGTTGTACTGTGGGTAATCTCCCTGCAAAAACTGTCGTCAAGTTGACACTTGCCTATGTTTTAGAACTTCCTGCAGTAAGTGACGGAAAATTAAGATTCACCATACCGGTGGTTTTGAATCCTAGGTATTCTCCAAGTATGTACAAGCAAATTCCTTTATTTGTGATTTAACTTTAGAAGTCAGATTGAAACCATATCTCGTAAAACATTTACATAACAACGTAATTAATTTTAAACCAACAATTGGCATGTACATTTTGTCACATTCTCATATTTTGAAGAATATTAACGAGACATGTGTTACTTGGTATCAATATTGCAACTTTAATGTTTTTAAATAACTCTTTTTCTCAGAAACTGTTTGGCCTGAATTTATCAAACTTGACCCATTGTGTGACTAGTTGTACAATTAAAACTAATTATCGTTACCGTTGCACGTAATAAGCTGTCAGTATTACAAGTATTTTGCTAAGTGTCCTAGATATCGTTAGATTGACAGTCACACAACCTTGTGTGAAAACATTTATCATTTATCTGTATACTGCTATTCTATAGATAAATAGTATACACAATTGTTAGCAAATTTTTCAGCTATATTTTGTTGAAACTGTTGAACCAAAAGCCATGGTTATATAATGAGCAGTACAACGCAGAGGAAGTTATTCTGTATGACTTTAACATCAACGGATAGTTACTTAGTTCTAGAAAATATTCTTTATTTGTGTTTGTGACGTTTTCTAGGAATGTCCGCCTGACCAACCAATATGGTACATATTTGCATAATAAGACATCTAAGTCATGTACCGTCACTTTGCATGACATAGACCCCCATTCGAATAAATTACTTTTTTTAATTTTGAAATTTAATGTTTATCTAATACTTGAATGATGTTCTGACTACGGCATCTATTCCTGATCAAAACTTGAGTCATTAAAAGCACAACACATGAATCTTTATTTTGTATGACGTTTGTCTGTATTGGGAATGATTAACTTAGGAATGATTTTATGTCCATACCTCTTTTGAATGCGTACCGTGGCTTCTTGATAACCATACGAGTAGTTACATGTAAAACAATATAGAGTAAGAGTATAGATTGTTTCTTCGGGTTTCTGTTGTATTACTTATGTTTAAAGCTTTCGTGGAATTTGATGTTCATATATGCAGATTGCATTTAATAAGTATAACTATATAAGAGTACTGCGATACAAAACAGAACTACTAAAATATCTGAATATGGCTTTTTCTTTAATTCTTATGTTTCCAGATTTAGATCATATGATAGGAGCCAAAGGAACAACACGAGTGTGTCATAGTGACATTCCTTACACATTTAATTTCTCTGCTGCGGTGTCGGGGAAACAACCTGTAAAATATGTTACCAGTGACCAAGGAGACGTTGCCATGGAAATTAGTGATGACAAACTGTCTGCAAAGGTCAGATAATTATAATCAATTTGTTATGAGCGCATTAGCATTACTGACATAAAAAGGTAGTTTGCCAGTTACAAGAGGAAAAGTTAATCGTGTAATGTACATACGCGACCTTGTATGACTTTAAATACAGTTTCTCACATATATATATCCATGTACCTACATTTAATAAATATTGTAATTTTATAATCATTTCATTTCCTGCTGCAGCGACCTGAGATGGTCTATTGTATAGATAGTTTGTGTCGCTCAGATATGTATTGTAACAGCCTTCCCACCACTTGTGCGTTCAATGATGTATTTAATTGTCTATGTTTACTTTGTAATACTCACTGAAAATCAGTTTGATTGCTTCTTATTTTTACGCTTAAATATGAAAAATAAATTGAATACATCGATGTTTTTATATTCTTTTCTGCAAATGAAGTAGACAATTCTTTACTATTTTATCATTATACATGCCTGGGAGACTGGGAAGAAGTGTTATCTGCAATAATGTGGAAAGTACATTCAAGGTCAAGGTCATTTTTATTAATCACATATTGGTAGGCAACTAACTGTGTCTCGGCCATAATTTTATCAAATATTCTACACAAATAAAACTAGATATATTACCTCTGTAAGCAAAATATCAAAATATCAATGCGTCTAAACAAACAGATACCATGTATGTTTAAATTTGAAAACATTTTCTGGTAGACTGAAGACGGTGCACCTTCAAGTATGTACATATGGTCGATCCTGTGTACCGGTTCTGAGCACCACATGTGTGAAGACAAAAAACAATGTGTGTGCATGTTGGAGGACAAACATGCATGATGTTAAGATAAAATAGCATTTGCCGAAAGTTTACACACTTTAAATACTGGAATAAAGGATCTAGTTTCAATAGCATATACATATATTAATTTATTTTTAAAGATAATACTTGAAGTAATCCCAACACTAGGTATAATGATTCGATGTTCTGACAAGCAGGTGTCCTTGAAAGACGATTTCAAGTTTGATGACGACGCTCGATTCCTGATAGAATATGAGGACGGTTATTAAACACAATGTGTGGTGGAAGAAGGTGATATGGATGCCAGTATGTATCGTTACCTAAGAATTAGTTCAAAATGATATCAAACGGTGTCAAATACTGACAGTATTTGACATTTAATAAACCAAAGCTGTGTATCTCCTTACCTTATTATGACAACTAATGCTGTTCAGAAACAACATTTGTCACGGCAATATCGTGTGTCTTCTCAAAAAGGCATTCTTCTTCACCTCGTGCCTCATAGATCGCGACGCTTGCTAATTAGCAATCTGACTCTTAGCTACCTGAAACGGTTTCCAGATGACTTCTGTATAAAAGATGCTTCTGCATGTGCTGCCACTCCTACGGAACCGTATTTCTTCGCTACATTCAGGATGAGTAATGCAAATGAAACTGCCCTGACTACATACAGGACAATATTGAAAATAACTACGATACAGGTTCTCGAGCATAAAAGGCACACACTGGACAATCATTCATATATACGTATTTATTTAGATATTTCTTCTGTCAATAATAAGTGCTCCTTGTTTTTATAAACAACTATTCATTCACGTAACATATTTTTCATTTGTAATTTTTTATTTTGTTCTCCAATACATTACAATATTTCAATTTCAATTTAAAGAACATATAGCATTAACACACGTGTTATTCTTTAAATGACAATTGTATATAAGTTGTTTCATGATTACAGATTATTTTCGATAAGAAATGGTATCTTCTAAATATATATTATTTAGAAAGTTTATTCAGTCATCACACAATTATGGTGTTATATGTTAAAATTATAACCGTAAGATGATGTGTCGGGAAAAATCGAACTGAAATAAAAACATTCTTATGAAATGTAAGCCACATAGCGGTTTTTTAATTCTTGTGTCCACTATATGATACTATCACATAATTTACAGTGCAGGAGAGTAATGAGCCCATGACATATGTTTTATATTAACCTAGTGTAATATTACTATCGAATCAGTATTCGGTGTTATTCGGTATTTTCCGTATAACTCGGCTCTCGTACGTAAAATGCCGAAGTGAGTTCAGACTTGCTCAAACTTATAAATGGCGTCGATTTGTTATGATGATATGACATTATTTTCAGACGTTACGTCAAAAGATCGGTGACGGAAACTAATATACGCGATTGTTCCCCATTCTTTATAGAGTTTATCTGAAAAATAAATGGTAATTGTACCAATTTCTTTAGTTATGTGATAAAAGGAAACTTACATTCGTGCCTTTTTATTATTGGATTTATTCAACTCGTTGGCAAAAATATCATGCTCGACAGAGTCTCGCAAAATATACAATTGACAATTTGTTTAATAAATCAAACAATAAATAAGCATATAAGATCCTCAATATTTTTTAAATAGTATGTTAAAGATTGTATTATACATGACAACACCAAAATGTAAACATAGATTATAAAAATAGATTTGACATTTTATTATGGAAATATTTAACGTTTAAATATAACAATAACACACGTTATATGACTGACATAAATATTTTATTAACAAAAGTATTAAACAAAAACATGTTCATAACACAAGTTAAACTGTGATGTCACTCAACAGATTAAGTTAGTTATCAGTGAGAAAAGAGATAAAAATAAACATATTAAACATCAGTTGATAATTATAAGGCGTATTCAATGTTTTAATTTGGAATACGATCAAATAATAAGAATAATGAGAACACTTCAGTATGCTTTGATGTACATAGTAATTTACCCTCAATATTACGGAGAAATAGCAATCATAAAATCATTTCATATTTTCTAACAGAGTGTTTAGCGTAGGAATTGGATCTGGGGCGTCCACGTCCCTGGTGAATGGTGTAGCCAGAGCTGGCAGTGGTAAGGCGGAGTTTATCGGGGATACAGAAAGAATTCAACCAAAGGTTACTTTGTGTTAAATTGTACGGCAATATGGTCTATAACATGTTCATGATAATATGGTCAGTTATACGTGTGTAATCGTTTTGTCAGTAGCATAAGAATAGATATATAGATATTGATATATTTATCATAGTTGGACATATTTATGATACTAATATGGAATGTGTTATATATGTTATAGTACGGTATGTGAAACATCTATGGTAGTGTGGTATGTGACAAATATGTGATGGAATGGTTATTGGTATATCTTAGATAGTATGATATGTGATATATTTGCAAATGTGAAGTCAGTAATATATTGATGATAGTATGGTTAGTGATGTATTTATGATAATAAAGTCGGTGATACATTTATGATAATATGGTCGATGATATATTTATGATAGTACGATTAATGATATGTTTATAATAGTGTGGTATGTGATACATTATGATAGTATGGTTAGTGATATATGTATGTTAGTGTGGTATGTTTTATATTTGTGATAGTATAACCAATGATACATTTATGATGATATTATCAGTAAAATATTTACGATACTATGGTTATGGTTTATTTATGATAGTATGTTGTATATAATACATGTTTATTTGGTTTAAACATATTTATTCATAAATTATGTACAGCATATTCCACAACATATTTAGTAAAAGGATTGAAACGAAAGAAAATATTTCTTATATAGTTTCTCTCCTCAGCAACTTATACAAACATTTGTGTAAGGTGGCGAAGATTCATTAGATTAGTTTTGATATATTAACAAAATAGAGTTATTTGTAGTGATATGGTCAGTGATATATTTATTATAGTAAGGACTGTGATATATTTGTGATAGCATTTCGGTTATATATTTGTGATATTATGATCTAAGTGATATTTTTGTGATAGTATGGTCAGTTTACATGACGATTTAGTAGTATGAAAGATGATATATGTATGTTTATTTATACTTTCTACTTAAAGGATGATTTTTGAGCATTTTAGTAATGTGAATGATACTTCTACTTTATATAAATCATCCTCTGTTTTTTTGTTTTTTTTTCTTTTATACAATTCATATAATTATAATTATTTTGAATTTAAAAACACGTATTGTATACTAAATCATATACTATAATCAATTATGAATAAACATTTATAGGTTATGTCCCTACTGAGACGTGCAATGAAACCATCGGTTTATATATTTTTATTTATCTATTTACGTGACATGGTTATACTAAAACATAAACATATATAACCAAATGTTTAACAATAAGTTATACCCAGCCTTCTCTTAATCAAATAACGCAATATGTAAATTCATCAATAAATTATAAAAAAAAAAATGTTTTTTAAAATGAAAGTAGCGTCAATCAGCCATCAGTTACAAATATTTATATAGTTTGGGAAGTGCCACCAGGTGGCTCTGCCATCTGCATATGAATATTTTGACGGTTCTGTTGTGTTTTTTTGTTGTTGTTTTTGTGAGGGGGTTATTGGCCTGTATTCCATACAATCTTATAAATTTTAAATATATATACGAAATGGTATTTTTAGGTTATGTCTCTGCTGAGATTTGCAATGCAGCCATCAGTTACAAATCTTGATATAGTTTGGGAACTGCCACCAGGTGTATCTGACATCACCATGCCGCCATCTTTGTTTGGGGGAGACCGGCTCATTTTATATGCCTTACTGCAAGGGACAAAGGTGTTATAGTTTATCTTTCCTTTCACTTTATTTTGTATCTACATTGCTGTTGCCACCGGTCTAATGACCACTCTTTTCTTTTTCCGATAAAAAATTGTATCAGGATCGGGTTTCGCTTGCGCGGCGTAGGTCTTTATATCCATTAAAATTGCGTTTGCGTACATGTATCATTCACCATTTTCACAACGTCGCTGTTCCAAAAATGGCATATACGGATCCGATCTCAATCTAAAATAGTATGTGAAATTTAAATGTAAAATATTGAATAATTAAAATTTACAGGAGCATGGTTATTAAGTTATTATGACGTGGTTCATCACTAGATGGACACACATATTCTTAAGATTTTTAATGCATTTTATATTTGTTATGACAATTTCCACAGGAGATATAAGGTCGATTTACGTTGTAGGTAATTTCACAATTGTAGAGTAAAGACAATGTACTATAACAGGTATTGCTGTAACGGCATGTTGTCTTTCAAAATTGCCAAATGAATTATTGAGAGATGTATGAATGCTGGTGAATGCAGATTGTAGAATATAACTTTTCCAATGTGAGAAGTGCGACAACTTTATGTTCTCAAGTAAATCAGAAATGGTTTATATACTGAAAGGAACAGCTTACCTGCCACCGGAAATTTTATGTATTTTATCAAAAAATATTAACGCATTTTTTTATACCGTTTTGAAGCCGTATATAAACTTTAATAACGCTGCATCGACACAGAAATACAAAAGTGGCGAGTTAGCTGTTCCGTTCAGTGTAGTTAATCATTCGGAACACCTCGCTCAATTCTCCGAATCAAACAAATAGTGCGAGCAGTGCCCGAGGAGTTCCGAATGGATAGTTAATCTGAAAATATTTAAAAAGTTTTTTTTTTTGTTCTTTTCAACAAGGCAAACATGGCCAGTATGTCGGGGAAGGTTCACATCAATGGAAGGACGGATAAAGGCCGCGTCCATTGCACAGATTAGCAGCGAAGGCACAGATCAAGCTTTTGCATGACAAGGAAGAACATTATAAAGGTGTAATTGCTGCAAGATATTACATTTATATATATTTGCATATAAAACAAACATTATTTCCTATGTTTAAGGAAACTAAATAGAAAACCCGGTACCGCTACATTTATAGCTAGAGCAAATGGGCTTAAAGAAATTTTCTCATTAACAAATCCAATAAAACCGCATCCGATACTTTTTTTATTGGACGAGATTGTACAAATAACAGTGTCAAGACGGAAATTATCAGCCTCAGTAAAGTTCAGTAATTGACACATAACTGCTAAACCTTTCTTTATACAGATAAAGATCTCAAGACGGAGATTATCAGCCTAAGTAAAGTTCAGACATTGACGCATAACTTCTAAACCTTTCTTAATACAGATAAGAGTGTCAGTAAGGTTCTGTCATTGATAATAACTTCTCAACGTTTGTTTATACAGATAACAGTGTCAGTAATGTTCTGTCATTGATAATAACTTCTAAACGTTTGTTTATTTAGATAACAGTGTCAATAAGTTTCTGTCATTGAAAATAACTTCTCAACGTTTGTTCATACAAATAACTGCGTCAGTAAGGTTCTGTCATTGATAATAACTTGTCAACAATGGTTTATAGAGATAACAGTGTCAGTAAGGTTCTGTCATTGATAATAACTTCTCAACGTTTGTTTATACAGATAACAGTGTCAGTAAGGTTCTGTCATTGATAATAACGTCTAAACGTTTGTTTATACAGATAACAGAGTCTGTAAGGTTCTGTCATTTATAATAACTTCTCAACGTTTGTTTATACAGATAAAAGTGTCAGTAAGGTTCTGTCATTGATAATAACTTCTCAACGTTTGTTTATACAGATAACAGTGTCAGTAAGGTTCTGTCATTGATAATAACGTCTAAACGTTTGTTTATACAGATAACAGTGTCAGTAAGGTTCTGTCATTGATAATAACTTCTCAACGTTTGTTTATACAGATAACAGTGTCAGTAAGGTTCTGTCATTGATAATAACGTCTAAACGTTTGTTTATACAGATAAAAGTGTCAGTAAGGTTCTGACATTGATAATAACGTCTCAACGTTTGTTTATACAGATAACAGTGTCAGTAAGGTTCTGTCATTGATAATAACGTCTAAACGTTTGTTTATACAGATAACAGAGTCTGTAAGGTTCTGTCATTGATAATAACTTCTCAACGTTTGTTTATACAGATAACAGTGTCAGGAAGGTTCTGTCAATGACAATAACTTCTCAACGTTTTTTTTATACAGATAACAGTGTCAGTAAGGTTCTGTCATTGATAATAACTTCTTAACGTTTGTTTATACAGATAACAGTGTCAGTAAGGTTCTGTCATTGATAAACACGTCTAAACGTTTGTTTATACAGATAAAAGTGTCAGTAAGGTTCTGTCATTGATAATAACTTCTCAACGTTTGTTTATATAGAAAACAGTGTCAGTAAGGTTCTGTCATTGACAATAACTTCTCAACGTTTGTTTATACAGATAACAGTGTCAGTAAGGTTCTGTCATTGATAATAACGTCTAAACGTTTGTTTATACAGATAACAGTGTCAGTAAGGTTCTGTCATTGATAATAACGTCTAAACGTTTGTTTATACAGATAAAAGTGTCAGTAAGGTTCTGTCATTGATAAAAACTTCTCAACGTTTGTTTATACAGATAACAGAGTCTGTAAGGTTCTGTCATTGATAATAACTTCTCAACGTTTGTTTATACTGATAACAGTGTCAGTAAGGTTCTGTCATTGACAATAACGTCTAAACGTTTGTTTATACAGATAACAGAGTCTGTAAGGCTCTGTCATTGATAATAACTTCTCAACGTTTGTTTATACAGATAAAAGTGTCAGTAAGGTTCTGTCATTGACAATAACTTCTCAAAGTTTGTTTATACAGATAACAGTGTCAGTAAGGTTCTGTCATTGATAATAACGTCTTAACGTTTGTTTATACAGATAAAAGTGTCAGTAAGGTTCTGTCATTGATAATAACGTCTAAACGTTTGTTTATACAGATAACAGTGTCTGTAAGGTTCTGTCATTGATAATAACTTCTCAACGTTTGTTTATACAGATAACAGTGTCAGTAAGGTTCTGTCATTGATAATAACGTCTAAACGTTTGTTTATACAGATAAAAGTGTCAGTAAGGTTCTGTCATTGATAAAAACTTCTCAACGTTTGTTTATACAGATAACAGAGTCTGTAAGGTTCTGTCATTGATAATAACTTCTCAACGTTTGTTTATACTGATAACAGTGTCAGTAAGGTTCTGTCATTGACAATAACGTCTAAACGTTTGTTTATACAGATAACAGAGTCTGTAAGGCTCTGTCATTGATAATAACTTCTCAACGTTTGTTTATACAGATAAAAGTGTCAGTAAGGTTCTGTCATTGACAATAACTTCTCAAAGTTTGTTTATACAGATAACAGTGTCAGTAAGGTTCTGTCATTGATAATAACGTCTTAACGTTTGTTTATACAGATAAAAGTGTCAGTAAGGTTCTGTCATTGATAATAACGTCTAAACGTTTGTTTATACAGATAACAGTGTCTGTAAGGTTCTGTCATTGATAATAACTTCTCAACGTTTGTTTATACAGATAACAGTGTCAGTAAGGTTCTGTCATTGATAATAACGTCTAAACGTTTGTTTATACAGATAAAAGTGTCAGTAAAGTTCTTTCATTGACAATAACTTCTCAACGTTTGTTTATACAGATAACAGTGTCAGTAAGGTTCTATCATTGACAATAACTTCCCAACGTTTGTTTATACAGATATCAGTGTCAGTAAGGTTCTGTCATTGATAATAACTTCTCAACGTTTGTTTATACAGATAACAGTGTCAGTAAGGTTCTGTCATTGATAATAACGTCTAAACGTTTGTTTATACAGATAAAAGTGTCAGTAAGGTTCTGTCATTGATAATAACGTCTAAACGTTTGTTTATACAGATCAAAGTGTCAGTAAAGTTCTGTCATTGATAATAACTTCTCAACGTTTGTTTCTACAGATAACAGTGTCAGTAAGGTTCTGCCATTGATAATAACTTCTCAGCGTTTTGTTTATACAGATAACAGTGTCAGTAAGGTTCTGTCATTGATAATAACTTCTCAACGTTTTGTTTATACAGATAACAGTGTAAGTAATGTTCTGTCATTGATAATAACGTCTCAATGTTTTGTTTATACAGATAACAGTGTCAGTAAGGTTCTGTCATTGATAATAGCTTCTCAACGTTTTGTTTATACAGTTAACAGTGTCAGTATGGTTCTGTCATTGATAATAACTTCTCAACGTTTGTGTATACAGATAACGGCGTACGTAAGGTTCTGTCATTGATAATAACTTCTCAACGTTTTGTTTATACAGATAACAGTGTCAGTAAGGTTCTGTCATTGATAATAGCTTCTCAACGTTTTGTTTATACAGTTAACAGTGTCAGTAAGGTTCTGTCATTGATAATAACTTCTCAACGTTTGTGTATACAGATAACAGCGTAAGTAAGGTTCTGTCATTTATAATAACTTCTCAACATTTTGTTTATACAGATAACAGTGTCAGTAAGGTTTTGTTATTAATAATAACTTTTCAACGTATGTTTATACAGATAACAATGTTAGTTAGGTTTTGTTATTAATGATAACTTCTCAACGTTTTGTTTATACAGATAACAGTGTCAAGACGAAGATTATCATCCTAAGCAAGGCCAGTAATATCGTATCTCGGCACCCGTCATTTGTGGCTGTTGACAAAGACAGGAAAGAGAAGTGAAAACTGGACAATCTCAAAGGAAAAGTAAAGCTATGCATGGGGTAATCATTTATACCGTGGTTAAAACAGAGTACTATGGTATTACTTTGTCTGGTGAGCTACAATACTCCCATTTCCGCGATTTGCTTTCATTATCGATAAATAACCTTCTTTTAAAGATATCTGCGATATCTGTTTTGTTTTTAGATATTGATGTTATTCATTATTATGAGTATCTATACTTTGACATATTTAAACATACAAGATAACCTATTGTGCAAAATGCGAACACATTAATTAATTATTATTATATTTACTATAACCATTGATAAGAGTGAGATATTGCCATTGTTTATGGGTAGAATGGATGAAGCGGAAGGTTGGGATTGTACATTGACCACTCAACTTATGGCCACAGTTGCTTATAATTTAAAATCAAAGCACTCGAGAGTACTGGTAGCCGGTCTTCAATCAGCACTGGTAGCCGGTCTTCAATTAATACTGGTAGCCGGTCTTCAATGAGTATTGGTAGCCTGTCGTCAATAAATACTGGTAGCCGGTCTTCTATCAGTACTGGTAGCCGGTCTTCAATCAGTACTGGTAGCCGGTCTTCAATCAGTATTCATACGCCATCCTAATTTGATTGATATTTGTATCGTTGGTTTATTTTATGCATTTCTTTAAATGACATAATACGATATCCACAATATATATTCATTGTTTGGTGTGTTAAATGCTTATATTGAATAATTGATAAAATGAATTTCTAGGATAAAAAGTAGTCCCAGTCGCGTATGATCATTTTGGCGGTGATCAACACTGAAAACTTGATCACGACGACATAAGCAGAACTATGTTTTTGGCATAAAGTCCGGCTAAAATGGTTTCCGACTGATAAATATGTTATAAATATGATATTAACGTACATCATTTAGCATTCTTTATACTCGGCCATTCTCAAGTATGACACTTATTCTCATTTCGAGGGACGAGAGGAAGGAAGTGGTATGCGTATATATCTAGTGAAACTTCATTCGTTTAATATCGATTGTGAAGTAAGTTGTGCATGTACAAATCTTAATCGATGTCTTTCTGGGTAAAAAACAGTATAACATGTCGTTACATACAGACCCAGTTATGATTAGCATGATCCTTAGTCCGATTACCTACCACTACATCCCGCTCCTCTCCAAAGATGTGCGCTTGAGTATCTGATAGTATATACTAAATTGAACAGCTAACCCGTCACTTGACATTTTATGTACCTGGCAGTTTATTTTGTGTGTATTTTAACAAGAAAGAACACTGTTGGGTCAAATAAATAAATATATATCATATTAAATCCATGCATATTTCACAACTGTATGGTATTGATAGTGATTTAATAATTTATCAAAACACAAAACATGCTTTTTTTACTGCTGCACTTACAGAATAAAGCGTGTTTATGTCGTTTTTAAACTTTGATAACGCTAAATAATATTTTGACGACGATATTTCAATTACATATACGGCTGGTTAGCTGTTCCATTCAGTATATAATGGTTTTGGAACTGTATTGCATGTTTTATACACTAACACAATACTGAATCATGTGTCATTGGGTCATGCACAATGCTTAAAGCGGCATAACTACCCTTTTAAATCAACAAATAACTGACACAATTGTAATATTTAGCATACATTGTGACTATCCGGAATATGTCTGGTGTAAAATGCTGTTGTTTATCCTCAAAAATATGTGTTTAAACTCGCTGTTACCGCCGTTGGGCGGCCATGTTCAAACTTCGTGTCAAGAATCTTTTTTTTTTTTTAATTTCCTTAGCTATTTTTATACGATTTAATCGGACGTATTTCGACAATTTTCGCCAGCAGAAAGCTAGTTTGCAAATTAGAATAACTGATTCACTCACGTTAACAAGAGGTATCAGTCGTTGTAAACGCACGCTTTTTTTTCGCGGGCGTTGTGATAGGAATACGTTAACAAATAGTCTAACGTGGTATTGAAACGGCAAATACAAATATAAATAAATGTTTAGTTTCAGTAAAAAAAAGTGTATATTTCACTATTTCACCACTGCATGTCGTTGTTAGTAATTTATCAAATAACAATACAATTTTGTCCTTTTTTTTTACTTACTACTGCACTCACTGAATAAAGCTCGTTATTTTGCAACAGAAAACAGTTGTGGTTTCTTTGTGTCAGGTTATGTGAAGTCTTAAGCATGTGCGGATAAAGTGTCTTACTCAAGGACAACGCACATAGCGATAGCAGTGGATCGAACCAGTGCACTCCGCAATTACAAATTTATTATAGGGACCCTTTTTCATATGGAGTTAATATACATCTATTTCTGAAGAGGTTACTCTCAACTTAGTTCGGAAGATTTTTCCAACAATGCAATTGAGAGTTAATCGATAAAATGGACTTTATCTGCAGAACGATTATTATTTTAAACTCTTAACTGTTGACTGTTAATCCATATATATTTGAAATTAAAATACTGGTATAATGATTTTGGATAAGAAGAAGAAATAGGTTCTACATATTCGGAAAATCCGTGTAAGATATTTTGAACTTTATCATTGATTTAATCTATACATTCGAGACTGTTCACCTATAGCCAGCTTTCTGACAAAAGTCTGCTTGATTGTCATCTACATATACAAGGTTTTATAAACAGATTGACATATGTGCATCATATAAAACTATATGAACACGCTTGTAGTATGTCCAATATGTTGTTTTATGTTTCTGCACTATAGAGCTAATGATCTGCACTGACTAAACAATAATCTCACATGTTGTTCTATATAATAACTTTTGTAAAACATAAACGAGGACCACTGCGATAAATGGGATGGAACATGCTCACCAGTTTATTCACGATTGGTTTAATTATAATTAAGATGAATCGTATTTAAGTTCGTGCTCTTTTTCATGATTCGTAAAGTGAAGGCCATTTCCTGACATAATGTGATTAATTTTCTTTTGATAACAGCCTTTACTATTTGGGCTTTTTGTATCGTTTTAGCAGAAGAATTGCACTTCCACTAAAAACTCCATTAGTTTTTGAAGTCTGTTTTCAATTTCAGATATTAGATTCAAGATTCAAGATTTAAATTCTTTATTCAATAATTTAAACATATAATGTTTCTCATCACATACAAATTTAGTTATAAATGTAACACATGACACGTAGATCACTTTTATGTTAGATTCTATTAAATTAGAAAATTAAATACTTGGTCAAATATATACTTGAGTAGATCAGCAGAAAAAGATAGATACGGATACCTTGATAACTAGGACCTATAATCAGATAACCACTTGTTTCTTTACAGCTGACCCAATGATGGCAGTAATATTCCTGCAGGGTTTCCAAGGTAATTGGTCGCTAAGCAACGACTTGTGTGGACTGCTTTATGTGGATATGAAGAAACTTCAGAGGTCCAACGTAGCACAGGTGTGTTTTGTTCTATAGATGGACAATGCATGTCTGCGTACTTGCGTGCGAGTGTGCGTGCTTTTGTGTGTGCGTGATACAGTTGACTATTAATTCAGGAGAAATTAGAGTTTCGATCCCTGACTTTTATAGCTTGAGTCCTGATTATGCACTCATAATGTTATAGTTTCGAGTCCTGATTGTTCTCTTTAAGCGTATTACTGTCTGAAATACAATACTCAGTTTAGTGAAATAAATCTTTTACATTAGTTTTATTGTTTTGCACAGTTTATATTTATTTTGTCTATTTAAAGAATGATGACGTTCTGGCAACATTGATAGTGTTACTATGGTTACGGATCAACTATCAAACAAAACACATTGAACGGAACTTGATTGAAAATAAAGCATATTCCTGGCTGACCAACAAAGGGATCGATGTCGAAGGGAAAGTCAAACAGATTTCTAATATATTTATGAGTTACTTAGAATTAAAATAAACAAAAATGACAATACGTACCATAACATTATCAATCAAATCACTTATAGGTTTGAGAACAATATGCAGCAATGATGGTGTAGCTTACGTTTTTGCTTCAGGTGTTGGTTAGCGCTTATGTCTGTCAATCCTAAACTTCAATGCATCAACAATATAAATGAAATATAAGACAACCAACGTTTAAATCAAACACCGTTCATGATATTTTTACATGTTTATGGGTTTTATGGGAATAAACATGTATTCAGTTGCCATCAGTAATTAGCCCGAGTGGCGAGAGCGACCATCGCTTCGGCCTCCGTCAACGTTGGGTTGTCGGTCGGAGTAAATGCAACGTTATTCAATGTAGTGTTTATCAAGAGACCGTTGATTTGTTTGAGGATTGCTGACTGGATTATTATCTTGTTTGACATTTGACGTATTTTCTATTTGTCGTGGTTTCGGTTTGTCCCTGTCATTGTAATTAGATACCATATTTCATGATTCAAATGTTTATTTCATTATTGTAGTATACAGATTGCATTAACATATGCATCATGCAATCAATTCGGTTGTCAATTTAGACAATGGCTCATGTTTATCTCTTAGAGAAGTTGGAATGCTTCACATGATTTTCTATATTTGCTTAATCTTATTTATTATTATGGTTAAATTATCAACCTTGTGTGCTTCCAGGGTGCTATATGAGTAATTGCAACTATGGGATCTCTATATCTCATATATTTCTCAATGGGTGACAAGTTGAATATTTGATATACATTTGATGTAACTCTGCAGTGAAATGTGTATCAAAGTTCAAACTGCATATTCATCTATTAATGTATGGGTTTATTTTAATTTCATACTGAAATTGCACACATATCGCTGCACTGGAGAATGAGAACAGAACGGAACAGACTTGTACATACTACATCGTCATAATAACATATTTACAACTCATACTATCACGTAAACTATATTGTTAAGAAGTACATCACTAGTTCCGTCATATTACCATTTGATATATATTAAATATTTTATATGTTAAAGATATAAATGTCAAAATGTCAATTCTAAGTTCTTCAAGAGGAAGAAGAGGATGAACACGTTTATTTAATATTTAAATAATTTATGTTCTATCATTGCCAAACGTGTATTTAAATTTCGCATTAAACATATAAAATGTTATTTTTTAATAATGAGGCTGTATTGCTCGTTCTTGTTGACTTCGTGTAACAGTTTAGTGCAGGTACCCACTAACACCACACTCTATAAAACATAGAATAAAACTGTCATAATTGCAATCAAATTGTTTTACCTGATTCTTGGATTGCTCTCTGTCGATAAATGCTTATATTATGTGTTTCAACGTAATCTTGACTTATTTTTTTTTTCAGAATAAAATAAGTTTACATTCTATTGTTTTGTTCAGAATGTCTTATTTATACCGACCCTGTTTAAAATCATTTTATTTCCTTTTTTATTTTCATCATGATAATGCTCTACTTTTTCAGTTCATTCAATATCTACTTTACATAAAATTTTAATAGTTACTATTGTCCTACTTTGTAAGCCAAAGAGAAAAAACGGAACAGTATATCAAAATTAATTCCGATAGACGTTACATGGAATTTCGACCAAGTAATAATTCTCTAAATAATGTAGAAGTGATTTCATGTATTAGTTGTATATACATACTTATTTGGGTTTTGTTAAGCAAAATAATGAGTTCATAGTCAGGGTTCGAAAACTATAAAAACTTAATTCATAATCTGTTGTGAGTATATTCATTTTCAATTCAACATTCAACAATGGAAGTAGTGTTGTCATTGCACTATGAAATTCGGTTGATACAAGTGGAACTCGTTTAGTTCAAACATATTTCTTTACTTCGATTGTGAAACAAGTTATTACAACTTATGCAAATCACGCTCAACAAATTCAAATTGACCCTTTTCTGAAAAGGTCAAAACTATTGATATTTGTAACTTCTGTTCTCCCAATGTTTATTGAGTATCATTCAAATGATCGGCATGGTCGTTTTATATTAATACAATAAGAAGTTCAAACTAGCATGCCTATTTGTAGATTATATGCTTTCAATCTGGCTGAATTCAGTCATTTACATTACATGTGGTTATAGGTTTCACTTAATATTATTGCCTCGAAGTTTTCCTTGGTAGAACCAGTACTAACCATATTCGGAAAATGTATCTTGGTTAAAAACTCTACACAAAGACGGAGCGGAGGATTGAACCCATGACCCTCTGATCCACGGGACTCAGTTGAGTATTAATAAAACCAAGCCAATAAAATAATCAACAATCAACACTCAGATTGTATCAGTTTATGTATATATAATCAGCTAATATAACATTATTATAAGAATTTTACATGGATTTAAGGTTCGGATAGAAAATTCGATCCCGGGCGATAACTGTTTTTGCCGGAAACGAGGCTCTGCTTCGAAAACAGTTATCCAAACTGACAGAATTTTATATACGCAATGAAAAGGCCACGAATGATTCTTTTCCTTGTTTACCGAACATACTAAATAGTTATTTTAACTTATTTGATACATTTTTACAACAGTCGCTATTAAGACGTTTAATTAAATGATTTACGTCATATATTTTACACCTTACGTCATTAACGAGTCAAAACGTCATAGCATAAGAAATGGCACTAGGGTAAGATAGAAATATCTTACATCGGTAAAATTGCAATTATCCTTATCCGGTGTGCAAGAAAGAAATACCTTACAGCGGAAAAAATCCAGATATTCTTATCCGGTTTGCAAGAAAATCTGATCTGCTGTTAAAACAACAATCAGACATACACAACCGTCAGAGAAAAGTCGACCATCAGGCTAAAATAACTATCTAGAAATACGTGTATGGAGAGCTGACCATTTTAAACATTTTCAACAAAAGATATTGCAGGTAATTGGTTAGTGAGACATGCAGCAATTTTAATCGGACATATTCTATTTCCAAATTTTATGAACTCTGGCCGACTTTCTAAAACACTCGAATCAGGAAGAGACAGCATCGCTGAGAAAATAATACTGTCGTATTTCCAGGACAACATGGCACATATCAACTTCATTTGATAACTACAGTTAAGTTTCCAAATAATTGTATTAAAATTAGGGTCCTCCGTGGCCAAGAGGTCTAAGGCACTGTCTCAAGATCACCTACCTCTCACCGCTAAGGTCGTACGTTCGAGTCTCGCTCGCTCCAAAAGTGTTATATGACAAATTTACTTGCGGAAGAACGTTGTTTCAACTCAGTTTCATTATAAGGTCTTTAGCAAAACTACCAATATAACCTGAACTGTGTTGGACAAAAAAAATTATAACACGCAAAAACTAAGAAATGGTATACATACAGATAAGAAGACAACGGACAAGACAGGAGGTAACAAAAAGAAAATAAGATGCACATATAAATCAACTAATATATCAATTAGTCTTGCATTAAAATAAAGTTTCATATTGTTTATCATGTTGTTCTAATTTATTCTCCGAAGTAGCTATACGTTGTTCAATTATTTTCTATGTTGGAGATCAAAATAAGTGAAACCAGGTGTCGTGATCGTTTTTTCCATATGTGAAAACGATTCTGTGAGATACTATGTTGCCCTTTGTTGTGTTTTCGTATTTTATTCTCTAATTGATTGAAAAAAATTCAAATACAATTAAAATACATATGGAGACAAAAGGATATATTTGTTTCACTCCTCATCGACTAACTATTTAAATATTTAGAAATATGACCGAAGGTATTGTATTACACGGCTCTGAAAACTTATCGTAGTAAACAATTACTAAAAGACGTACCAAGTTTGAAAATGATTTAAATTTATACATAATAAATATATCTTGTTGTCAAGTTTTTGATTTTGGACATGTTTTCTTTCTGCTGTCAAGTTTACGACATTTGACTCCATCCTACTGTCCAGTTTACAACATTTGACATGTGTTCATCCTACCGTCAAGATTACCACATCTGACACGTGCCTTTCCTGCTGTCAGAAGCTTGTACTTTTACCATTATCAACGTCGGACTCGTGTACACATATCATAGCTGTCAAATGGTACGTCCACATACTTTGCTATATGTTCTCACGTAGCAGAGCTTTTAAACTGTCGTGTAACTTGGATGCCGACAGTGTGCTTTTTCGAATAGCTTGTTTTAATTGGTTCACCTTCTTGGTCATATTTGCTGGAATAAATGGCGATGTTAACAAGTCTATAAACATTTGTTTCATGTATATCATATTAAATATGGCATTAAATCCTGTGTTCGTCTCATTATGGCACGGCTCACCGTCTTTCTGACATGTTGGTTCCTGTATTTCCATGTCCATGTCTACGAGTTTAAAGGTGCCGTTTGACATTAGGAAATGGCTTGTTTTGAAGTCGGCAAATGTCATGGAGCCGAGCGGGGAATGTTCCATGTAGTTAAGTAAATCCGCTAACTCTGCTGCTTGCTTCATTTGTTGTTTCCAACTGTATGTTTTGTCTCTTGTTTCGTTGGCAAGTTCTGTGACTATTATCATGCCGCGTTTTTTAAGATCAATAGTGTCGCTTCTATCATTTGGGTCTCTGATACAGTAACCAAGCAACCGAGCTAACTGTGGATGATCAATTTGTTCTAGCATTAGTACTTCTGTCATCAATTTCATAACAATATATCTAAAGCATAAATTGTCGCGATTCCACCTTTTATCTTCGTCATCAAAACTCGTTTCATTTATATTGGAAACGTTTTCAACACTGTAACCCGTGCACAAAGAATAAGCACGGCCGTGACTCATAGGGAATTTGACTGCCACAGGCATGCCATGAAAATCTCCCTCGTACGTTTCTTTAAACCAACCGTTACCTAGCTTCTGTTTTAGATTGATTTCGTGAATATTTGAACAATTTATTTTCGAAGTAGCTCTAACAATACTATGGAAGGCAATAACGTTGACATCTCTCGTTGTGTAAGGAGTCGTATATGCACATATATCCAAATGCTGTTTCTGAATGGCCAATATAGCTATGAAATTCAATAGTACAGAACACATTCCAATACAGAGCATCAGTAAACCTAGTGTCTGCTTCATGATATATGGGCATAAATAAATCCACCTGAAAATATGAATAAAATGGCTTTAAATTAGCGCCATTTTCCACACATTGCAGGTAATATAATGGCTTATCCAGAGTAAGACTTCAGAATGAATTTTGGTAGACCAAACGGCCTTCCGCAAATAACTGGTAACTTTTTCACGTAAATGTTTTAGACCGAGTTGAGTTCGAACCCACGACCCCAGCAATGAGAGGTAAATGGCCATTAACCTTAAAACAATCGGCTACGGATGACACACAAAATAACAAACTAATGTAGTTAAAAAATACAGAGATTAGTCTAATCAAGGGTATCAGTAAACGTAGTAACCACCTCATGAAACAACCCATTTTAAAAGCAATGTATATGTAACACAATTACATTAAATACGCTTTCATTAGTTGCGGCAAACAAAAAGCTTTTGCAAAGAATCGGTATTACAGTTTTCGAGGATCTGGCGAGTCTTAACATAGATATTATTGTTTCAACAAGAAAAAAACTACCTAAACAGATAGATTAGTCATGGTATTCTGACGGAAAGATGGAATACTTCATCGAATATAATAGACAAAGGTAGTAGATATAAAGATTGCAACAAGTAGTTTGAGTATCATGGCCATAAGCAGGGGTTGTAAGTTTCTTTGTACGTAAATAAACATGATTAATAAAATAGCACGAGAGAACTCTAGAATACAAAATTGTGCAAGCTAAAATGAATGATCAACACAATCCTAATTATATTCTGTTCATCTTACTAGATATCCACGTGACAATGTGTTATAAATTAATGAAATTACCAAAAACTTAATAGCATACATTATAGTTGGATTTTCAAAATACTAACTATAAACACATTATTGTTAGTATACCTACTAAGTTTGTACTTAAATGCTAACTCTTGCTTGTTTTTGTGTAAAGATAAAAGTTTGCATGTCAGTACCAGTTAAGTACTGGATTTATGTCACACTTTACCATATATACATATAACATAGTATGTGCTATTCATCCCATCTAGAACAAAATGTGTACATATAGACTCACCAAAAACACAAAATGGTGATTTTCACTGTAAACTGCAAATAATCAAACTAGTATTTTTCCCTTAAAGTTTGAATATATTGCTAAAATATTAGTATGAATTCGTCGTTATTCGTTACTACATGTGTAATGTTCTGTGGTCATAAAACTATATGCACGTTCGATTTTAAATATTAGCCTAAGGCTTGGGGAAGAGAATTACAGCTAAAATATTTGTATGAATTCGTCGTTATTTGTAATGTGTAATGTTATGTTTGATACTAGGAAATATTATCTATGAACAAGTTTTGGTTTTATGTTTAATATGTTTTATTCACTCAAACGCCTGTCTCTAACTTCTACACTCATACTAACTCTAACAGTTCGGTTACACCTAAGCTTACTTATCATTAGTAGGCGGGTATATATCTCTACTCATGAATATGTAGTATATGTTTACAATTCTATAACATGTACAGATATGTTAAACTTAAAGCAAATTTAAACAAAACTGAAATTTAATATCATTTGTCACAAAAGCCAATTGATGGATCAAATTATCAATGTTCTAATAAACTGGTAAGAATATAATCTAATTTTATTTGTTAACGTGTAAAGACCGGGGAGTACGGTGTTGGTACTGAAACTTTATACGCAGTTACAATGTGTTATCTCTCCACCAGTCATTGTCTCTTGTTGACAAGCTACATGTAACTGAAGCTATACGTAAATTGGTCAGATACAATTTTTTGTTGAAAATACACAATATTACCATGTTTCTTGGCACAGATAAGAACATTTTTATGAGTGTTGTCAGGTTTTGATGATATTTAGGTGCTATTGGATGCAAATATATATAACATTTAAAAATAGTGATCCACTGTAACTTGTCAAAAATGAAAGATTGTCACCAAATATACAGATCAAATTATTAATTTAGAAAAAATATTTTAATGACATAACACAAAATGTTCCTCTTTAACTGTTTAGATTTTAATTTAACTTTTCTTGTTAACGTTTAAGGATCGGAAATTAAGGTTTTGATACTGATACGTTCAACAAAGTTACTCTTTGTTATCTCTCCATTCTTTGTCTCTTGTTGTAAATTGGTCGGACAAATTGTTTTTGTTGCAAATGCATAAAAGATTAAGCTGCTTTGCACAAATGAGAACATTGGAACATATTCAGGAGTTCTGTCAAGTTTGATGACATTAATTGCTGTTAGAGGAATATACAATATATATATGAAAAAAACAGCGACACTTGCCCAAAAATGAAATGGTGTCACCTATCGTCGCAATCATCTGTACAATCCCATGTTTTTACCGATATATTTAGACTACCAGGGGACTACCTATTGAAACAAGTATTTCAACATCACACATAATAAACACAGAAAGCAGGACTTTCTATATATATTTACATTGTTACAACTGTCATTTAAACTTTAATAAATTCTATAAACACATATGCACGTTTCTAAACATATTTCATATACGTCTGTATAACAGTTCCTATTTCAAACCGAACTGCATTTAACCCTTAGCGTTCTAAAGTAATCTTTCTAAACTAAAAACTCGACTTTCCATCTTGCCTGCCAAAGTAAAACTCTCTAACTGATCTTATTGCCACCCTCAACCCCCAACCTATTCCCAAAATATTGTCATAAAAGACACCTTTAAATTCATATATCAGTCATTATTTATCAGGCATTTCCTGTTCAGATGTCCACTCTCTTCCGCTAAATGCCCATAAAACATGTAAACTATCCCTAATTTAGCTTGCCTTGCTGTACGTGAACTTTTGACAGTGTAATATATCAAAGTTCAAACTAATTAGGATCTCCCAGCTTAATGACTAAATGCATGTATTTATAGAATAGCTCACACCGGTATAATATTGGATTTAAATTTTACAATATCAAACTAATTAAATTCAATAATGAATGAGTGACTGACTATACTGCACAAGACGCTTTTGGAGCCATTGTGATCCAGAAGTTTATTTCTCTATAAGCATAACCGTGCAAAAGTAATTCGTGTGCAAGACGTGAATCTGTAGATAAGAATTTATTTTCTGGAAACAGCAAATAACCAGGAGTTCCGATTAATACACGCCTTAATCCAAACCTCGCAGGTTTCCGCAACAATTTAAACATACATGTAATTTCAAAGGTAGTAATCACGTTTATAATATTGTGTATGTTACCTTTCAAATATCGTGGTTATGGTCCTGTACAGCTGAATAATTTAATGTTGATATATAAATTGTGCTTTTTGCCCAAACAATTAAAAAAGTAAATACTATCTTTAAAGGGACATGAGGCAATAATGAAACAGAATTTCACTACTATTGATGCGTTTAATAAATCTCATATATTTTGACGTATTATAGTGTAACTATAGCAATTCAAAATATTACTATATAAATTAACATATTTAAGAAATTATTAACATCTTATTGATAATAAATTATTTAACGCATTCTTACTAATATGAGATATGTTCAAAAAGTTCTTGGGCACCGCTATTATTTCGATGGCCGACGTCATTCATTGAATTAGTTATTTATATATGGTTATCCATGGATAAAACAACGAACTAAACACACTGTCTGCCATGACAGTATATGCCCGGGTGACATTGGTCAGAAACAATATTCATAATGGTTTAAACATAAGATTGCAAAAACAGTCATATTAATCCAGGGACCGTTACGGAGCAACGACATACTGATAAATAGCTTCAGCGGAAGTTGAAACACGTCATAGTTTCACACTTTACAACGTATTAACGTGTTATGAATTGAGGGAATGACAGGGAATCCTTGGATGAATATAATTTTGGAGTGCTCGTTGTATGTAGATAATCGCTTGACACTTATTATAGATAGATACTTCCATTTTCAACCAGGTATGTATATACCAGATACACTAATACAACATAAGCACGGTTGCATGTGTTTTACAGAGTCTCTGTTTTAAAATATATTTACTATATATGTCCACTGTATATGCGTATATATTATACGGTATGTATATGTAAGTAAGTGCTTGTGTTATATTATGTATAAATGCTGTGTTAAACATGTTCATACCAATTACCTGAAGTAACACGTAATTCATCAGTAAAATGAAGATTGGCTGTGGTCGATTTTTATTACCAAATTTTGATATTGGAATTTGATTAAATGCAACCTCACATGTATGTATGTATGTGTGTGTGTGCGCGTGTGTGTGCGTGCGTGCGCGTGTGTGTGCGTGTTTTGTATGCAAATATCAATATATAAGTGTATAATAGGCATGAATCGGATCCGATGTGATGACATCATATGTTGTAGATTTCACTTTTAAAGATGTTAATTGGAGCCTTTCATTTAAAGTCAGATTGTAGTAATTTAAACTCAGATTGGAGCACATCGTTTAAACTCCGATTGGAGCCTTTCATTTAAACTCAGATCGGAGCCTTTCATTCAAACTCAGATTGGAGCCCTTCATTTAAACTCAGATCGGAGCCCTTCGTTTAAACTCAGATTGGAGCCTTTGATTTAAACTCAGATTGGAGCCTTTCATTTAAACTCAGATCGGAGCCTTTCATTTTAACTCAGATTGGAGCCTTTCATTTAAACTCAGATTGGAGCCCTTCATTTAAACTCAGATCTGGGCCTTTCATTTAAACTCAGATTGGAGCCTTTCATTTAAACTCAGATTGGAGCCTTCCATTTAAACTCAGATTGGAGCCTTCCATTTAAACTCAGATTGGAGCTCTTCATTTAAACTCAGATTGGAGCTCATCGTTTAAACTCAGATTGGAGCTCTTCATTTAAATCAGATTGGAGCTCATTTAAACTCAGATTGGAGCTCATCGTTTAAACTCAGATTGGAGCCTTTCATTTAAACTCAGATATAAGCGTTTCATTTAAACTTAGATCGGAGCCTTTCATTTAAACTCAGATCGGTGCCTTTCATTTAAACTCAGATTGGAGCTCTCCATTTAAACTCAGATTGGAGCCTTTCATTTAAACTCAGATTTGAGTCATTTAAACTCGGATTGGAGCTCTTCATTTAAACTCAGATTGGAGCCCTTTATTTAAACTCAGATTGGAGCTCTTCATTTAAACTCAGATTGGAACCCTTCATTTAAACTCAGACTGGAGCTCATCATTTAAACTCAGATTGGAGCTCATCGTTTAAACTCAGATTGGAGCCTTTCATTTAAAATCAGATTGGCGCCCTCATTTAAACTCAGATTGGAGCTCTCCATTTAAACTCAGATTGGAGCTCATTGTTTAAACTCAGATTGGAGCCTTTCATTTAAACTCAGATTGGAGTCATTAAAACTCAGATTGGAGCTCTTCATTTAAACTCAGATTGGAGCCTTTCATTTAAACTCAGATTGGAGCTCTTCATTTAAACTCAGATTGGAGCTCATCATTTAAACTCAGATTGGAGCTCATCGTTATACTCAGATTGGAGCATTTCATTTAAAATCAGATTGGCGCCCTCATTTAAACTCAGATTGGAGCTCTTCATTTAAATCAGATTGGAGCTCATCGTTTAAACTCAGATTGGAGCCTTTCATTTAAACTCAGATTGGAGTCATTTAAACTCAGATTGGAGCTCTTCATTTAAACTCAGATTGGAGCCCTTCATTTAAACTCAGATTGGAGTCATTCAAACTCAGATTGGAGCCCTTCATTTAAACTCAGATTGGAGCCCTTCATTTAAACTCAGATTGGAGCCTTTCATTTAAACTCAGATTGGCGCCCTTCATTTAAACTCAGATTGGAGCCCTTCATTTAAACTCAGATTGGCGCCCTTCATTTAAACTCAGATTGGAGCCCTTCATTTAAACTCAGATTGGAGCCTGTCATTTAAACTCAGATTGGAGCTCTTTATTTAAACTCAGATTGGAGCTGTTCATTTAAACTCAGATTGGAGATCTTCATTTAAACTCAGATTGGAGCTCTTCATTTAAACTCAGATTGGAGCTCATCGTTTAAACTCAGAGTGGAGCCTTTCATTTAAACTCAGATTGGAGCCTTTCATTTAAACTCAGATTGGAGTTCTTCATTTAAACTCAGATTGGAGCCCTTATTTAAACTCAGATTGGAGCGCTAATTTAAACTCAGATTGGAGCCCTTTATTTAAACTCAAATTGGAGCTCTTCATTTAAACTCAGATTGGAGTCTTTAAACTCAGATTGGAGCTCTTCATTTAAACTCAGATTGGAGCTATTCATTTAAGGTTTGCATCGGACACGTATATTTAAACAATGTACCCTATTTTATTTTCTACTTTCTTTCTTAATGAATAGATTTTATTGCAATATTGATTGTTTTATGTATCACTGTTTGGAAGGGCCGTATTCAATGTTGAGTAACTTTTGGCTAAACACTTTTGCTATTTCATGTATACACAAAAGTAATAACATAATATGTTTAAAAAAAAATGAACAAGGGTATATCCTTCTCTGTCTAGCGGTACGTCTTTAAAACATTTTGCAAGGTGTCGTCCTTTTTTGTCCAGCGGTGAAACTTCGCATCATTTGGCAAGGGTACATTTACCTATGCTGTCAATAAGTGCGTATTTACAGCACTTTGCAAGGCTTTACCCTTTCTTGTCAAGTGCTAAAACATCACATTATTTGGCAAGGGTACTTTGTTTATGCTGTCAAGTGGTACGTCTTCATAAAATTTGGCAAAGTATATCGTGCTTTGTCAATTTGTGCATTATTGCAACATTTGGCTGAAAAAGACCCTGCTCGATTTACGAAAAGGCTCCATCATTCTTTGTCAAATACTAATATTTTACAACGTTTTGCAAGGGTTCATCCTGCTCTTTCAAGTAGTAATGTTTTACAACGTTTTGCAAGGGTTCATCCTGCCCTGTCAAGAAGTAATGTTTCACAATGTTTTGCAAGGGTTCATCCTGCTCTGTCATGTAGTAATGTTTCACAATGTTTTGCAAGGGTTCGTCCTGCTCTGTCATGTAGTAATGTTTTATAACGTTTTGCAAGGGTTCATCCTGCTCTGTCAAGAAGTAATGTTTCACAATGTTTTGCAAGGGTTCATCCTGCTCTGTCATGTAGTAATGTTTCACAATGTTTTGCAAGGGTTCATCCTGCTCTGTCATGTAGTAATGTTTCACAACATTTTGCAAGTGTTCATCCTGCTCTGTCAAGTAGTTATGTTTCACAACGTTTTGCAAGTGTTCATCCTGCTCTGTCAAGTAGTAATGTTTCACAACATTTTTCAAGGGTCATCCTGCTCTGTCAAGTAGTAATGTTTCACAACGTTTTGCAAGTGTTCATCCTGCTCTGTTAAGTAGTAAGGTTTCACAACGTTTTGCAAGGGTTCATCTTGTTCTGTCAAGTAGTTATGTTTCACAACGTTTTGCAAGGGTTTATCCTGCTCTGTCAAGTAGTAATGTTTCACAACATTTTTCAAGGGTCATCCTGCTCTGTCAAGTAGTAATGTTTCACAACGTTTTGCAAGAGTTCATCCTGCTCTGTTAAATAGTAAGGTTTCACAACGTTTAGCAAGGGTTCATCCTGCTATGTCAAGTAGTAATGTTTCACAACATTTTGCAAGGGTTCATCCTGCTCTGTCAAGTAGTAATGTTTCACAACATTTTGCAAGGGTTCATCCTGCTCTGTCAAGTAGTAATGTTTCACAACGTTTTGCAAGTGTTCATCCTGCTCTGTCAAGTAGTAATGTTTCACAATGTTTAGCAAGGGTACATCTTGCCCTGTAAAGTAATAATGTTTCACAACGTTTTTGCAAGGGTTCATCCTGCTCTGTCAAATAGTTATGTTTCACAACGTTTTGCAAGTGTTCATCCTGCTCTGTCAAGTAGTAATGTTTCACAACGTTTTGCAAGAGTTAATCCTGCTCTGTCAAGTAGTAATGTTTCACAACATTTTGCAAGGGTACATCCTGCTCTGTCAAGTAATGTTTCACAACATTTTGCCAGGGTTCATCCTACTCTGTCAAGTAGTAATATTTCACATTGCAAGCGTAAATTGGGCAAACGTATATCCTGATATGTCAAGTGGTAAATCGTTATATAAGTTGGCAATCCTGCATTGTGTTACATCCTGCCTTGTCTGGTGGTAAACCTTTACAACATTTGGTAAGGGTGAACTTTTGAATTTTTGTCAACCTTTTATACAAAACTCTTTCATTTACAATTTTCTGTCAAATATTTCTTTTTAAAATTCATTTCAGGATGAATATCATTTTGAATTCGAGTGTTATATTTTCCAAAACAGTCGTCAAATGTACACAAGTTGTCTTCGACTTTCGACAAGTGTTCATCCTGTTGATGCTGATAAGATCACTATTATCAACACTGGATCGATGAACATATAACTGTCAAGTCACAAACTGTATTATATGTACTCATGCAACAAAACTACTAGTTTGTCGCGTAACTTGGATGCTTGCAGTGTGCTTGTTCGAATAGCACGTCTTAATTTGTTCACCTCGTTGGTCAAATTTGCTGGAATTAATGGCGATGATAACAACGATATAAACATTTCTTCCGCCAGTTCCATATTTAAAATGGAATTGTTTCCTTTGCACACCCCATTAGGGCAAGGCATGCCATCGTCACAAAAAAGTTTTTCACATAATGCTTCGTTTGTCAGCATAGCGTCAACGTCTATAAGTTTGAAGGTACCATTTGACATTGGAAAATGGCCTGGTTTAAAGTCTCCAAATGTCATGGAGCCGAGTGGGGAATGTTCCAAGTAGTTTAGTAAATCCGCTATCGCTGCTGCCTGCTTCAGTTGTTGTTTCCAACTAAAAAAAATATGATTTGTTTCTATGGCAAGTTCTGTGACCATAATCATGCCCCGTTTTGTAAGATCAACTGTGTCGCTTCTATCGTCTGGATCTCTGATACAGTAACCGAGCAATCGAGCTAATTGCGGATGGTCAAGTTGATCTAGTATGAATGTTTCTCTCATAAATTTCATAACAATATAATGAAAGCATAAGTAATCGTTTGAATATCCGCCGTTTACAAAGTTCGTCAAATTCTTGGTGTGTCTCATGCAAGAAGTATAAGCACTTCCTTGACTCAAAGGGAATTTGACTGCCACAGGCATGCCATGGAAGTCTCCTTCGTACGTTCCTTTAAACCAACCGTTACCTAACTTCTTTTTTAGAACGATTTCGTGAATATTTAAGCAATTTATGTTCGAAGTAGCTCTAACAATACTGCGGTATTTAATAACGTTGACATCTCTCATTGAATATAGAGTAGTATCTTTGGATACAGCCAAATTCTGTTTCTCAATGTTCTATATAGCTATGAAATTAAATACTAGTAGTACAGAGCACATTCCAATGGATAGTATCAGTAAACGTAATGTCTGCCTCATGATAGATGAGAATAAATAAAGTCCACCTGAAAAAAGGAACAAAATGACTTTAAATACGCTATCATTGGTCACTGCCAATAACGTTGGAATGGGGCTCAATGCTTTTTTGAACACATGGCAGGTTATAAAGATGTGTATGGCGTATCTCGGTTTATTGGCGGAGGACAAACTTAGAATGAATCTGGGTAGAACTAACGTCATTCCGTAAGCAACTGGTATCGTTTTCACGTAAAGATATAGATCGTCTAAGTGTAATGACACGCTTGTTTATCTGGCAAAATAGCTTTTAAAGCTATTCAAAACCGAGTTGGACATATTGTTTCATTCTAACTATCTTTGGAACATAGTAGAAAATAGAGTGACTGGAAATTTAAAAAATAAATGGATTAAATCGAGGATTGAAATGGAAAAGTAGTGCTTGGAGAAAATATTGCCCCTCGTGTACGGGGTGTACAAATTTATGTGTAGAAATTGTTTCATTCGGAAATGACAATGGCTATTAATCTAGTCAGTTATAATGAAACATCCATACCCAGTCAAGTGCACATCTTTGAGCAAACATAGACAATAACTAGTTGCGCTTCTTTTATCTTGGTACTCAATCCACCTAAAGCGCATAAAAAGGCAAACATAAGGGTGACAGAACGACTAGGAAGGAACATAACGACTGAATTGTAAATGAAATGAAAACGTTCACGGAAACAAAAACAATAACAGGAGCAGTGTTAAACTCAAGTTGTTCAAAACCCGCTGACAAAGGAAATGAATTTCACTAGGTATCAAGTTTTCTGTAGATTTACAAACTCTGTGTCAAATTAAATATAAAACTAAATTAGAAGACATAAAACGACTCCATGTCTGATGGTCAAAACGAATCCTTACTCCAATTGGTAAATTTACAGTTATAAAAAGTGAAGAAACAAGGATGCTTGAGAATGGTTGATATTGTTTTTTTTTATAAATCTATTGACAATACTTGCATAATACGGTTATTAATAACAAGCGATGATGACTACCTAATTTTTTTTTAAGAAACGAACCCATGCTATGTAGGACAGCATATTACAAAGAAACTAAAATTGATAGAAAACCCTTTCTGGAAAGATGTTTTTGAAAGTTATCTTTATTTTAACGTTATATTATGTCATTGTTACCGTATAATTTTCATAACATTCCACTATAGTATAATGAAAGTATAAAGGTGCGTCTATTTTCTATGAAGTTTAAGACTAGTTTCAAAAAGGCACATGTTTATAAATGATTTGAGGCACACGATCAACTGAAGCTGCTCTAATAGGCTGTGTTTTAGTGAAAATATTGATGTTATATTTATAGAGAGGTTATAAAATGACAACTGTGAGTGGAAAGTTTAGGACCGTTGTGCGCAGTGTGTATATGGGAGACTTCAAAGATTAAATTTTCGGTACAGTCGTTTACAATAGCCACATAATTTAAGTTCAGAACAAAGGCACCAATAACAAGGTCAAATATCCGTGTAGATGCAAAGTTATCAAAATTTTAAGGCTCGTTGCACCTGCGAAGGTAATTGAAATAAATTGTGCCAGTAAAATCTAATTGATGCCTTCTTTATTTAACATGATTGACCATACCGAAGGTTCAGTACACTCTACTGCACAAAAACAATCATTTTGTTTTCAAGTGCATTATTTTAGGAATTTTTCTTCTTTCCAAACTCTATAATATTTTCATATACATTAATTAAAAAAACACATTAGCTTCTAGATGTCACTCCAAAAAAGAATCCACATACACTTATCCCACCCACTTTAAACTCAATTTCAGCTTGACCATTGTCCTTAAATGCTGTAAAGAAACATATGGTCAAATTTCAATAAAGGTAATAAAGCATCAATTAAAATAGTTCTGCATACCGAAACTTTCCAAAATATGACAGAATAAAGGTTGTGAACATTTTGTTCATTTTTGCTTAAAAACTATTTTAATAGATGCTAAAGACAGCAGGTCACTATATGATGCCATGCTTATAGCAAATATAACACGAGCATTAATAAGTAGAACACAGATTTTCCAAGAATACATACTAAACATTGGAGTAAATAATGTGCATTCATTTTCAAAATAAGTCAAGATACAAAATTACAATGGTTCCAGTATAAAATAACCACAGACATTTAGAAGTTATTTACTGACGAAATTGAACATTGCCAACTCTGAAATTTAAAATTTTGTAGTAAATCTGTGGAAAACATAAATCATCTATTCTATGATTGTGAAATTAAAAAGATTTTTGGACAGACCTATCATATAAAAAGATAAATGTATTTTTGTAATGACTAATTGGTCGTTTTCAGCAATAATTCTAGGAAACAATAATTATGATTAAATACTAAATAAAATTCTATAACGATTATCATATATGGATTGATTTGAAAGGACAATTATTTACTTATTGACATGATTTACATATTTGTTTGCGCTACATTTTCCAGATAATTCAGCAGAAACGCCTTTATTGATAAAAATGTATATGATACTTTATTTATAATATGATTTAATTTAAAGATTTATGAAATGATGACATTTATCTTATGTATTTAGTGAATTTAAATGCAAGGGTCGGAGGTCAGTGTGATTAAGTTTGTAATGAAAATATTTATCGCTTAAATTCTATTTTTCCTGATAATAACATACTGATATAGAAATGATCCGAAACTCTCAGGATAAAACTACTAACTGAAGTGGTAATTTTATGTTAGATTTCTTAAAACAAACCAGGTAATGGATATCCAATTATTATTATAATTAATTACTTGGTAATTCGCAAATATTCTCGCTCACGACCCAAATATTTTATCGGATCATTGTTTATCGAATTTCTCTCTAGTGTAAAGTTTTTACTACTACTGAAAATAATTTTAGACATACTGATAGCAATATAAATAGGCAAGTGCGAAAAGGGATCAATTTAGAAGTGAACTTACTACAAGCTTTAATAATGTTAGATATAGTGATGCCATTGATTTATCCATATCAAATGTTATTGATAGTATTTGCAAACCTTATTCCAAAAGTGCAATAATTATTTACCACACAAAGCGTCAAATAACGATAATTTTAATTTTGAGCCAGAATGTATGAATAAATGAAATATTTTGAAATTAATATTTTATCGTAATTTAAATACATTACGTCAGAACAAGTCCATAGAAAATAAACTGGAAATTATTAAATCAACTTCTGAATATAAAAAGGTAGTTAACCACAAATTCTATCGAGTGAAAAATTTTTGCATGATGTTTTTTGTTTTTATGATAAATTCTTAAAATAATCAATGAAAATAATATTTTTTAATATATTGCTCCTTTTAAAAAGAGTTTTATTTTCAATTTATATGAAATTTTAAGGTGTTTAGAGGAATGACTCACCCTGACCCTCATACACCTATCACGGATCACCATTGTATGGTTGCATTAAAAATAATCCTTACATAAACGTTCCAAACAGAGCTGGGTTCGAACACAATTTCTAGAAACGTGTTTTTTATTTGTAATTAACCTAAGATTTGATTCCGAAATTTTCGATGTTGCTCAAGCGCACAGAGCTTAGTCCAATCAAGAGTATAAGTAAATGTAGTACCTGTCTCATGAAGCAACCACCTGAAAAGCAATGTATATGTAACACCATTCCATTAAAAATGCTTTAGTTACTTGTTTCGAACATAAATGCTTTGCAAAGAAGCGGTATTATAATTTTGGACGATCTGGAGAGACTTACAAAGATGTTCTTGCTTCGACTAGGAAATAAAACTACATGAACAGATAGTTCAGTTAAGACTTTCATAAAATGGAGGGTCTCGTGGAAGATAGAGAGACAGCAGAATACAAATATTACAACAAGTTGTAGCAGTAGCATGGCCATAGGTAATGCTTTGAGTTCATGTGTACGTAAATAAACATGATCAATACAATTGCTTTAGATAACCCCAGAGTACAAAAGTGTGCAAGCTAAACTGAATAATTAACACAGTCTTTAGTTATAATCACGTCAACTACAACATTAGGATGTCCAGATTATTTTCTATTTTACTAAATATCCACAGAATAAACATGTGACAATTTGTTCTTATTTAATCAAATCACCAAAGTTCTTTATCGCATACATTATACAAAGGAAAAAAGAAAGTATACATACCTATAAACGTCGACAGGTCAAGGAACAATTAAAGTATTGCATATACATTTTGTATATTTATATTTCATCATATTGTTGAATAAAAACAAACAAACATTTAATTCATTTCAAAGCAAAACAATAAGAAAAATCAGTTCATTTTCCATCACATGAATAAACTTAGCCAATATAGAAATAATTTAAAAAAAAAAAATGTTCTTTTTCCTTTCAGTTTAATTGGAATTTCCCAATTCTAACTAAAATCACACTATTGCGAGTATACCAACTAAGTGTGCACACTATAGCGAGTATACCAACTAAGTGTGTATTTAAATGCTAACTCTCTCTCTCTCTCTGATTTTTATATAAGGATAAGAGTGAATTGCAGTATCACTTACCTCTCAACATTCAGGTAGTGGATTTAAATCACTGTTTAACATGTATACATAACATAATATGTGTTGATAAAATAGTTATTTATCCCCATCTAGAAAGAAAATGTGAAAAATATATAACTTACCAACACAAAACTGTTAATTTCGACTGTAGACACTAAATATGCTTTAAAACAAATGTTTTCCCATAATATTTGAATATACTGAGGTCATTAAACCCTTTGATATCACGTGTGTTTTGAAATATTAGCCTCAGGTTTAGAGAAATCAATAACAGCTAAAACTTTTATATGATAAACATGTACAAATCCTTTCAGTTTAAAGCTGAATTAAACACATCTAATATCTCACAGCATTAAATTGTGTTACAATTGTCGATAGATCAAGTTATCAATTTAAGAAAAGCGTTTTATTGATATAACACAAACTGTTCCAATTTTACTGTTAAGATTTTAACTTGTTTGTTTTAAACTTATTTATTTCACTTCGATTGTGAAACAAGTTCTTACAACTTAGACAAATCACGCTCGAAGTCTTCCTGGGTAGTACCAGTACAAAGCATATGCGGAAAAAGTGCCTTGCTCAAGGACACCACACATAGCCGTAGCGGAGGATCGAACCCACGACCCTCCGATCATGGATTCGGTGCTCTACCACTGGACCACGCGCTCCACTTGTTTTAACTTGTTAACGCTTAAGAAACGGGAGTTATACTGACCTTTGCAACTCAGTTACCATTTCATGTTTCTCCACCATTATTTGTCTCTTGTTGATGAGATATATGCAATTTAAGCTATACGTAAATTGGTCGGACACTTTTGCAAGGAAATACCTTCTTGCCTAATGGTCTTTACAACATTTGGTAAGGCTACATGCTGCTATCAAGTGGTAAGTCCTTATAACATTTGGTAAGGGTACATGCTGCTATCGAGTGGTAAGTCTTTACAACATTTGGTAAGGGTACATGCTGCTATCCAGTGGTAAGTCTTTACAACATTTGGTAAGGGTACATGCTGCTATCAAATCGTAAGTCTTTACAACATTTGGTAAGGGTACATGCTGCTATCCAGTGGTACGTCTTTACAGCATTTGGTAAGGGTACATGCTGCTATCCAGTGGTACGTCTTTACAACATTTGGTAAGGGTACATGCTGCTATCCAGTGGTACGTCTTTACAACATTTGGTAAGGGTACATGCTGCTATCAAGTGGTAAGTCTTTACAACATTTGACAAGGGTACATCCTGCTGCAAAATGGTAAATCCTTACAACATTTGGCAAGTTAACAGTGTACTACGTCAAGTGGTACAAAACGTTTTTACAACATTTGGTAAAGGTACATGCTGCTATCAAGTGGTAAGTCTTTACAACATTTGGTAAGGGTACATCATGCTGCCAAATGGCAAATCCTTACAAACTTTGGCAAGTGAACAGCATACTACGTCAAGTGGTACAAAACGTTTTTACAACATTCAGTAATGTTACATCACATTGCGTCAAGTGTACAGAAAGTTTTTCAGCATTTTACAGGGTACATCCTGCTGTCAAATGGTAAATACTTGCAACACATGGCAGGATAAAATCATGCTGTACAACATTTAGCAAGGTATATCCTGCCCTATCAAGTGTTTAGACTTTTAACGATATTTGGAAAGTCTTCGTCCCTCTTTGTCAAGTGTTAGATATTCACAACATATGGCATTGGTACATTCTACTCGGTCAAGAAGTAGTATTCCACACCATATGACAAGAGTACACCCTGCTTCCAAGTGGTAAGTTTCAACACAATTCGGCAAAGGTATACCAAGACCAGACAAGTGATAAATCTTTATAAAATTTGGCAATCCTCCAATTTGGTACATCCTGCAAGTTTTAGCCTTTACACCATTTGATAAGGGTGAATCCTGCCATTCAAACTTGACATAACTTGGCAGCAATTTGTCCAGTGTTCTCATGTGTGTACAGAAGCATGATCATTTTGTGCATTTTCAAAAAAAATGTAGCTTGTCAATAAGTGACAAATAATGGTGTTGAAATAACAAATGAAAAAACGCGTTGAAAGGGCCAGTATAAAAACCGTAATACCCGGTCCCCAACGTTAACATGTAAATTGTTGTTGTTGTATGGTGTTTAGTGTCGCTTTCAACAATATTTCAGTCATATCGCGACGATGTCTACTTGAGATAGTATTCTAAGCGCTGTCAAACTGGAGTATCATGCCACAGACACATGGTATGATACCCCACCCAGTCACATCATCCAGACACCGGGCCGACCAGACCTACGAGTATAACTCTCCTCTAAATGCTGAGCGTCAGGCGAGAAAGCTTCTAGTACCATTTTTAAAGTCTTTGGTATGACCTGGCCGGAGATTGAACCCACGACCTTCCGCATGCGAGGCGGACGCTCTACCACCAGACCACGACGCGGTCTTAACATGTAAAGTTAAAACATAATCTTTACAGCTGAAGTACAATAGTTTGTGTTATATCATTAAAGTGCTTTTCCTAAATCAATAATTTGATTTGTTTATTAGTTTTTGTGAAATGTAGTATAATCTTTACAGCTGAAGTACAACAGTTTGTGTTATATCATTAAAGTGCTTTTCCTAAATCCATAATTTGATCTGTTTATTAGTTTTTTGTGAAATGTAGTATAATCTTTACAGCTGAAGTACAACACTTTGTGTTATATCATTAAAGTGCTTTTCATAAATCAGTAATTTGATATATTTATTAGTTTTTGTGAAATGTAGTTACGAATGATTTATTCATATAAATGTTTTATTTTTAGTTCTTTTCCCCAAGCCTAAGGTTAATATTTCGAATTGAAAGTGATAGCATTTGATTTTATGATATCAGTTTATTCAACTTTAAGGGGAAAACACTTGTTTGATTATCCATAGTTTACAGTCAAACTTATCAGTTTGTTTTTGTTTGTTTTGTTTTTTTGGTAATATATTTTACACATTTTCTTTCTGGATAGGATGAATAACGATTTCATCAACAATTACTAGTCATATATATAGTTATGTTAAACAGCGACTAAAAATCCACTACCTCACTGTTGAAAGGTATTGGTACTAGTGAGATAACATTTAAATACAAACCTGATATGTATGTTAACACTATCGTTATATAATTAGTATTGGGGACATACTATAATATATGTCATTAAGTACTTTGGTCATTTAATACATTAACTACAAATTATTATGGAATATGTTAATTGTAAAAAGGTCCTGGACTTTATACTTGTGTTAATTAGTCAGTTTAGCAAGCAGGATTGTTTACTCTAGAGTTATTAATTGCTATTAAATTTATCATGTCTATTTTCGCACACTGGAAATTAAAATACCTGCCTATAGCCAAGGTATTGCAACCACTTGTACTCTTTGTATTCTACTCGCACTCTCTTTATCTCCAAAGGATTCTTCGATTTCATTAGAATACCATGACTGATCTATTTCTTCATGTATTTTTCCCTGGTCGAAGCAAGAATATCTATGTTAGTCTCATCAGATCCTCGAATATCGTAATACTGCTTCATTGCAAATCTTTTATGTTTGCCGCAACTAATGGTAGTGTATTTAATGTAATGGTGTTACATACATATTGCTTATAAGGTTATAAGTGTATTGCTTATACATTTGTATAACCTGCTTGTGTTCAAAATTGCAGACAATCTAGAAGTTTTGTTACATTAGTACCTTTGCCAAATGTTGTTAGCCTTGCCACATGAAAAAGCAGGATGTAATATAGTGCATGATTGCCAAATTGTAAAATAATTGACCACATGACAGATCAGGATATACCTTTGCAAAATTGGAAGCAGGGTGTATTCTTGTCAAATTTTGCTAAAAATGACTACTTGACCGAGCAGGATTTACCCTTGTCAAATATAAAACATTGTTACTTGATCGAGCAGGATTTACCCTTACCAAATATTGAAAAACATTTCTACTTGATCGAACAGGATTTACTCTTGCCAAATGTTGTAAAACATTGCTACTTGATCAAGCAGGATTTACATGTGACAAATGTTTTGAAACATTGCTACTTGACAGAGCAGAATGTTTCCTTGCCAAATATTGTCAAAATATACCACTTGACAAAGTAGAACAAATCCTCCAAAATGTTGTAAGGACCACTTGACAGAGCTAGATGTGAACTTGTTAACTACTACTTCAAAATTTAAACATATTGTATTGCTTTTGTGTATACATGAACTAGCAAAAGGGTTTGCTCACATGTTATTCAACATAAAATTCTGCCCTTCCCAGCAACAATTATTTTATATTAAACAAGTACGATTGAAATAAAACATATTCATAAAAATATTTTATAATAACTTTTTTTTCAATTGAATTTATTTCATTTTTGGAAGACGAGCGTAGCGATGCCTTCTATAGTGATGGCGCAGCCCATAATATAATTGTGTTCTATAACTTTGTTGTACTGTTGACAGCAATTTTTCTGACCAATAAAATAGTTCCAAAAGTGTCAAAATGCAACTGCCATAGCAGAGGACGTAGAAATCCAACTTTGTATTGCGATTTTGTTCTATCAAACAAAGAGCAAAGTACTTTAAATATGTGGTAGTCAAAGCATAGGTGTCCACTTTAATGACATGGAATTCAAACGACTACTGAGCATTAATATAGCAGCAGTAAAAATTTGTTTATTCAAAATATCGATTTGAACTCGCACAAACACAACCGTTTGTTTTTTTCTGTGTTCGTCTTTTGTGAAAATAAGTCATTTTTATTAACGTTTATACTTTTATACGAATGTGTTTATTTTCTTTTATAATAAATGTGCAATAAAATCAGAACATCTTGTATGCCTGCCACATTTAAAATATCATCTATAACGACGAAAATCATACAAAATACTAGATTTTTTAACACCACTTGTTCGATTGATCGCGGTGGTGTTGAAGTCAGCAACACCTTATATAGAGGTCATCTCAGAAGTGGAAGGAAGCAACCCGTGTTATACTAGTATGATGTTTGTTCATTTCTTTCTATCTAGTTGGCAACCAAGCTGTGCAACTTTCCCATGAGCCGAAACAGCATCTAAACGTAGCGTATTCCCCACATGTTTAAAATAAACAATTTAGAAAATAGTCTGGTACTCTACCGCTTAAAGGAAGTAATATTGTTATCTTCCATTGATCATGATCGTGCCGATTTGGAACAAATATATTTCTGTAAAGAATTCACGATAGATCGATTTATGTACAAGGTCAGTGCTTGGTTTTTGGTAATTTTATAAATATTTCATACATTTATAATAATTGGAACTGAATGTATGTAAATGTGTTTATTTCTGTAAAAGTGCACATATTGATCAGATAGTTTAACAACCATATAATTATGTTACACTTGCTTCTTTAGGTCTGTTTGGAATAGTTTTTATGTTCGATTTGATCTGTTTAGTGTTATTTGCACTCAGGTGTATTTCAGTTCGCTCTACTGACTACAGTCAGTTTTCACCGTCTTGACAGTGTTAATGTTACTTGTATTACACTTATAAGCTTAAAAGCACTATAATTGTAATTATATACATAGGGTTAAAAACACTATTCCCGGCTTTTTACTGCATATTAAAACACAATTTTCAATGTAATTTACTGTTTATTACTGTTACTGGTTTCTATTTTCTCCTGTGTTTCCCTAATTCACCTTACACTTGTGTATAGAATGCTGGTTAAAACATGTCAGCCCCCACCCCATCCCCCACCCGCCCCCTACCCATTGTTTTTTAATTTGTTTTTAAACATATTGACGGATGGTGCCATAGTAACCTCATTTGGTAGTGCATTCCGATACTGTACTATCCATTGACTTAAAGTGTTTTTCTACTATCTAATGTAACTCTTTTTTGTATATTTTACTGGCATTGCCCCTGGTATCTTAAATTGATAATTTGATCCGTCAATTGGCTTTTACAACAAATGCGATTAAATTCCGGTTTTATTTCACTCTGCCTTAAGTCCAATAAATGTGTACACGTAGTAACGAATGACATTTTCATATAAATGATAAGATGAAGTTCCCCCCACCCCCTTAGGGTAATTTCTCAAACTGAACATGATAGCATGTGATTTTATGACCTCAGTATATTCAAGTTTTGAGGGCAAACATTAGTTTGATAACCTTTTGATTATCCACAGTTTACAGTTGAAATCAATAAATTGGTGTTTTTGTAAGATATATGTTTTACACATTTCTTTTCTAGGTAGGAAGAAATGTCGATTTATTTCAACACATAAAATATTTTATGTGTATATGTTATACAGTGACTTAAACCCACTGCCTAACTGTTGAGAGGTTAGTCTTGCTGACGTGCTGTTTTAATACAAAATGGAAAGTAACGTTTAAAAACAAATTTATTTTTGGTTGCAGCAAATGAGTACATTCTGTGATGACCTTAGTTTGATACCTTTGACCTTGGTCTATGTATATACATTAACAAGATACGAAGAAAATTGTGGCTCAAAATATCAAGTTCTCCGTTTGTGAGTTTTATTCAGAAATTGCAAATGAAAATATTTTAGCCAAAAATAATTAAAAATTTTAGCAGTTCATATTCATCTAACAAAAAGCAAAAATATTCTCATTGATTTCGTTTTGTATTTTTTTTTTTTTTTTGCATTATGTTGGCTCTCTTACCTTACTTCAAACGATAGTTTTTTTTGTCTTTATGTTAATGTTTTCCAACCGGAGGAATGAATTCTACTTATAGTATTACAACTTGTAACACGACTCTTAACCATTAACATTTTAAAACTAAAATATAAAAAACTGAAACATGCAATCACGTGCAGTCACGGTTGATGTTTAAATTATCTATACGCTTATTCGGATCAGTCCTTGTTATGTAAATGTGTACCCAATGTTGTTGTTTTGTGTCTTTAATTCTTTTATATCTTATAAAACACGTCATATACATTGTACAACAATACATTATGCATGTTTATAAAACTAAGTATTAACACAACAGTCACGTGGTCATCTATGTATTATAAGTAATGATGTCGTTAACGCGTAAAAACTGAGAGAATGGTAAGAAAGAAAACAACATAAGAAGCAAAGGGATAAGACAGGACTTAGTAAAAAAAGAAAATATGGTGCAACTGCTAACCGACTGTTATATTAATTATTTTTTGCAATAAGATAACGTGTCCCACTAGTTTTCATGCTGTTCTAATTTATTCTCCGAAGTGGCTATGGGTCTCACTACACAGTTACATTTGTTATTTGTTCTTTGTAAAATAAGGTCAAGAATTTCCACGTTAAAAAAATCACATAGAAAGTGTTGTTATTGTTTTTTTTTCATAGCATGAATGTATCGACACATAAACTGACGCATAAAAAAAACTGTGCAATTGAATTTTACATTTTTTCAGGCAACTCTTGTACAAGATATGCAAATTTGGTACCAAAAATCAGGATATTTATCTGCCTGCACGATGCAGTGTGTTCCGTCATAATCAAAGATAAAGTACGTCGGTTTAATCCTCGTAGAATGACTTAGGGGTCAAATCAGAAATTCGCAATTTTAGAATGATCAATTATCTGTGTTATTTTCTTGATTTGTTTACTGTAAATGAGTTTGAATTTCTGTTATTTGTTCAACATGTTCAAGATTGAAACATGACTCGTTGCTAAACAACACCCGTGTCTATTTTGGCACGTGTCCAAGATAAATCACGTTGAACCCAGATCCGCCGAAAGTTACGATTATAATGATTAATAATCTGGCCAACATATGGCCACCTTGCTCTTATTGGGTTTGCGTTTTCGTAGCGGTTTTAAACATGTTACGTAGATGGGTATATGTCAAATGTTGCAAAACTGACAGCAGGATTGACATTTGGCAAATATTGTAAACTCGACAGCAGGATGGACAAGATGTTCGGTTGTGACCTATGAATATCGACAAGATGTCCGATTGCATTTGAGAAAGGGAGATAAACATGACGTGGGGAAATAAAACAAAATTAATCCGTCAACATTTTAGCAACGTATTTCATTGTAAATGTCGCAAGTATTATGTCCCTATCCATTGTCAAACTCCCAAATTTTAATTTGTTATTTTATTATGTCCTTATAACTTTGACTCTCGTGTCAAACCACAGGGACTTGTTTCAAAAAATATGTTTAGATAATATTATATAAAAAATATATTTTTTAGGAGTGAGGCGGCTGTTCCCCGTACCTCCACCAGCGGGCGAGGGACACCCTTCCCATTCTCCACGCCGAGAATGCCTCTTCCAAATAATTGAAATGCGCTACACCAAATAAAGTATATTTAACTTAGTTACGCCAAGTTACTTAAGAAGGCAACAGTTCCTTTTGAAAAGATTTTTTACTCATTCATTATAATCGAAATTGATTGAATTCTTTGAAAAAAATACACATTTAAGTGATGATTGTATACGTTGTTTTAGTGTGGGGAAACACTGAATAAGATCTTCACATCATTTCAACTACATTATGTCACTTTCCGATGAAATTATTGTCTTCGGACAATTAAATTTTGTTTCTTTATTTTCTTAAAAGTTAGCAAGTACGCCTGAAATGACCAAATATATGCATAAGGCACATGCTCGCTCCCTAAAAATCATGATTCAACCCCCACACACATCCACGTATTACGAATATGTTAAAAACATTTCCCCCCTACCTGTTCTCACTAACTGGTGAAAATGGTGAAAAGTCGGAACTACGATGGTGAACTGTCGAAATTACGATAGTGGAAATTCGACACAATAAAACTACGATGGTGAAAAGACGCAACTACGAAATTACGATAGTGAAAAGTCGCAACTACGATGATAAAAAAAGTTGAAATCATTTTGATAAAATTTTAACTAATTATGCTCGCATTGTATGGCAAGTGTTCGTGCATTGTGTCATGTTTATATTTGTATTACAGATTGTTTTATTCAGTTATTTGTGGCACTCCTTAAAGACACGTCCATAATAAGTAATTAATGTTGTTCTTAATTACCTATTAATTGCATTGTAAATCAACTCCGTCAACACCGGATATAATGACCTGTGTACAATCAGGATCCTAGAATCGTGATACGTTACAATCCGTCATGATTAAAACATAACACTAATTGCGCAGGATTGTTTACATGTTTATATTCATGCGTAATTCAATAACCCTTACAGTATTGAGTACATATGAATGTATGGTGGCTTGTGGCTGCCGTCGCTATAGTCATGCCGCAAACTATAAGAAAACTAGTTAAAGTCGACTCACAAGTCTGGAAAAAGTATTTCAAAAAATTCAAAGTTAATGTTATGATTTTATCAAATCGCGCCAGTTTAACTTATAAACATGACAAAAAGTCCAAAACAGCTATTAGGTGACGTGTGACATATTGGTGTAAGCCAACCATTGATATTTGTTCTTTACACTATAGTTAATAAAATGTGTGAAGGTTTGTCATTAATAAAGACTTAAATGAGAGGAGTGAAACATACATTTTATTGTTTGTCAACCTCTGCACTACCAAAATATGATGAAAAAAGTAGGAGTCATGTGTCATAAAAGATTTTCTTTCTGCTCAGTGTGTACACTGTTGATAAAGCGAAAGAAGACATCTGAAATCATGTATTCATACCCCAATTTCCAGGCATCATTTTATTTTTCTAAATTCACAATTCAAACATGACAATGCTTTCAAAATGCTCAAAATACACCAAAAATGGCGTTCAATTAAAAAAAATAAGCATTAAAATAAGGAAAATGCAATAAGAAGAAACAAAGATTATTTATAACCGCCATATTACGAATACCTCCTGTTTCCAATGGTGGTACTATGACTATATATATTTCTATTTTTATCATTAGATACATTCGGAATATCTCTACTGATTTTCATTCTTTCGGAAACAGTAAATTAACTGTAATTTTGCTTTCGAATTAGATCTAATGGGAAAATAGAAAATATCTCAATCAAATTTAAAATATTGTTTTGGCTCAATGAATGAATGATACATATAATATATACGCGTACATATGTGTGCTTTTGGGTGCTCGTTACGTACAAAAGGCTTCCGAATGAATGAATAACGAAATGACGATAATATCAAATTAAATGAACACATGAGAATACATGGAGCAATATTTGTCTTTACGTAGCGATTACAAAATTAATATGGCGTGGTTTCACACTCGAATATTTCGAGGCGGGATACGTAACGTACAAGTCAACATACAGAGTTTCATTGGTCAGTCGTCTTAGTTGATAAAAAATAAATTAAAGCCCAAACTTTTACTGCCAGGTTAGTTAATATTTTAAAGAGAAGACTATTAAATAACAACGCTACACTAGGTTATCTGCTGATGGTGAATTACCACAGATCCATGTACACAGAGTGCATCTCTCTTGAATTTTAAATTTTTGCTAGTTGGAGTAACAAATAACAAACACTTTTTGGAAATTATATTTTTTTGCAAATCAAATTAAATATATATTAACAATAACTATAGTTGTATGCAACATTATAACATCACACTACATTGAACACAGGATTCCCTGTATTGAATCATGAACTGAATTATATACCCCAGAGCCATCTAGCGGCTATTATATGGCTTTTACTATCGTGGCGGCAATAACACGTCGCCATGTAAATCAATCACATCAAACGCGCGCAATACAGATAAGAAATGTGCCAAGTGATGAGACTACTTAAGGTTCGTTATGTACTGATATTAATAGAAGGCATGAATTACATTTAAATGTCATAATTTAGAGAATTTCGATCTGACAAGGCGCAAACTCGTGTTCTGAATTGTATATACTGTGTGACAAATGTTACTAGAAGTTTCCTCGCTCGGCGCTCATCAATTAGAGGATAGTTCTAGGTCTGGTTGGCCCGATGTTGGTATAAAATTACTGGTGCTGGAGTACCATACCATGTGTCTGCGACATATTGCTCCAGTGTAGCAGCGCTAAATAACTGGTCAACAAGGCACCTCAGAGGGATGTGATTAGTGAAAGAATAACAAATATATTGAAAAAAATTTAATTAACAATCGGAGAGCGGATTAGGGCACTGTGGTCCGGTGGTTAAGGCCTTGGACTGCAAACACAGGGTTCGATCCCCTGCTCCTCCAAATAAAACTGCTAATTTTTCTTTCGAATAAATCTTAAACAAAAATCGAAAGAACCAGGCATGTAAAAGAACCAGGGGCGAAAGGGTATTCTGTATTTTACACTTTCCTCGACTAATACACTTTTGGAGGTGTTGGCCATTTGGGAAACCGGTTGCAGCGACACATATTGTAATCACCAATCAACCATCTGGGTGCGTCGCGTTAAATCTATAGCGGAACGGCCCTGTTCTTTCATGGATTATAACATTTTGGATGTCATTTTGTACCACTGGGTCATTTAATACGCTTAATTAATAGTAAACAGTCTGGGGTAAATAGCGAGCACCCCTTGACCTTTGTATGAACAATATGCGTCTATGATTAAATAACGGAGGTTTTAAATTTTAAACACGGTAGCATTGTCACATTATCATAGTCATCTGTATCGGTTATATGATATGATTTACTGTGGCGATATGTCTTCACAATGTACGGAATTCTTTATTTGCCATCATTTTATTCGCAGTATTTTCTATATAATACGTAACGATGGTATATACACACGTGTTGTAATTGGTTGAAATTATAAATTCGAAATAGCAAATATATTGCATGATCATATTCATTCCAGTTAATTCGCATGTATATGTGCACCCTATATGGAACACGTCGTCATATTCTGTATTTCCCGCCATGCGGATTAATTGTTTAATTCTGCACGTGGTCTTAATATTCAAACGGGGTCCTCCCTGGCCGAGTGGTCCAAGGTGCCGTCTCAAGATCACTTACCTCTCACCACTAAGGTCGTAGGTTTGATTCCCACTCGCTCCAAAATCTTTGTATGAGAAAGTTTGGCAGTTACTTCAGAAAAAACGGCGGTTCTACTCGGTCTGATTCAGTGTGAGGTCTTCCTCCACCATTAAAACTTGATATGCCATATACAACCTGAAAGGTGTTAACAATGGCCTAAACCCCCCATTACAAAACAACATCCAAACATTTAGTGTCCCTTTGAGCTCATATTTAGTGTCCCTATGAGCTCACCATAGATTGATAGTAAGCGATAACATACAGTTTGAAGTATCGCCTTCCACCACGCTATACAACATGACATCCCTTATAAGCGTGTAACTTATTCCATTATTCCGTTTAGATTGATTATGTTTAATGACACATTTTAATTGTTCAATTGTTTCATCTGCACGATATAAGCATTTGAATGACAAACGCATTGTATCGATTACCATTCAGATCGCCAATGTTATGCTTGTTTTATTTCTATGATTTTTTTTCTTCTATTAATATTATGATGAGATACGTAATGCATTGGCGTCATCATTATTTGAGGTTCAAACTTATTTAGGTATATACCGACATTTTTACACTCAGTGTGGTTATTTATTGGTATCGTCAATGAACGATTATAAACTGTTGTGGTTTTTTTTAAAACAAAAAGATAGTGTAGCATTATATAGCACGTTTTCGGAGGGGAAAGAGTGACCTACAAATACGGAAGTTTTGATTTACTGAACTTTTACAGGTGAGGATATTTACTAGTTTCATGGCACTGCTGAGGTAAATTCACTGGTTTGTGTTTCGCCCAGATGCACTCAGATAAGTAAAGTAATACTTAAACACCTTTAAAGTGTTAATGTTTGTATGGGTATTTGAGTATGTTTTCTTAAAGCAGTATACTAATATATTTATGCATTTTTTTAAAAAGTTTTTTAAGTATTTACTAATTTATGTTAATGTTGGTGATTTACGATCTTAGTGTGTACATATGTGTGTTTTCTGTCTCTATATGTATAGCTGTTTATCCTTCCGTACGTCCGTCCGTTCGTCCGTTCGTCCGTCTGCCGAACATACATTTGACGAGTAAGATTGCAATATGAGAGGTATCGCTAAAACTGTTATTTTATGGGATATAACCGGTTTATGAACTAAACAAATACATATTAAAACGTCCGTCCGTCCGTCCGAAGTACTGACTTAGGTTGCCGACCACTTACTTTAGATTACACGAACCACGTATTTTTCTCATATAGTGATCTGTATGCAGAAGTGAATGGTTTGAAAACTATGCAGAATGGCAGGAAACTGTTGAGCTGTTTTAATTAAGAGGTCAACAAGGTCGTTTAATTTATACCAAACCTTTTTCTTTATTTCTACTTTTGTATCATTTAACCCTAGTGAGATTCCCTCCATTTTCCACTGCAAATCTAGCATGCTTGTAAGCAAATGAACTGGAATGCAAGTTTCCACCAGGGATGCATCAGTTTTTGTGTCTTTAAATGCTATACTCCAGAATCCTGCAAGTCTTTGGTATGCCCCAGCAGGGGATGGTACCCACGACCTTCCGCATGCAAGACGGACGCTCTGCCACTAGACCACTGCGGTATACCCTTGATAGAAAATAACCCTATATATATGATCGGTTCTTTTTATCTTGCATTGAGTATACATTTAGCTCAAGTTTAAAGGGCAATTGGAAGATATTAATTTAAGCACGGTATAGACACAGGGCCAAGCAACAAGGGTATTAATTTATGAAAAACGATCATACGCACATTAACGCAAATTGCATAATATGATATTAAGATGGACTAAAAATAGATTTAGATTATTAGATACTGGCTTTAAATCAAAAATGTGAACAATAGATTGTGCAGGCAGTGATTATCAATATAATTAACTGTCCAACCGTTGTCAGTCTAGCATTTATCATAACGTTGCACGTATAAAAACATTTTGCGCAACTCGGGTAAAAGGTACCAGGCACCAACATAAGCATGTCGTGATAAAGAAAATATGTTGTTAATGATTATGCATATCTCATTGTATAAGTATTTTATTTTGTTTTATTGCCATTTTTAATTAATTAACTGATTGTTAATTGTGGTTTGTTATTAAAGATTAATTAAAGTTCATAAATTAACTGTAACTTTTACCGGAACAGTAATAATTCAGAGTTCCATCCGTAGACTACAGAAACGGTAGTGACATGCATGTACGTGCACGCTACTGGTCAGTTACTTCATCGGAAGTTGAATTACATCACGGGTTTACAGCGAATTGTGGGACAGTCAGAGGATCCCATGGCCGAGTGGTCTAAGGCGTCGTCTCATGGTCACTTACAACTCACCGCTATGGCCGTAGGTTCGAGTCCCGCTCGCTACAAAAACTTTATGTGAGAAAATTATTTGCGGAAGGACGGTGGTTCTACTCAGTCTGACTCAGTCTGAGGTCTTCCTCCACCAGTAAAACTGGATATGTCATATATAACCCGAAATGTGTTGAAAATGGCGTTAAGCCCCATTCAAAAAAGGGTATACCAGATCTGAATCGACAGATACAAAGGTACTGCGATAGACTGACTTATTTACAAAATAAAATAATTTTAACATTTTAACATATGAAGTAAATAAACAAACAAGTAATGTCTGTACGGTTTTACCTGGCACTCGTTAATCTTCGCCAATATGTCCGGACTATTAAACGCCTCCATAGTGCAGCTATTTATTAGTGCGATATGATGACGATTCAATAATATATGACTATTGGTTTATCAACAGAAATATCACCATTTTCGGACACCGAACATTGATTTACGGATATACACGGATATACACGGATATACACGGAATATTCATGAGTGCCAGGTAAATCCTAACGCACGATATTCAAACCATCCGGACGAAAAAATCACAAACAGTTGTTAAATGCTATAATAGAAATCCAAATGTAATAAAATAATTGAATTAATGTAAGTAGAAACAAAATGATAACATTTAATTAGCTATTTGCAGTAAGAAGCAATGTATATAAGCAATAAAGTGTAGCAACATTTAATTCATGTGTATTTTGTAAGAAAGTGCTATTTAAAGCAACACATCCACGTTTGAACTTTTAAAAAAAAAATTTAATTGAGTTATGAGCACATTTCCCATACAAACATATGATCAATTAGCTGTATATGAGCATATAAACACAATCCGGAACAAAATGATGCCCAAATTATAATGCGTGACTAACACTTTATAAAACAAGCGTGTAACTCACCCGAGTCAAAAAAAATTGTCAAAATGACTTTGAAGGTAGGTAAAGTACCCTACGCACTAAAACGTGAAGTTTTTTAATACGACTCGCATAATTCAATTTGAAGCCAAGTTGGAATCCTCGGCAATTTAAAAATAATTTATAAAGCGTTTGTCACGCTTTATAATTTGGACATCTTTTTTTATAATTCTTAAGCGTTCTGGATAGTGTTTGTTAGCAAATATACAGCTCACTGACCATATATTTATGTATGGGAAATGTGCTCACAACTCAATTGAAAAACTTTTTAAAAAAGTTTAAACGTGGATGTGTTGCTTTAAACCTTGTACGTGAGTGTTTGTGCGTGCGCGTGTTTGTGTGGACCTTTCACGTGTTATAATAAATGTTTATATACGCTTGTTATAAAGAGATGCTACATGCAACAATCAAATAAAATAAATGGTCCGTTACGTTCTTGTTTTCGAATGTGACGACGGTAGTCGATTAAGATAATTATTTGCACGTAAAAACTAATTTTTTATCTTTATTTTTCTATAACTAATTTTACAAGTCGTTTGTTATTTTATTAAATGACTCAATCTAAATAGGTATTGATAATGACGTCATAAAGACGGACATACAGACAGACAGACAGACAGACAGACAGACAGACAGACAGACAGACAGACAGACAGACAGACAGACAGACAGACAGACAGACAGACAGACAGACAGACACACACACACACACAGACGGAGACAGACAGACAGACAGACACACATTTCCGCGTGGTTGAGTCAAGCCAATAGATATGTAGAAGTAACATGATTGCTAGAGCCCGTTTTCATATACAAATCTGTAACGCCGAATGTGAAATATTACCGACTCCTCTTAAACATTTGTAAATGACCATCGAGCTCATATTGTCCTTGTAAAATGCTGTCTAAATATACAGAGGGCGAAGCCCAACATAGAGTATGATGTAAACTAGGTACATTTTGACATAATATTCAACTATATGTTTTGTGGCCACCGAGGCATATTTATTATTTGAAATAAAGTCGAAACAACGATATATATATATCAGTCTATAGAAGTCGAAATTAGTAGTTTCGACTTTTTTCGCCATCGTAGTTTAGGCTATTCACCATCGTAGTTCGACTTTTCGCCATCGTTGTTTCGAGGTTTTATGTGAAATTATTTCGACTTTTCATCACCGTAGACTTGTTTTAATTTAATAAATATGCCGCGATGGCAAAAAACTGGGACAATGTAGCAGCTCAGAAGCTTTATGAATACGTGATAATTACACATTTTATACCGTTATCTGTCTTAACGTTGCAGAGATGGACGAGGTCATGCAGCACACGGGGATGAAGCTCACGGCAACTCAAATTAAAGGTAGAATAAAATAACATTTTTATCATTTGAATTTTAAAAATATGTACTTACATATACATTTCAAAACAATTAAAGTAAGCGGGGTGGTAGTGCAGTGAATAGATTGCATTTACTCAAATACAATCACTTCAACTCAGAAAGGAAACAATTATTTGATAACGGATTATTATGACCAAATATGTATTCCTTTAAACATCTTATGACGTCGAGGTCAAAATAAACGATAGTTTATATCACTCATTATTATAACTGCACGACTGAATAAATGATAACATTGCATTTATAAGCTATAAAATAAATGTAGAACATGTTTAATTACACATTCTATGATATGTTTCCAAGAAATATGTTGCACTTTGTTTTGTCTAATATCCTTTATTGTTATCCAAGATTTGACACATTTAACAAATCTAAATAAAACACAAAAACAACACCGTAGCTTAAGATATTGACCTACTTTCTCAGCCAATAAAATCGCTAAGATTTGGCTAATAAGAACATTTCATTTTACATAGAATGTTATGGCCGTCAGAAAATGTTGACCTTCTTCCTCAGCCAATCAAAATGGCTCCCGGAACGAAAAATAGATCAACATCTAAGTCGGTTAAAAGTCACGAACCTCTCTCTTTCCTTGGGATGGGGCGGAATACGGCCAGGAACTGCGGGAAGCCACAGGCTATGCAGTTTGGGCTAAGCCCTAAAGGTTAAAGAGGGGAGGAGTGTAGTGAGAGGACATAGGTCACTTACAACAACCTCGCTATTAAGCTCTTGCAGCGGCATGGTTGAAGTGCACTGACTGTATTAGAAGATAACCAACGAAGTACGGGTAAGCACTTGGATGGGTGACCGCCGTTATTTTATTCTAGTCGACCCGTCTACCGATCGGCAGATAGATATGCGAAACAGCCAATCTTCCAATCAAATTGGTGGTCACAATGGTCACTCATATGAAGAGATAGTACTACACATATATCTAATAACGCATGTCCGATAGTGTACTCTGAGTCCAAGGCTTGTTGTACATTGAAAATTCTCCATCCCAGGCTTTGCTATTTAAACAATCATGTTGCCTTCCTGTCTGACATGCGCATAAACTCACAACGTGCTCGAGAACATTTGATTGGATGTTATAACACCGCTTGATAGTGCAGTTCCATTCAAAACATTGTATAGCCATCGTGTCCTCGCTATCGTAGCATCGCCTTCCGGTCTGATACACAGGGTGGCGATGCCACGACAACGATGTCACGATGGTTATGCCACAGCAGCACGTTGACGAAGACGCGATTTTACGACAGCACGATGGTTATGGAGCGATGGCGCGATAACGAAGACGCCTTCGTCAACGTGCTGTCATGGCACTGCGTCTGCGTCATCGTGCATTCACTCCATCATCATTGTGTTATCGCTCCATCACCATCGTGCCATCTTGTTGTCGTGGCATTGCGTGTGCCTGTTCACAAATCGATATAGCGCGATGGCCCTAAGGGAACACCGTAGATATGCCTATCGTTCTAAGCAATGTTGATTTCTTCATTTTCATTCAACGTATCGTGCATTGTAATTATTCAGGTATCAAAGCCGCCTTTGAATTAATGGATTTGAATCATGATGGTAAAATATCTGGAAACGAGTTGAGACGAGCATGCAAACAGTTGGGTATTCTGCTGAGCAGGGAAGAACTTTGCGAGATTATTAATGAAGCAGACAACGACGGTATGCATAAATATTGTAAAAAAGACCCCCACCCCCGTCTTATCCCCACTCCCACATCACACAATCCCCACTCCGTAATGTGAACAAACAGCCATTCAAGTTCAGTATAAACCCATGCATGTATTTAGGGCGAGAGAGAGATTTTGAAATGTTTCAGTATGTTATTCTCTAGCAATAAATAAACTACGAAACAATAAAGTATGGAGCTATGGATCATTTTTACAAATAAAAAAAATGTCAAGTGGTTTAAAAAAAAACCTAAACATATTTGTTGTTTTTTATATTGGTTTTGATGAGAGAGAGAGAGAGTGTGTGTGCGTGTGTGAGAGAGAGAGAGCGTGTTTTTGTGTTTGTGTGTGAGAGCAAGAGAGAGAGAGAGAGAGAGAGAGAGAGAGGGAGAGAGAGAGAGAGAGAGAGAAAGAGAGTGAGAGAGAGAGAGAGCGGAGTTTGATATTAAAGAGAGACAGAGTGGAAATTGAGATGAGATGAGAGAGAGAAAAAGATAGAGAGAGAGAGAGAGAGGAGTTTGATATAAGAGAGAGAGAGAGAGAGAGAGAGAGAGAGAGAGAGAGAGAGAGAGCGGAGTTTGCTATAAAAGAGAGAGAGAGAGAGAGAGAGAGAGAGAGAGAGAGAGAGAAAGAGAGAGAGAGAACGAGAGCGGAGATTGAGATGAGAGAGAGAGAGAGAGAGAGCATACAACACAGGGTACAACATTCTAAAGGATGCTCATCATATAAGTGTTTAGTGATTAATCTTAGTTCTGCTTAGTTCGTACTCCAAATATGTATTCTTTAGAAATATTAAATTGTTTTGTATTTTACATATGATGCCAGTGACTTGAATGTTGTCATAGGCTGTTGTTTCCATTTTTTCACCCGATTTTTAAAAAAAAAATCCTTTAAAACAACACGATCTTTATTCCATTTAAGATTGTTTCATTTGTAAACTATTTTTTTGTTTATTTTATTTGGGTTTTGGACACTTTTTCAACAATATTTCCATATTTATCAGCGACCAGTGCTCGTTATCTTCGTTTCACGGATTCGCAAGACGGTTCTCTGCAAATAACTGATTACTTTCCCACGTATTTAGAGGTGTAAGATTTATGGTGTCACAGACCAAAGTTCAAAGCCAATCATCACATGTACCGTGGTCGGCTTTGGTGGGGATTCGACCCTAAGACCCTTGGATTAACAGAGTTAGGTGAAACCGACATCAAGTTTGCAAATCCAAAACAAATATTAACCAAGTGTTTCAAATTGAAGGAAAAGAGGTTAATTATAAACAAAAAAGAAACTTTATTTTGTGTCTGATATATAATTAATTACACTAGCTATAATTTTATAAAGCTAATTGCCGTCAAAAACCAATGACTTATATAGAAGGATTGGAAACTTGCATTTTCTGACTAAGTGATGATGAAAAAGCAAACGATAATTATTATTTGGTAAATTAATCATTCATAATTCACAGGCAGCTGAGATGTTTTGAAATGTTTTGATCACGCAAAGGAATCTTGAATTAAACATATTGAGATTTGAAGTAAAATTTCTTGCAATTTGTTGTTATTTTAACTGCAATATACACATTTTGTAATCAGAAGTGCTTTAACAATTCCAAACACAAATTGCTGTGAATGGTTTTATGAGATTTTTATTCTGCAATGTAAGAATTTTGATTTGTATTTCTGAGATGAAAGGAAGTTAAGATAATAGAAGACGAGATACTGCGTGATTTTGCGTGAATACGCGAGCGTTCACAAAAGCTCAACCAGTTGCCTTTCCTTCTCTATATAGTCTTTGCAAAAACTACTATTTGGAAAATGTTAATGTTGAAAACAATAATTTAAAGTACAATCTGTGCCTTCAGATAACGGGACTATAGAATATCGCGAGTTCGAAAAGGTGGTGGGGCATCAGATGATGATAGCTGATTACAAGATGAAACATTTGAAGGAAGCATTTCGGACGTTTGACAAGGACGATGATGGTTATATAACGGGTAAGTTAGACCGTTCCTATGCGCACATTTTCTACGACTAAATTTGCTGCTTGGGAATATTTTGTTTAGATTGGTTCACGATTGTCGTGAATATCTATAGAACATGTTTCTGCCATGAATGCATTGATTTAAAATTCCATATATATCGTTATTATATTAGATACTCCTCTCTTTCTACCCACGTAGCTATGGAGTGGTGCAAATATCGAAGGAAAAGTGTCCGCTTCAGGTAATAATTATCAGGTAACTTAATATTTCAAGAACATTGATGAACTTGACAAAGATGAACGATGTCTCTGTAGAAAGACGAACCACCTGTTATATAAAGTGACGATGCAAAAATTGTATTTTTTTACAAAAGGGAAACGGCGTTTTGTGCTCAATTGAGACAATTATGGTATGCAGCGGTGCCCACTTGATATCCTCGGTGGTTCATCACTAAACACAGACGGCGCTCGTCTTTGTTACGCGAATTTTCATGAAATATTCAGAATTATATCTGTTGTTTTTTTTACCTAAAGCGGACATATTTCTTTCAATTGTTTGCACCACTCCATAGCATAAAGTCATGTGGGTTGGCCGTCGTACTTTCTCAATCATAGATAATTATAAAAAAAAACAATTCACTTTTCACGTACCGTCACTATTTTCATGCGCATGCTGTCAGCGCAGCGTTAGAATGGCTTAGATCTGTACTGAGTTTTAAACAACTTATTTACTTTAAATCGACTGTGTAACAAACTCTTATAAATGAATTAAAACTATACTAAAAAAACACTGACAAAGAGAAAATGAACCACTGTCCAAGCCAAGAACACGTTTCAGCAACCGTTCCTGATAAATGATAACGCCCATTTTTTAATCAGAACTGAGTGCTGGTCCACTTTGGGGGAGGGTAAAGGGGGCGGGGGATGCCGTCGGGTCAAAAGTATGATCGATCTTAAGAAGACCTCTGACGTGAGTAAGGTCCTCATGTGAGACTGACTTGTTCAAATGAGCCCTCTCGTTAAATATATTTTTATTTTTAGTAGTAGTAATAGTAGTAGTAGTAGTAGTAGTAGAAGTAGTAGTAGTAGTAGAAGTAGTAGTAGTAGTAGTAATGGAAGCGGTAGTGGTAGTGGTAGCGGTAGCAGTAGCAGTAGTAGTAAAAATAGTAGTAGTGGTAGTAGTAGTAGTAATAGTAGTAGTGGTAATGGTAGTGGTAGTAGTAGTAGTAGTAGTAGTAGTAGTAGTAGTATTAGTAGTAGTAGTAGTAGTAGTAGTAGTAGTAGTAGTAGTAGTGGTAGTAGTAGTGGAAGTGGTAGTGGTAGAGGTAGTGGTAGCGGTAGCAGTTGCAGTAGCAGTAGCAGTAGCAGCAGTAGCAGTAGTAGTAGTAGTAGTAGCAGTAGCAGTAGTAGTAGTTCTTTAGCGACCGACGCCAGGTCCTACTTTTTTGTCCAACTTTAAAAGTATTATTATTATAGCGAACGACATCTGGGGCCGTATTCACCAACCATTCTTGAGAATATTCTTAGACTTAAGCTTGAAAATCTAAATTTCAGCCTTAGATATCTAGTTTACCGTGGCAGATAGACAAATGGTGAGTGTTTGTTTGGCTATACAGTATGTGTCCCTGCATGCTTGCAAATGTTGGCCTTGAAAAATGGTCTCTAAGTGTGTTTTTCAAAATTCATTCTTAAGTTCAAATCTAAGAACAGTCTTAAGAACGGTTGGTGAGTACCACCCAACGTCCGCTACACCATCGCTCAACTTTAAAGGGTTTGCATGCTAAACGCCGCCTTGTGTAAAGGTTATATTGTAAACGTCTCACACACCAATTAATTTTGTACTGTTCTACATATATACACTTCTGGAACACTAGATACATTACCAATGGTTCTAAAAGTGCCTTGTTCCCATAGATAGTCCTCTGTTGGTCCAATTACGCAGAAAAAAACATGGGGTTGACCAGGTTGCTTTTTTACAATTCCGATGGTTTGATGGCACCCCTTCAATTTTTACAATTCTGCTCATTTGTTGCAGTGTATCACTACACATCTGTAAACTGTTATAGCATCATCAAACAGTTCCCAGTGTCACCTAAACTTTGCAGAAATCATGAAAATGTTCCAATGTTCCCATAATGCACAATGAAATATGACAGTTTATGCATTTTAAACAAAAAAGACCAACCGCTTTACACAGTTCTGATTTATTAGGCGTAAGAATCTTGCTACCGTCATGTAAGGGAGGTAATTATTCAGTGAGACCTAAAATGTGTATCTTTCTGAAACAGAGGCTGAAATTAAAGCCGTCTTTATGGATCAAGGTGTAGATTTAACAGACGCAGAGTTGAAAGAGTTGATAGCCGAGGCTGACGATAACGGCGATGGAGTAATCAGCTTTGAAGGTAAAATTGACAAATAGATACTATTGAAAAGAAGTTACTTTTTAATAATAGGGTTAAACGCCATTTTCAACATATTAATGGTTTATATATGGTATCAAGTTTTATTGGTGGATGAAAACCTCAGAACGAATTTGAGCATAGGCACTTTTCTTCCGCAAGTAAGTGGGAAACTTTCTCACATGGAGTTTCTGGACCGACCGGACCTTCAGTCCACAACTTAAGTTTAGCGGTGGAATCTTTAGACGGCGGTCAATTTAAATCGACAACCAAGACCGACCACTTGTTGAAGTTTCAGCAAGTTCTGGTTTATATTCATATCCCATTCTGTTTTATTGGTGGAGAAACACGTCAGAATGAATCGGGGTAAAAGCAACTGCCAAACTTGGTAACATAAAATATGTTAATTTATACTAATTTATTTAGCTAAATATATCTAGCCCGACTGCGATGAAAGCTCAGCGCTCACATGAACCGCTCTCGAGTCCGCTTCCTGGGTAGAACCAGTACTGAGTGTTGCTTATTGTGAGGCATCGGATCGAGCCGGGGATCGAATTAACAATCTTTACATGAGAGGCTCGCTTTATTTCTGTGATTCGTGCGGTGTACTTTATTCGAATTTGAATTGTAACGTCTAAATATCTAAATATTGTGTATGTGAGGTTTTACACCTGTTTCAACAGTATTTATTTCAATTATTCAAAAGAGGTTTGCACAACTTATCAACGTTGCTTGGATCTGCTAGACGGTTAACTGGTACCGGACACACCTAACCTCTTCTGTTCACTGACTACTTACCTACATGTTCAGAGGTTAGATATACTGTTACCTGGCAAGGATTCGAACTCCCAACCCCTCACCCCCGGATTGTCAGTCAGAAGGTTTATTTTGTAAACTCGTCTCAGCTATAAATTATTAATGCATTATTAATGATATTTATATTCAAATGAATTTTGAAATATCGTTAATGTTTAACTGCTTTAGTTTTGAATTGTATGTTTTATTCTGCTTCTTTCAGAGTTTGTCAACTCGGTTTGTGTAAAGGACTGGTGAATAGTGATACATGTAACAGATCATAGTCAAGTTATTAACTTTCAGGGTATATGTGTATATATGTGCTATCACAAACATTATATTAGAATGTTATATATGTTATATCCCAGTTTATATCTAATGCGCAGATGTATTTGTAAAAGAGGTGGGGATTCTGTAAGAAACTGTTGTGTGTTTCAAGTTATAGTCCACACCCTCTAGTGCCAACCCGGGGGTTTCTCTGGGATAATTTATGTCACAGTGTGTAGTAACTTGTAAGGAGAGAAATATATGTCAGCAGTCCGGTTATAGCATTGGGCCTGCCAGCGGAAGATTCCATGTTCGAGTCAAAGAATGGCTGTATATTTTTCTTGTACTGTTACATTGGCACCAAACATGCGACTGTGGCTTTATAATGTTTCCAAGAACCATCTCGATGTCTCTCTGGAATTCTGAGATGATTTCCATATTTGTGGTGCTGGGGATATGTCACCGTGTGTTCGTTATCTGTAAGCAAGGAGATAAATATATATCCGCATGTAGCTCACCGGTAGAGCATTCGTCCTGTCAGCGAAAGATCCCGGGTTTGAGTCCTGAACTGGCTAAGTATTTTTCTTTTCCTGTCAATTTGCCAGATTCCTTAGACTCCGACGGCACACACAATGTATTTCAAGTTCGGATTAGTCTGTACAGCGGACCCAGCTCCCCGATTGCGTCCGTTAAACAGCAATGTTCGGAAAGCCCCATTTGAGCACGCTGATAAGTCAGTTGCTTCAACTGAAAGTTTAAATGCCGTCACAGTTTAATAACCGTTCAATTGCTTTGAATTGTGGTACAGGCAGCATTCCCTGCTTTTTCATTGGATGTTAGTAGACCTGATTCGGGAGACCTCAGCTTCTGGGAAAGACAAAGTTCGGATAGGAAAACAAATGTAGAGGCTCTGTGTGAAGTTTCTTTCAATAGACGGAATCGTCAATATTAACTAAATCGTTATGAATGACTGTTTTTCTTGCATACCAAACACAATGAAGTAGAGGAACCATGCATTTTTAAGAAAATATTAAATGAAAAGCAAAAGCAAACATGACATTTTCATGAGAGTAAAAGTGTATGTTTAAATGTAAAGGAATATTTCAATACATATGTTTGTATAAAATCGTCTATGTATACATCTACTAGTATAAACCTTGTCATGAATATTAATTTAAATATCGTCCATCCGAATGCAACAAACGCAGCTAAGGATTGAGGAGCGCATGTTCGGATCGCATGTTCGGAGGTTGTGGGTTTGATCCTTCAACACGGCTGTTTATAAGCATTCAAAATTTCAATATCGTACAACACCATTTAACATTAATTTTGACAAGTCAAATTATATATGTAACAAAGTACGGGGGAGTTTGACGTTATTTGCGCGACGTCAAGTTGATATTCAAATGAAGTCATTCTTTTTTCTAAGTATGAACCGCTGTGCAAAGCACATTTTCTGTGGTACTGCACCCACTTCTGGTACATGTCACGGTACTATGAAGACTCATAGATCCTAACCACAGAATGTACACTCAGGCACATGGCCCGGAGGTACTGAGGTTTTTCACGAACATCTGACTTGAATCCCAGGAAAACCACACCATATTTCTGTCGTCCAGATCGCTGATGGTCAGTTACTTTCGTCTCACCATTGGAAACTCGTTTTGTACAACCAATTGATAAGACTCAAGGATATGACTTATGTTAAAGTGGTGTGTGAAATAAACTTCAGAGTATTCTGTGGGGTCATATTACACCCAACACAATATTTTAACACACTCCAAATTTCTACTCTAGGCGTGACGTCATCAAATATTTTACTATTCAAATTCGCACTTGTTATTTCAAAAGTGCGCACGATATTCAAATGTCTATCGATAACGTCGAATATGCACATTATCTGAAATTACGTCAACTGTTATTTCATAACATTTGGCACAATATTGAGGAAGTTGTCTGCTTTCCAAGTCAATGTTGTTTTAAATGGCGTAAAATTTCAAAGCTCGCCGTGTTTCTAAACTTGCGTTACTATGGTGACTTTTGCATGAATTTAATGATGACTGAACGTTGATTTGATGTTTTATGACAATAGAAGATGTGTCGATCTATCTATTGATACCATTGGTTAGCATGTCACGCCCTAAATACAAAAATGACAGAGTCGTCCTATTACTTTTAGGACACACCTCGTACAATGTCTGCAAAATATATATTAGTGTTGGAGTTGTTTGCTTATATTAAATATACGAAAAAATGAAATTCGAATAATAAAAAGAAGTCCCTGTGGCGTATGATGATTTTGGCAGTAATTATTTAAACTAAAGGATATATTTCAATACATCAGTATGCTATTTTAACTTAAGGATATATTTCAATACATCAGTATGCTATTTTAACTTAAGGATATATTTCAATACATCAATATACTATTTTAGCTAAAGGATATATTTTAATACATCAGTATGCTATTTTAACTAAAGGATATATTTCAATACATCAGTATGCTATTTTAACTTAAGGATAAATTTCAATACATCAGTATGCTATTTTAACTAAAGGATAAATTTCAATACATCAGTATGCTATTTCAACTAAAGGATAAATTTCAATACATCAGTATGCTATTTCAACTTAAGGATAAATTTCAATACATCAGTATGCTATTTCAGCTAAAGGATATATTTCAATACATCAGTATGCTATTTCAGCTAAAGGATATATTTCAATACATCAATATGCTATTTTAACTAAAGGATATATTTCAATACATCAGTATGCTATTTTAGCTAAAGGATATATTTCAATATATCAGTATGCTATTTTAACTTAAGGATATATTTCAATACATCAATATGCTATTTTAACTTAAGGATATATTTCAATACATCAGTATACTATTTTAGCTAAAGGATATATTTCAATACATCAGTATGCTATTTTAACTAAAGGATATATTTCAATACATCAATATGCTATTTTAACTAAAGGATATATTTCAATACATCAGTATGCTATTTTAACTTAAGGATATATTTCAATACATCAATATGCTATTTTAACTTAAGGATATATTTCAATACATAAGTATGCTATTTTAGCTAAAGGATATATTTTAATACATCAGTATGCTATTTTAACTAAAGGATATATTTCAATACATCAGTATGCTATTTTAGCTAAAGGATATATTTTTATACATCAGTATGCTATTTTAACTAAAGGATATATTCCAATACATCAGTATGCTTTTTTAACTTAAGGATAAATTCCAATACATCAGTATGCTATTTTAACTAAAGGATAAATTTCAATACATCAGTATGCTTTTTCAACTAAAGGATAAATTTCAATACATCAGTATGCTATTTTAACTTAAGGATATATTTCAATATATCAGTATGCTATTTTAACTTAAGGATATATTTCAATACATCAGTATGCTTTTTCAACTTAAGGATATATTTCAATACATCAGTATACTATTTTAGCTAAAGGATATATTTCAATACATCAGTATGCTATTTTAACTAAAGGATATATTTCAATACATCAATATGCTATTTTAACTAAATGATATATTTCAATACATCAGTATGCTATTTTAACTTAAGGATATATTTCAATACATCAATATGCTATTTTAACTTAAGGATATATTTCAATACATAAGTATGCTATTTTAGCTAAAGGATATATTTTAATACATCAGTATGCTATTTTAACTAAAGGATATATTTCAATACATCAGTATGCTATTTTAGCTAAAGGATATATTTTTATACATCAGTATGCTATTTTAACTAAAGGATATATTCCAATACATCAGTATGCTTTTTTAACTTAAGGATAAATTTCAATACATCAGTATGCTATTTTAACTAAAGGGTAAATTTCAATACATCAGTATGCTATTTCAACTAAAGGATAAATTTCAATACATCAGTATGCTATTTTAACTAAAGGATATATTTTCAAACATAATGGATGATTTTTTGACAAGGCTCAGTGTATGTTTACTTAAATATGAGTGTATTTTGATACAAAATGTACTTCAATATCATATTATCACTATTGTGAGGATGTATTTAAAACATTATGTATGATTTTTTATAAGATTCAGTGTAAATTTTGTTGTATAATGTTTATTGATAAATCAATACTATCTGTTCACGAGACTCGAGTACCAATTATTAAAAATATTAAAATATTTTCTCAACAACCAAAGCAAAATAACTTTTGTTCCAGTTGCCAGTAAAGGGTTTCCAGTACAATTTACCCAAATAAATGAAATTACACTTCAAGTACATTGTACATCCAAATACACTCCAAATATACCCAAATAAAATGTGCATTCCAAATATACCCAAATAAAATGTACACTCCAAATATACCCAAATACACTCCAAATATACTTCAAATATACCCAAATACACTCCAAATACACCCAAATACACACCAAATATACCAAAATACACTCCAAATACACTCCAAATATACTTCAAATATACCCAAATATACCAAAATACACTCCAAATATATCCAAATACACTCCAAATATACCCAAATATACTCCAAATATACCCAAATATACCCAAATACACACCAAATATACCAAATACACTTCAAATATACCAAAATACACTCCAAATATACTTCAAATATACTTCAAATGCACTTCAAATCATTTTATTTTAAACAGTGGGCAGAGTATTGAAACATTCTGCACATTCAGAGGTGGAAGATTTATGGCTGTAGAACGATCATCATAGAGACTGTGGCCGTGCGGGGATTCCAGGTCACAACCTCGATTGGCAAGATAGGTAGACAAAATATGGTCATATACAAAACAGACAAGAAAAATATTACTTTCATTCAACATTTAATCTTCTTGAATCATTAGCATACAAAAAACAAATATTTCCAACAATCGTGTTCCCATTTATGTGAAAAATAAGTGAGCAATGAAGTAATGTAGAACATGTACTAAATGGAAAAAAGAGAAAAAGCTCAAGTTATACTCAACCATTCTCCCTTTTATATAACAAGTGATCTGGATCAATGCATTGTTTGTCAGATTTGTTCTTATTTTAGCCATCGGGGCTGACAGACTATCATTTAACCGAAACCACTTTTTTTTAGGATCCTCGAGGTTAACAAGTATTAAAGCACGCCCCATTTCTGCAAGTAACTGATAACTTTCCCATTTGAATCAGTTGTGAGAAACAAATTACTTAACTCTAATAAACACCCCCAAAAACCTCACCAGGACCAGGGTAAAATTCCTTGCAAATGTTAGGCATTTCATATCAGTACCATCCGAGCTGCAAATGATCCAACGATGAATATATATGTATATATATATAAGCCACATATGTATACATATAAGCTTCAAATGTATATATATATATATAAGCCACATATGTATGCATATAAGCTACATACGTATATATATATAAGCTATATATGTATACATATAAGCCACAGTTGTATGCATATAAGCTACATATGTATATATATATATAAGCTATGATGCTTCTTAATTCATAAAATTGTTATGACAAAATGGGTGATGATGTAAAAATGCTTCCTCACAATGTGATACCAGAAAGCAAATAATTGAACAGCAGTGGACGATGATGATGATTTAAAAAGATGATATTAAAGATTTACACTGAACATACATTCAAGAGATATGAAAATGCAACACAGGAAGAGATACGTTGTATGAATATGCAACATATTTAGTATTACAGCCATACCCTACAGTAATTATTGTCTGTTGATGTTATTGGTTGTTACTGAATAATTTGGTATCTCCTGCATAGGTGTCCCTTTTTTCATTTCCGTCCCCACTAAACCCTGTGTTGCGTTTTCAAATTTCTTGAGTGTATGTCTGTACAATAAATATTTAAAGAAAACTCTATTACTTCAACCATGAAAACTCACATCTTCAAAATGAGTATTAATCTTCAATGATCCATATGAGGTTTAACTCCATTTTTAACACATTTCAGGTTATATATGGCATATTTAGTTTTATTGGAGGAGGAAGACACCAGAATGTATCTGAGTAGAACCACCATCCTTCAGCAGTTAAATGGAAAACTTTCTCACATACAGTTTTTGCAGTGATCGGGACTAGAACCTACGACCTTAGCAGTGAGAGGTGAGATGGCGCGTTAGACCACTCAGCCATGATCTGAATCTAAAGATATACATGTATGAAGAAAAATTGATAGTTCAAATATAAATTATAACAGCAGGTGTAGCTTTTATCAATAAAATATGTCACCTTTATGTTTCATGGGCTTCCAGTTTCTCCTTTCATTACTTTGTTTGTTTAAATATTAAGCAACATTTTTATGCCATTTGGGCTATCAGACGATCAGTAAACCAAACCATTCTTTCCTGGAACTCTTGAAGGTTAACCAGTACTCAAGCACACCTATATCCACAAGCAACTGTTAACTTTCTCACTTAAATTAGCGTCGACAGACGAATGACAATGAGATGCAATGTTGTATATCAATTATCACGAAGAGTGCAGCTGGTCCAGGATCAGAAATCAAAATCCCTGGATTGACAGTCAGTTGTGCTATGGAGTACGCTAACCAGGCCTGGCTTCAGTATTGTGTAGACATTGATATCAAATTCCAAAAGGTGGAGTACACATTACTCAGCAAACTGAAACCTTTTACTTTATCTTTCATCTTTTGGTATCTATAACCATTTTTTCCCGAAGTGCTGTTGTAGAGAGTTTATGTTGGTATGGGTATAGAAGCGGCCACCAGGGGAAGTAACTCATCTGACTTAAGTCGCCAGTTTTCAATGTCTTTGGATATTTTGCACCACTGTTCTCCGTGCCTTGGTTCACAATTTGTGCAGCGTTGGTGAATTTGATTCTGTGATTCCTGGTGAAATAAAATAACAATAAATTATCCATATATATTCAGCGGCCAATTGTCTTAAACAGCCATATTTGCTTTTTCCCACGCCTATGCTTTCAGAGCATTTAACATGTAAAAGAGCAACAACCTATCTTTAAAGGCCACTTTTGGTCATTTTCTTGACTGGCTGCTAAAGACAGGTTTGACTGTACTGATGCAAACAAAATGTGTAACAGTAAGTGGCTATTTTCCTTATGTTTTTTATGTATGTTGTTATGTTTATCGGCCTCTGACCAGTGACAGTAAGTTAAAGTCTGCCCTCCATCAATTGTTCTGTACAGAAATACACTCAGGGATTTGATAACTCACCACTTACATACAGGTAATTTTAGTGCAGAAAATGTCATCCGATTTTAAAATAAAGTTTATATACATTATTATCTCTGTCTTCTGCTGTCAAAATTTCATGAATTAGTCTTGAATTGTCCATTTTTCGAAGCTACCCACAAAAGTGAAAATTCACAGACGTGAATAAACAGTATATGAACCATTTGCCTAGATACATGGATACCCACTTTTGGGGGTAGCTTCGAAAAATTTAAGTTGCGCGTTTTCAAAGTCTCTGAGTGAATTTAGAACCTGCGATAATAAAAAAATTGCTCGAGCTATTTTTACAAAACACATTTTTATGTATGCAACACTGAGATTGACAAGTTTACAAACTTATTAGTGTAAAATTTGAAATTATGAAAAAAAGCTGACATCATTTAACATTTAAGTTTCTTAAGCCTTGTGGTTAATTCCCCCCTTTCATTGTCTTTAAGAACCGCTGGGAAGGAAAGCAACCAATAAAATGTGAAAATCAATTATCCAATCTTTGAATTTTTTTAACATACTCACCTCATCTCCATGCATCAACTCGAATCTGAAGAAGTTAGCCCAAGCATCTCCGAGATCTGGATCAATCTTCACCGTTCTGTTAAACCATTCTCTTGCCTTTGCAATCTTTCTTTCTGACCAAAACATTCTGTATTTATAAAGAAATATGTTGTCATAAATTTAATGATTTCCTATTAAATTTGTGTCATTTAGACCATCCGTAAAAACATGTTTGTTTGCTATTCTCCAATCAAGCATTTTTTATGTGGGTAAGTGATTGGGGGGGGGGGGGGGGGGGGGGAGTGGGGATAGGGTGAAGGGGCAAGATTTTGATTTTTTGATGAACAAAAAAAAAAAGACAAAAATTATGAAAATAAAATATATCCACACAAGTCAATAAACGAGAGTTTTCAGAAGACAACAAAGCTCGCCAATAGGATAAAACTCACCACCCATGCAAAGATTGAGATTGGAGGCAAACACCAAAACTTAAACGCAACTGAACGCAAAAGTTTAACCTGGGTGTCTACAGACGAAAAATTAAGTCCAAAGGGCCATAACTTTGCCAAAATGCAACCCAAAGTTATGGGTCTTGTCTCTGTATGTTTCATCGATGGTGGTGAACACACATGTGAAGTTTCATTCATATCCAATAAGTGGTTGCATAGATATCTTACCTGATAAAAAACTTAAACCTGAAAATTTAGTCCAAAAAGGGCTATAACTCTGCCAAAATGCAATCCAGAGTTATGGTTCTTGTCTCTGTGTGTTCCATCGATGATAGTGAACACACCATGCGAAGTTTCATTCATATCCAATGAGTGGTTGTATAGATATCTTACCTAATAAAAAACTTTAACCTGAAAAATAAGCCCAAAAAGAGCTATAACTTTGCGAAAATGCAATCCAGAGTTATGGTTCTTGTCTATGTGTGTTCCATCAATGATGGTGAAAACACCATGTGAAGCTTCATTCATATCCAATGAGTGGTTGCATAAATATCTTACCTGATAAAAAAACTTTAACCTGAAAAATTAAGTCCAAAAAGGGCTATAACTCTGCCAAAATGCAATCCAGAGTTCTGGTTCTTGTCCCTGTGTGTTCCATTGATGATGGTGACCACACATGCGAAGTTTCATTCATATCCAATGAGTAGTTGCAAAGATATCTTAAACTTAAACGCAAAGGTTTAACCTGGTTGTCTACAGATGATGCTGGCAACAACGCCGAAGATGACGCTGGGGTCATGGTAATAGCTCTCCTAGGACATTTGTCACGGCCAGCTTAAAAGATGTGTGTAGATGCTATTTGAGAGGGTAGGTATGAGCATAAATATTTTTTAAGAATGCCCTTATTGGTGAAAGGATTTTCATTTTAGTTAATAAACTTAGAGGCCTCACCTACTTTGCAGATATTTTTTTTCTATCTTAGCAGTAAAACTACACATTTATATCAAACATCATATATTATGGATATGCTGTTTAAAACCTTCTATTGCATTTTGTCTCTTAGTGTAAAATTCTTTCATTTTGCTGACCAAATAATAAATCGTGGCCCGCGATAAAGTCAATCATTGGCCCGTACAGGGTTATACTCGAATAAAATGGAATATGCTGACCTATGTTTCTCGTAAATTGAAAAAACTACAGGGACGTAATCAAACATTATCTGCAAATGGGACCTTCCTCTATGTGATTCAATAAACTTTCCATCATTTACTGAACAGAAAGTTGTAGGTAAACTGGCATATTACTGGAGTTAAAGAAACTTGCAATTCAAAACCTGTAGGAATTAAACACATTGCAATTACAAAAAACTAAGGACTTTTGACACATAATCATTAGCATTCAAAGTCACTAGGACTTGAACAACAAACACTTCAACACTTTAATTTAAAACATGTACGACTAAATGTTCAGGGCATAAATCCATCAATATTTTGAGTCCAGGGTTTATATTCTGAAATTGTCAAAATTTTAAGATTCAAATAACATCTATAAAACAAGCAAATTACTATATTTATTTTCAGAAACAAGCAGTTTTAATGATTATTCAACAGAAATGTTACAGGATCTTACCCAAAATTGTATCTTTACCGGGTTTTACAAAATGTAAGATTTTGGGTCTGAGTCCGATTCTCAGACTCAAATTATTAATGAATTAAGGCCCAGGCCCCAGTTTCACTAAATGTTCCAACTTGAAATTTTCCTCAACTCAAACTTTTGGAAAGTTATAACTTCATTAATTACATTGATCATTTTGCATGTTATTCTTTACTAATGAGTCAGGATATGTTAAAACATTAATTGTGTATGGTCATTCAATGTGCTACGAGTTTGAATATGATTTAGAGAAATTGGGAATTTTAAGTTGAGTATTGACTGATTTATTGAATATTAAGTGTCATTTGTATGCCATCGAGAGCTAACAAACATTTAACCTAACCATTGTCTCCTGGGATCCTGAAAGGTTAACCATTACTTGAGCATACCTCATTTCCGCAAGTAACTGATAACTTTCCCACTTGAATCAGCGGTGAGAGACGAATGATAATGAGACACAATGTTGTATATCAATCATCATGCAGATTGATGCCGCGCGGGGATTCGAACTCGCGACCCCTGGATTGATAGTCAGACACATAACTGCCTGAGCTAATCGGGCCCGGACTTGAGATGTGAAAAATGTTTACTGAAACAGGCCCATGACTTCTATAGTAGAACAAATAAAGGGGCCATAATTTTTACTTTGAGTTATCCTATAGTTTGACATAACAGAGTCTGAGATAACAAGAGTACAATGTATTTTAAAGGGAGTATATCAGGACAAAACACTATGAATACGTTAAAAACTAAAATGATTATTAAATTGGATAAAAAGACAACTCATAATCATCAATAAGTAAAATTCAAATGGTTTAGTATGTTAAATCCACCAAAAATTTACAAAATAGATATTTGAATTGGAGTTGAAAACTTGAAGCGAAATCCCCATTCTAAAATTAGAAAGCACATTCCATCCCATTCCTTCCTTAAATACAACATGACAACATTCACAACGTCATTCAGACTCCTTATTAGATGAAACAATTTTTTATGCGTTTAAACCTGTATAAAGGATCAAATTGAAATCAAATTAAATCGCATGACTAATACATCACAATTTATTTCAGTCTCACCTGGGAGCGTAGCCCAAGTTGGGAAATCCCTTTTCAATATATTATTTTGGCATGTTTGAATATATATTCATTGGCAATACGGGATCAGTGAGTATATATAGACATGATACAATGGAAAAAAATGTTTTACCCATTTTTAAGATTTTGAAAAATCCTGATATTCCCTTTAAGTTATTCAGTAGTTTGACCTAAGAGAGTTTCAGATACTGTACAAGAGTGGAATTTATTTTAAAATGGATCAAGTATATCGATACCAACACTGAGAATTTGATGACAGACACTTACTTGGATGCTGCCAGCAGCACATGGGGGTCATGCTCACATCTCCTCAGTGCATCCACAGATTTTGTTTTTCGCTGTGGTCTCGGCTCCATGAATATAGCCTCAGACCACAAGATACCAGAGGAGGAACATTCCTGTAAAGCTAAAACACAAAATATCATGTTAAGAAATTATTTTATAAATTAAGAAGTTTGGGGTTTTAATCATAAACAGATTTTTTTTACGAGAAAATGTCTACTCCTTGCAATAGAACTAATCTTCAGGTCTCACTACACAGTAAAATAAGGTCTAGGATTTCCAAGGTAGAATCTTTTTTCGTAGCAGGTATGTATCCGCACATAAAAATGCACAACAGCTGGTAGGTTGACAAGCTTGTTTTTTTTAAAGACAGTAGGTGCAGTAACACCCTAAATTTATTTAAAAAAGACGTCCTGAAATGCTTATAAACATGCTGAAATTCTTATCAACACATGCATCTGTTAAAATTCAATACAGGTCACTTTTTCAGTGATGTCTTATTGCAGTATATGCTATGCCAGCATTTGCTTTACTCATCTGCAGCAAGAAATCACAACCCCTATGAACCATTGTATAGAACTATTTTATACGTGCACGAATCTTGCAACCATGACAAAACAAGTGGCGAAACTATGTACTAAGATCTACAGTAGTGAAACCTTTCTACCTGTAAACGTTTAAGATTTTTTCGTTAATAAGCATCTTATAATACAGACTATCCAATCTTTATCATCTTTAATGCATAATCTTTAGAAAAGCAACCATCAAAGATGAATTATGTGAAGTGTATGGTCCAGTGGTAGAGCATCAAATCCATAATGAAGGTTCATGGGTTCGACTGTCTCCCAGGGCTTTGTGTTGTTTCCTTTAACAAGACACTTTTTCTGCATATGCTTAGTACTGGTTCTACCGGGGAAGATTTTGAGCGTGATTTGTCTAAGTTGTAAAAACTTGTTTCACAACAAATTAAAAAAAATAAGTTTAAACTAAAGATGATGAAGAGTTGTAGGTTGTACTTAACGATGCACAAAATACAATATCAAACTGTTTTAATTATTTCAAACACAAGGTCATTTCAACCTCGAAAATGGGTAATTGTTGCCGACACCAGTTCAAACAACTTTAAATTTAAATAAATACAATTTCAGTATTTAAGTTGTAAACCTTTACACAACAAACAATTGCTAGGTTGGAATTAATTATTTGTGATAGGTACATGTACATAGAGAGTATCTACAGAACATTTACAAATCAGTTGTGCCTCAAATTTAATGTTATGTTTATTTATAGAACTCTGGCGGTAGTAAGTTTCACATATATAGAAATAAACCAAATGACAACTGGGTATCCCAATTTTTTCTACTTGTCCATGTTATATACGCAAAAATATATCATCTTTCCTCTAGGGTTCTCCCTAGACGAGTTGCCTATGATGCCATCTGAAAATCACTAACCTCTCACTGCTGAGGTTGTGGATTCGAGCCCAGCTTGGTCAAACAACGTAATGTTTACCAGTTACTTGCAGAAGGACAGTGGTTCTATTTATTCAGAGTTTTTTTCCACCAATAAAACTTGATACGCCATATTATAAAACCTGAAATGTGTTGAAAATGGCATTAAACCCTAGTAAAAAAGTTAGGGTATAATGTATTCCAAAAGCGTTTTTTCCATGGAAAAAGAATAGGTACCTTTAGCCATGAGGTTCTGGGCAATGTTCTTCATGTTTCCCCTATTTTCAAGTCTCACAGCTTCTAACCACAGAGCGGCATTCTGCGGATTTTTCAATCGTGCCTTTTCTAGGATTGAGCGGGCTCGAATCAGTTGTCCAGTCTTCTCTTCCAGACGAGACAGTAGCAGCCACAGCGGGATAGAGTTCGGACATTTCTTCAGCTACAAACACAGAACAAGCTTTTTTCAATATTTAGCGTTCAATATATAGCATCATTTTTATACCATCGAAGACTAACAGATGATCAGTTAACCACTCTTTTTTCGGATTCTGGAAGATTAACCATTACTCCAGCACAGTCATTTTCGTAAGAAATTGATAACATATATTCATCATGGGGATTGTGGCCAGCGGAGGATTTTAACTCACAACCCTTGGATTGATAGTCACAAGTGCTACCAACTGCAATAATAAGAACACAATAACATCTAACGTTATATTTTCAGATCTTTTTCAAATTTGGCATAAAATAAACATACATGTTACCTAGTTTTCATTAAGACAGAAATTTTATGATTTATTTTTATATGATTGTAAATTATTTACATACCGTCCAGATTGCAGTTACATTTATGATTCCTATAAGTATTGGATCTCTATCAATATAGGCCCAGTTGTTCAAAACTTGTCAACTTTAAATACGTTGTTAGGCTAACAAATGTTAACTTTTAAACCACTGTATCTTCCTTATTTATAAGCAACTTTATACATGTACTTTAAAATATACTTAAGTTTTACTTACTCTATACAATGTATATAGAACCTGATATTGAATGGATACTAAACTGTGACGTCACTCAAAACTTTAATTTCATGAAGCGACTGACTGATCAATGTGCTCAAATATTGCTTTCCCAACGTCAAATTCACTGACCAATCAGCGGCCTCCTACTATATTAATAACTGATAACGAATCAGCGTGCTCTTAACAACTGCTATATAACAGGCCCTATCGGGACAGCTAGGTCTGTTCTAAAGACCAAGTTTTATTATATATGAAAATGGCCACATCTTGAATGAATATCTCTGACTATTTACCTTTATATACAACAATTTTTAGCCTAACAGCATTGTAAAGTCACCGACTTTTTGAACAACTGTGAATACTAGTATTCCTGTACAACTGTTAAAATGAAAAAAAAAGATTACTTACCCCCTTGTTGTAGGCATCCCTGGCATTGTCAATGTGCTTTGACTGCTCCTCTATCTGACCTCGCATCATCCATAACTGAATAATGAACAAAGTATTATAAATTCAATCACATACTGATATGCTGAAAAAAAAAAAAAAATATTCAAATGCAATAATAATAAGTTTGGATGGGTTAAGATGTGAAGATGATACTGAAGACTGAGCTCAGAACACAATTATAATGCAGAGTATCATGGGGAAAACCCAGCTCAGAAAACGCTTATAATGCATTTTCATAGGGAAAACCCAGCTCATAAGACACTTATAATGTAGAGTTTCATGGGGAAAACCCAGCTCAGAAGACACTTATAATGCAGAGTTTCATGGGGAAAACCCAGCTCAGAAAACTCTTATAATGCAGTTTCATGGGAAAAACCCAGCTCAGAAAACACTTATAATGTAGAGTTTCATGGGGAAAACCCAGCTCAGAAGACGCATACAATGCAGAGTTTCATGGGGAAAACCCAGCTCACAATACACTTATTGCAGAGTTTCATGGGGAAAACCCAGAGCAAAAAACGCTTATAATGCAGTTTCATGGGGAAAAACAAGCTAAGAAAACACTTCTAAAGCAGTTTCATGGGGGAAACCCAGCTCAGAAAACACTTGTTATGCAGAGTTTCATGGGGCAAACCCAGCACAGAAAATACTTGTTATGCAGAGTTTTATGGGGGGAACCCAGCTCAGAAAACACTTGTTATGCAGAGTTTCATGGGGGAACCCAGCTCAGAAAACACTTGTAATGCAGTTTCATTGGGAAAACCCAGCTCAGAAAACACTTGTAATGCAGAGTTTCATGGGGGAAACCCAGCTCAGAAAACACTTGTAATGCAGAGTTTCATGGGGAAAAGCCAGCTCAGAAAACACTTGTTATGCAGAGTTTCATGGGGCAAACCCAGCACAGAAAATACTTGTTATGCAGAGTTTCATGGGGAAAACCCAGTTCAGAAAACACTTGTAATGCAGAGTTTCATGGGGAAAACCCAGCTCAGAAAACATTTATAATGCAGAGTAAGTGATATTGAAATGGCCCTGAGACAACTTGGCTACAAGAATCTCCTAATATAGTACTAGTACATGTATAATTTGTGTAAAAAGAAACAAAGGTTACTCCTGTAAAATTGAACAGATGATGACAAATATCAAACTTTCACTGTATTTTATAATTATACAACCTACACGCAAATATCTATTAAATATAAAAACACCTTCATAAGTTATTGATCAGAAACCAATTATTTTATTCAGATGGACAAAAGCATAAAAGGACAAATGAACAGATGTTCTAACAAATGGGTAATTAAGTGGCTTCTATGTGCCCAGCTGATTATTTGCTAAAATTAGCCAAATAATTTGTTTTCAACTGTTTTTAACCGTCCAAATAAATGGCAAAATGCAACCCAGAGTTATGGTTCTTGTCTCTGTGTGTTTCAATGATGATGGTGAACACACATGCAAAGTTTCATTCATATCCAATGAGTGGTTGCATAGATATCTTATGTGATAAAAAACTTTAACCTGAAAAATTAAGTCAAAAATGGGCCATAACTGTGCCAAAATGCAACCCAGAGTTATGGTTCTTATCACTGTGTGTTCCATTAATGATGGTTAACACACATGCAAAGTTTCATTGACATCCAATGAGTGGTTGCACAGATAACTGAAACTTAAACGCAAAAGTTTAATCTGGGTGTCTACAGACGACGACACTGACGCCGCCGCCGGGCTCATGACAATAGCTCTCCTTGGACTTCGTCCCGGCAAGCTAAAAATTCATCTTTATGTGTGAATGAATGGTAAGGTGTAACACTTAATATCCCTTTACCAATCTTCATCCAAACAAAAATAAATAACATTAAACAGAGTTCCAGTACTTACAGCAGAGTAAACACTGAATAACGACTTACTTTCGGAAAGTCAGGATAATGTTTTGTGGCATCTTCCAGCAGCGTTTTAGCATTCCTGATTTCACCAAGGCACCATTCCAGCTTCACCGACTTCATAAACACCTGTCAGGAAGAGATTTATTGTGTATTCTCCTAGCATGTAATTGACAGCAATCATAAGTTTTAGTTGCTGCACAACAGAATATTTTGCGAAATTGGTAATTATTCAGCTGCAATGTTATTGTGTTTTTTTTGTTGTTCTTTCTTCAACACATTTCAGATAATATATTGCATATCAAGTTTTATTGGTGGATGAAGACCTCAGAATGAATCTTAGTAGAAGCCACCGCCCTTCCGCAAATAACTGGCAATCTTTCTCTCATAAAGTTTTTGGAGAGAGCGGGACTCAAACCTACAACCTTAGCGGTGAGAGGTAAGTTATCTCGAGATGGGGCCTTAGATCACTCTGCCATAGAGGACGACTATGATAAATTTAAACAGAACATGAATTATTATTGTAAATTACATGTTTTAATATTGCTTAAAAATACTTTATTACTGTACATGCAGCAAAAGATACTTACACTTTTTTATCTATCAGTATTCAAGAAATATAGCATTCTAGCTTTTTGTTATATAGTTTAACTTGATTCTAAAGTAAGTCGAGACATTTTGTGAATTTTTCATGAGACTGTTTCTTATGAAAAGCTAGTATTAAGTTACGTAATTTGAAAACTCCATAGGACTAAATCTGTAATCGCACTACAACCCCTTGCATAAGCAGCCTTTATTTCATTTAAATAGAATTTGCTAACACAATCTGTTTAAGTGTTAATGATCTGACACAGTAATATAGTTTAATTCAACCAAAATGGTTACTTCAACAGAAATGTCAAGATAAATATATAATCTTGCTCTTGCTTTAGCATTTAAAATCATCTATTTCTTCTCTCACATATAAATCTCAAACTATGCTTTGAATCTTATCTATTTCTTCTCTCAAATATAAATCTCAAATTATGCTTTGAATCTTATCTATTTCTTCTCCAAAAGACCAATCTCAAACTATGCTTTAGAATTGAAATCAACACAGTTTTATAACTAACACTAACTCTGTCCTTCTGTGATAATCTTACTCTACCAAAGACAAATCTCAAACCATGCTTCTGCATTTGAAACCAACACATTTGTTTTCAACAAAGACGAATCTCAAACCTTGATTTAGCATTTAAAATCAACATATTTCTTCTTCTGAAGACAAATCTCAAACTATGCTTCAGCATTTGTAATTAACCCATATCTTCTACAAAAGACAAATCTCAAACTATGCTTCAGCATTTGAATAAACCAATTTCTTCTACAAAAGACAAATCTCAAACTATGCTTTAGCATTTGAAATAAACCCATTTCTTCTACAAAAGACAAATCTCAAACTATGCTTTAGCATTTGAAATAAACCAATTTCTTCTACAAACGACAAATCTAAAACCAAGCTAAAACTTTTGAACCAACCCATTTTTCCAAAGAATAATCTTAAACCAATGGAATTTAAACCATTTCTTTTCCTACAAGCAAATTTCAAACTATGCTTTAGCATTTGAAACTACAAGCTGTTTCATATACAAAAGACAAATCTTAGATCTTGTTTCACCAGATAGTTAATAATATTTTTTTTATGGTTTAATTGCAAAGAAAATTCAGAGCTTATAAAAATCACTCTGGAGTTGAAAGAACAAGGGCTGTGTGATGTTTTTGCCTGCAAATCTCAAACTATAAAATGATACATTGTACAAGTTCTGGGTGTCACCATTATAACTGTCAACTAACCCGGGCAGTTGGAGCACTAGCTCTGGCCTTCTGTAACAATCTCCTCGCCCTTTCAAACTCATTGTTCTCACTTTCCAGCTTGACAGCAGCCAGCCAGATCTCTTCGCTGTTTGGATTAGCCTGGAACGCTAGGGCCAATATACTTCTTGCAGCTGGGACGTCACCCTGTAGTAAAGTAGTTAGTTAATGTGATTTTAAAATTTGATTATCAAGAAAGAAACAAAGAAAACCCAGCTCAGAAAGGCACTCTACCAAACCAATCATTTGCTTATAAAATCAGTCATTCTTTCATGATTTTTATCTTTCATTTTTCTTTTTTTAAACTGAACTGGAAAATTCACTTGTCCACAGACAAGTAAAATTAGACAAGTAAAATTTAAAATTTTACTCGTCTGAATTCGTAAATGTACAATATAATTATGGACAATATGGGCAATTGCTTTCACCACCAATGAGAGCAGAAATGGTAAAAAGAAAAAAATATTTATTTATTATAATATCCTTACCAGGTAATTCAGTTCTTCATATAAACCTAATACCTTTCCTTCTTGAACATTCAGTTGTATCAAATTTATAACAACCTTAAAACGACCAGTGGTCCCCCAGAAAGACGCATATTTTATTTTGAAGCTGCAAAATTGATATGCACTTCAGTTGTCTTAGAAACTAAGCAAATATATATTTATATTTATACTGTACAAACACTTACCGCGAGCCATTTAGATTTGGCTCCCATCAACCATAAAACTTCCGCCTTGGGACAATGTGCCACTGCTCTTTGTAAGAGTGCTTCCAAAGATTCCCTGTAATACACACACATACATGTTTGGTGTTTGAATATGTACAATGTAGCATCATTTTCATGCCATTGAGGGCTTACAGACAATCAGATCTAATCAAACCTAATCAATGCTTTCTTGGCATCCTGGAACTCAAGCACTTATCTATGCAAGTATCTGATAATTTTCCCACTTAAAGCAGCTGTGAGAGAAACATCGTTCAAAGTGTTACCATTTAAAGTGTGGATGGGTTACGAAAAATGGGATGAGAATGTCGCATTGAAGGATAACTAGAATGCAATTATTGTTGCTGATCTGTATTGTAGACAGTGAAATAACTCTAATAATAGCTTTGGATTAGTTTTTTTTATCTCATTAAAGTTCTAATCAAAGTTTTTTTGTTTTCAGGAAATGACTTAAAATAAAATACATTAAAGAAGAAAGTTGTTCCAAGCCAGTTTGCTTGGATTGATTAGACACCATTACCAGCAGTTTATACTCGATACTGATACAATAACCGGAGTGCGAAAAAGTGAAAACTTTTGACTGATATCACAAATATTGTATTTTACTTCTCCGATTGATGTAGGAGCATACAAGACTATTATTTAGAGGTCACCGTTCTGCTGGAACCAGTTAACGATTGTTCAACAGACACAAAAAAAACCCAAACAAGCCATGCTTAGCACTGATAATTTTCATATCATTGTTGCAGTGTACTTTTATACTAGTTCCATTTTGTTTTGAACACACTGGACCAGCCGCCCACTGTTTACAATATGCATATCAAAATGTTGTTTGTTTGACCGTTCTTGACCAGTATTTTATGGTTATGATGAAACTTAGGAGAGACACTACAAATTATGAGCTACAAACCAAATACTGATTAAATACATAAACACCTTCAGAAACCAATTTGACAGATGGACTAACGACAGGGGGAGTACTTAATGCCACTTCATCATTTTCAAATGGCAGGGCAAAGTAGTAAATTAAAAAACAAACTACACATGTATTATCTTATCTACAAAAATCATAGAAGCTATACCACTGTAAAGAAAGAACAGTAGAACACCGATGGCTCGAACCAAACGGGACTGTACAAACTAGTTTGAGTTAAGGGTTGCTCGAGTCAAGTATTGCTCAACATCATACCATACATGTACATGTATATTAATCGAAATAGGAATTGGTTTTGGACCAGATAAGTGGTTTGAGCTATATATGGTGTTCGAGCCATCTGTATTCGAGCGAATTAAGTTCTACTGTAGTACACATAACTATGACGATGAAAATCTGAATATAGGCCCAGTTTCTGTTAATGTTAAATCATACTGCAACTACATTGTACTATCTGGTTTTTCACTGTAACAGGTCTGTATGAAACTTGAAGATTTTACAGAATGTAGAAAAGCAAAATCACTGGTTATTTGTACTAATATTAAATATATTTATCTTCGGGTTGGAAGTTGTTATATAGTGGTCACGGTTATTGATTGTACTAAGATGCTCAGTCAAGCAGATAGGCGGGAAAAAAAATTTTTTTTGTGCGTTTCAACTGACTTGAAACTATCTACCATCATATGAAAGTTCAACAAGGCAGAGTACACATCACTTTGTAACAAGTACCCACCCACCCACCCACCCATTTTGATACTTGAGAATTGTAATAAATGTATGTGTTATTAATCATATTTTTGTTTTGTTACAGAAATGACAATTTTTTGTTGTCATAGGAACGTGAGACAGGGTGAACAAGTGTATTCGGAATGTTTGGGACAGTGGTGTTGGACAATGCTACATGAGATCTATACAATCTGATCACCTCGGCCTTTATGCTACGTGTATTCTACGGAGGATACGGAAATACCCGATGTTTCACGATTGGAGATCTATACTGATCTTTATTTCTTTTTTCAATGATAGTGTTAAGTGACATTTATGCCATTGTATTATAATTGCAATATAAATTTTTTTTCTACCACTGTTCATGAGTGAATGAAAATGTGTATAAACAGATTTAATAAAACTTTGCCTTGTCGGTACTACTCCTAATATGTCTTGGTTATTTAATTAACAAACTTGAAATAAGATGATAAATGCTTTATGTTTGGATGAAATGAAATGAAAGTAAAACATAAGAGTAATTTTTATGCCATCAAGGGCTAACAGACATTCAGTTAACCGTTTAACTTAACCACTCTTTCCTTGGATCCTGGAGGGTTAACCAGTATCTCTGCAAGTACATGTAACAGACAATTTGAATCAGCAGTGAGAGACCAAATAACAGTAAGACAGAATTTCACTTATCAATCATCATGGAGACTGTGGCTAGGCTGGGATTCAAACTCATGACCCCTGAATAGATTGTCGGAGGCTTTACTGGCTACAAAATTAATAAAACAAAAAGAGGAAAATCTCACCTTGTACCATAGTTTTTCTCAAAATACGCAGCTCTCAGCCATATACTCTTCTTGCTGGGGTACACAGACAATGCGTAGGCATAAATAGCACGTGCACATTCATATGCTGAGTGAGAGGCACACTGAAATTACACGTAAAAGTGATAATGAAAAATTAATTAAGCGCAAAGAAATGTCACTACAACCAAAAGGTGTTACACAGGTTACTTTATACTAATTTATTTTAGCACCATTATGATGAAATCTCAGAGCTTACTTGTATACGAACTGCTCTTGAGTTCGCTTCCTGGGTAGAACCAGTACTGTGTTGTTTTATGAGAGGCATCAGGTCAAGCTGGAGATTTAACCCACGACCTCTGACACAAGCACCCAACAATCTATCTACTACACTACCGACCCAAACACAGGTTGAGGACGAAGTGCAATGTCACAAACGATATAGTGGTATTGCAGAAGATGAATAAATAGGGAAACTTGCATGAGTGTTTATTTATCATTGAAATTATTAAACATATTGGCAAAATATATTATGCGAATCTTGTTGGAGACAAATTTGTATAACAAGTGTCAAATTAGGAAGTTGCAATGTACAAGATAGATAACAAGAGCTGTTGGAGGGACAGCGCGCTCGACTATTTGTTACAAAAGTACAATTTTGATTGAGACTGATGACAAATCCAAGCAAATAATTTAACTTACAAAATCAACAAAATTGAGTAGGTCTTATAACTGCAATATCTTGTATGAAGTTTCAATCCAATACATGCAGTGACTGCTGAGTTATAAAATTTCTAAGTCAAACAAAGGCCAATAATTTGCAAAAGAATCTGTCAAGATTTATCCCACTTGATTAATTTAGCTGGCTTCATGACTACAAAGCCATATGTAAAGTTTCAATCAAATACATTGAGTGGTTGGTGTGATATGGACTTGACAGTACTTACACGCAAAACTTTAATCTAAAATTCCAAGTAAAAAGAAGGCAATAATTTGTATTATATGCATGCAAGAGTTATCTAACTTAGTTACTGTAGTAGGGTTGATGACTGGGAAGGCTTGTGTAAAGTTTCAATCAAATACATTGAGTGGTTGGTGAGATATGAACTTGATAGTACTTGCATGCAAAACTTTAACTAGAATTTTTAAATCAAAAAAGGGCAATAATTTTGCATTATATTCAAGCAAGAGTTATCTAACTTAGTTATTGTAAATAGGTTTGATGACTGGGAAGTCTTATGTTAAGTTTCAATCAATTACATTAATTGGTTGCTGAGATATGGACTTGGTGGTACTTGCACATGATATTTTAACCAGATTTTCTTAGTCAAACAATGGCAATAATTTGTATTATATCCATGCAAGAGTTATCTAACTTAGTTAGTTATTGTAGTAGGGTTGATAACTGGGAAGGCTTGTGTAAAGTTTTAATCAAATACATTGAGTGGTTGGTGAGATATGGACTTGATGATACTTGCATGCAAAACTTTAACTATATTTTCTAAGCCAAACAAAGGCAATAATTTGCATTATATTCAAGCAAGAGTTATTTAACTTAGTTATTGTAGTATGGTTGATGACTGGACAGGTTTGTGTAAAGTTTCATTCAAATACATAGAGTGGTTGGTGAGATATGGACTTTAGAGTACTTGCATGCAAAACTTTAACCAGAATTTGTAAGTCAAACAAGGGCAATAATTTGTATAATATTCACGCAAGAGTAATCTAACTTAATTATTGTAGTAGGGCTGATGACTGGGAAGGCTTGTGTAAAGTTTCAAGTCAATACATGCAAAGGTTAGTGAGAAAGGGACTTGCATGCAAAACTTTAACCAAGGTGTGATCCCGACGCTTGGGTCAGTAGAATAGCTTTCTTTATTCTCCGAATAGTCGAGCTAAAAATGAAGAACCAGGTAAAAAGAAAAAAGAAATGGCTAGTAGATATAGACAAGATTTGATCTGTCAGATGTCATACAACAAATAAACAGCAAATCAGATAAAGAGAAGAATGGAGAGATAAAGTATGACCTACAGCCTCAGCGTCCTCCATCCAAGTGTGCTTCTTATCCTCTTCTTCTACTCCTATCCCTATTACAGCTCGTCTGTAAAACACAATAATATACAGTCACAAGAATTCATGCATTGACTTTTAACCATTAGGATGTACATGTAGGCTTTCTTTAACTGGGCTCTCCCTCGTGGTTTTCAGTCTATTTAAATATCATTTTAAAAAGTTGTCTATAAACATAAACTGACCAAGCAAAACAGTGTAAGCCCTGGTCTGACTATTAATCCAGGCATTGTGAGTTTGAATCCTTTGTCTGACTATCAATTCAAGTGTCATGAGTTTGAATCCCTGCCTGGTCACATTATTGATATACAACATTGAACCTCATTGTCATTTGTCTCATACTGCTGATTAAAGTGGGAAAGTTACCAGTTACTTGTGGAACTTGGTGTGCTTGAGTACTGGATAACCTGTAAGGATCCCTGGTAAGTGTTGTTAGGTTAACAGATTGTCTGTTAGCCCTTGACTAAATGAACATGAAGATCAGTGGGTCGTGGGTTCGATCCTCAGCCACAGCTATTAGTGAGCAAGACACTTTTTCCACAAATGCTTAGTACTGGTTCTACCCAGGAAGACTTTGAGCATGATTTGTCTAAGTTGTAAGAACTTGTTTCATAATCAAAGTAAAATAAATCAGTTTAAACTATAAACATGATGCTAAATATTCAATCATTACAATGATTATATTGTAATCAAACTTGTACAAGATGTATACACTTACACAATGGCCTGACAGGTGTTGATGCTACCTGCCTTCTCACAGTCCTCAGCATCTTTAAGCCACTGTTCTTTGTTTATCTCCACCATGTTGGCCCGAAGTGAATTAATGGCTGTAAGAAACATTAGGTAAGTGAGTAATTGTAACAATAATTATTGTTCAGAATGAACTGAGCACATTTCTACAGTTAAATAGAACTGTCAATTTCAGCAGAAACATTTATATCTACCATTTATACCACTCAATCTGTCACATTCCATGCAAAGGAGAAGAAAAGTCTAAGGCGATGTCATCTAATGTCCACTTACCTCTCACAACTGAGGTCATAGGTTTAAGCCCAGCTCAGTCCAAAAACTTTGTGTGAGAAAGTTTGCTGGTAACTAGATGGTGGTTCTACTCCCATCAATAAACTGGATATGCCATACTATAATCTGTCATGTGTTGGAGGAAAAAAACAGTTGTTTTATGGTGTTTAGCGTCGCGTTCAACAATTTTTCAGTCATTTTACAACAGTGTCTACTTGAGACAGTATTCTGAGCCACAGACACATGGTACAATACCCAACCCACCAGACCGACCAGACCTAAAATTAACCTCTAAATGCTCACCGACAAGCAAGGAAATTTCTAGTACCATTTTTCAAGTGTTTGATATGACATGACTGGGAATTGAACCAAAAAAAAAACCCAGAGACATGGTTAAACAAACAAGAACTACAAGTGAAGCAGCTTCATAAATAAACTTCTATAAACACAAACCATCACATAACCAGTGAAACAACAGAAATACAGATTATACAGGAACACCGTAACAATACATAAAACTGTTCATATACACGTACTGCAATAACATGTGAACCAACAAAACATAACTGATAAACCAATAAATATTAATAAAGTACCATCAAAGGTAACTGACTTCACAGTGAGATTCTATAAAGACTTGTATCTCATAAACATTTAAGTACAAAAGGACACCCACTAAAATTACTTCTAATTTGAATTTGTTAAAAATCTTATTCAAAAGCTCACTTAAATCTGTAAATACTATCATAATAGACGATGACAATAACAATTATAGTAATGAAGTGTTACTTATTCAAATAGCAATAATATTAGTTTATACTAATTGATTTTAGGTCGCTTGTGAAGAAAACTCAGAGGATATATAAACCGCTCATGTGTCCACTTCCTGGGTACAACCAGTATTGTGTGTTGTTATTTTTTTGAGAGGCATTGGATCTTGCTGAAATGAAGGGATTTAAGCCACAACCTCTGAATGGCATGATCAGCTAATACACTATCCACTACACTACTGCTCTGCTTTTGGAATAGTCAAAAATAAAACTACAATAGACAAGGCTATGTATAGATGGGATAATCTAGACACAGCTATGTACAGATGGGATAATCTAGACACAGCTATGTACAGATGAGATAATCTAGACACAGCTATGTACAGATGAGATAATCTAGACACAGCTATGTACAGAAGGGATAATCTAGACACAGCTATGTACAGACGAGATAATTTAGACACAGCTATGTACAGATGAGATAATCTAGACACAGCTATGTACAGATGAGATAATCAAGACACAGCTATGTACAGATGAGATAATCTAGACACAGCTATGTATAGATGAGATAATCCAGACACAGCTATGTATAGACACAGCTTTATACAGATGAGATAATCTAGACACAGCTATGTATAGATGAGATAATCCAGACACAGCTATGTATAGACACAACTTTATACAGATGAGATAATCTAGACACAGCTATGTATAAATGAGATAATATAGACACAGCTATGTATAGATGAGATAATCTAGACACAGCTATGTACAGATGAGATAATCTAGACACAGCTATGTATAGATGAGATAATCCAGACACAGCTATGTATATATAGACACAGCTTTATACAGATGAGATAATCTAGACACAGCTATGTATAGATGAGATAATCTAGACACAGCTATGTACAGATGAGATAATCTAGACACAGCTATGTACAGATGAGATAATCTAGATACAGCTATGTATAGATGAGATAATCCAGACACAGCTATGTATAGACACAGCTTTATACAGATGAGATAATCTAGACACAGCTATGTATAGATGAGATAATCCAGATACAGCTATGTATAGACACAACTTTATACAGATGAGATAATCTAGACACAGCTATGTATAGATGAGATAATCCAGACACAGCTATGTATAGACACAACTTTATACAGATGAGATAATCTAGACACAGCTATGTATAGATGAGATAATCTAGACACAGCTATGTATAGATGAGATAATCTAGACACAGCTATGTACAGATGAGATAATCTAGACACAGCTATGTATAGATGAGATAATACAGACACAGCTATGTATAGACACAGCTTTATACAGATGAGATAATCTAGACACAGCTATGTATAGATGAGATAATCCAGACACAGCTATGTATAGACACAACTTTATACAGATGAGATAATCTAGACACAGCTATGTACAGGTGAGATAATCTAGACACAGCTATGTACAGATGAGATAATCTAGACACAGCTTTATACAGATGAGATTATCTAGACACAGCTATGTATAGATGAGATAATACTTACCTCTCTCTATGATTTTGTCCACCATGGGTATATTGTTATTGGCTTCTTCAAGCTTTGCGGCACTTGTCCAGATCTGTCTATCAGTTGGAATGTTCTCTCTCGCTTTGTTCAAAACCTTCCTCGCATTCACATAGTTCTCAAGTCTGGCAAGAGCTAACCACAGCTGCAACATGTTCAAAATATTTTAAATGGTACCACTTTGTATTTGTTTTCCTTTATATGTGTACATCCTTTTTGATTTTATGTGCAGTTTGCCAGTTACGTATGGACGGGTGGTGTTTTCTACTCAGACTCATGCACGAGGGGTTATCCAGAAGTTCGTGGACAAATTTAATAAAATCTATATTTATGCAAGTACATAGCTATATTTTTCACAACTTAAGTATTGGTGTACTTGTCATCGATGTACGGTGTTTTTTCTTATGTCAGTAATAATGTTATGGTATCCATAGCAACATACATATATGATAAGTGCCGCAGCTCAAAATGTTGAACAATTCGACAGATAAATATGTGAATAAAAACAATCATTTTCCCGTAACAATCGCGGTAAATCATATATTATTGAGGACACGGCATCAATATCTGCATGACAATGTCATTCCAGCATTGCACGCAGGTGTTAGGAGTTTAAATAAACTTCTATTGAAAATGTAGATGCATTCATATGCAAATAGTGCATCTGATGAAAATGTGAAACAACTAGCAGTAATACAGTTTATGTCAATATTAGCAGAACACTGATTCAGACGATAGATATGGTTATAGTAAAACTCCAAGAAAGTAATTTGTAGTGCATTTTGTAGTCAACATATGACACAAACGGTACAGTGAGGAATGAGAAACAATAATGGATGATAACATATGTGGTCGCCTTGTGTCAAAATCGTGTTTGAAATACATGTTTCTGTTTTATTTGAATATATATTTTCTTCATACTTTGCATACAGTTTGCAGTTAGATTAAATATAATACATGTAAAACTCCAAATAAATCAGACATGTCATGTTCATATTATGAGATTTGTCCACGAACTTCTGGATAACCCCTCGTATATATTGGATTTTTTTTTATTAAAAAAATTATTTCAATATGTAAAATATTACATTTATGTTTTCTCATGGAAAAAGCGACAAATTTGTTACGAGTGTCATTTTATCACAAGAGTGTAACATAAGAATCTTACACGGGTTTGAGGTTCAGATAGAAAATACCATACAGAGAGATAACTGTTCTTTGAAAACAGTTATCCCAAAAGAAGGAATTTTTTTATACGAACCTAAAATGCCATGAATGATTCTTTTTCTTGCATACCAAACATATTAAATAATTATTTCAACTTAATTTATCATTATAGATTGAACAACCATTTTTAAGACGTTTAATTATAAGAGTTAAGTTATATTTTTTATACGTTACATCATATACATTGTAGATGGTTCCAATGTCACAGTGTGAGAATTTTATCTCATCCCTAAGGTGAGATAGAAATATCTAACCTCGGTAAAAATCCTTATCCGGTATGCAAGAAATTAAGAGTACACACCTCGACACTGGTAGGACAACATTCCACAGCTCTACTCAACATAATCCTGGCATCTTCCTCATCCTCCAGTTCCACCGCAAGCTTCCACAGCTTTACAGAGTTTGGCAAGTTTTCTAGAGCTGTTAAAAATTTACAAAAATAATATCCAATTTCAGTAAGAAATACGTTACATGTAGTCTCTGTGAGTTTAAGCTTAATACTTATTTTACACATTATTATCAGTTAGCTCATTTGGCAGTGCCTCTGACTATGGAGTATGGAGTTCATATCCTTCCCAACCACAGTCTCCGTGATGATTGATATACGATATGGCTTCTCATTGGCATTCCTCTCTCACCGCTGATTTAAGTGAGAAAGCTATCAGTTACTTGTGGAGAGGGTGTGCTGGAGTACTGGTTAACCTTCCATGAACCGAGAAAAGAGTGGTAAGGTTAGTTGACCATCTGTTTCAAACTTTGCATTCAATGGAATAAAAATGATGCAAACTATTCAAACAAATTTGTACAAGTCACATGTGATATCTTCTATGATATAAATCAGTACCAAACAAAATGAAAATAAAGTGTATTACTAAAGGATTAACTGTTTACGCTGTCAATATGGACACCACAATCTCTGAACACTGTTTTATGATTAATAACCTTCTCTGAGAGGCTGGCCTTAGTTGAAACCAAGGTTTCTAGTTCTCCAGAGCTTCTTAATTGGTAAAAATTTTCGTTGGGAAAGTGATATTCTCTTAATGCTATACATTTATTTTATTAACAAATAAAAGAGTGTATCCAAATGAACAAGTGTACTCAGTAGCGCACATATAGGTTTGTTATCAGTTATGTTATTGTGTGTAGCGTATAGTGTATCCTGCGCACCAGAGTGCACTTAGATGCGCTTAGTCTATTTCTTGTGTTCAGGAGCATTTATTATCAAAAAATCAGCGTTCCCTCTTGGTCTAAGTCTGCTTGGTCCACACTCCATCCGTGCTTCGTCACTCTCTCACAAATTTTATTTTGGTCTGAGCTAGTCATGAACCCATGACCTCAATGGTGAGAGGTAAGGGGTTGTTAGACAGCACAAATAACTCTACATACTGTTATTCCTTGAAACTTGTCAAGTATTGCATCCATCTGACATTTTTGGAGAACATACCTTTCCTATAGACACGTTTCTTTGCTTTCAACTCCATCTCTATATCTGCAGCTTTGCTCCAGATTCTGACAGACTGAGGTAGTTGTCGGACAGCCTGAGCCACTACTGCCTTTGCCTGGTCACCTGGCTGTAAAAGGATATTTTTTTATACTAATTAATTTTAGCTTGATTGCAAGAAAGCACAGAGCTGATATAAACTGCTCTCAGGTTTGTTTCCTGGATAGAACCAGTACCAAGTGTTGTTTTCTGAGAGGTTTCAGGTTGAGCTGGGTATTGAACCCATAACCTCTGGGGTGAGCAGCAAACACTCCATCCACTAAACTAATGGCCCTGTTTATAATATAATACCAGCACACAATCTTATACAAGTGTATGTAAGTTTGTTAGAATCAAGGGCAGACAGTCTATGTTTACGTTTCTCGTATATTTTAAAAATACTCCAGTTTTCATTTCCAATTTTCATAACAACAAAAAATATATCTTACAATGTATTGTAAGTTAATACATAATATAGCAATACAGTCATACTTGTCTTGAGCTACCACTGTGTATTTTCATAAAAAAGCAGTCTTCAGCAATTCAAGAAGACATACATGTACACGTAGATCTTGTAAAAGTCATGTTTTAACACCTATGATGTCTTACTGCAGAATATATTATTCCAACCTTTGATCAACTAATCAGAAGCAAGAAACCAAAAACCTTTTTGAAGCATTTAGAACATGCTCCATACAAAATTACCATATTCTATCCACACCCCTAATAATGCCCATGGGCAAATTGCATTTTTCTAAAGGAGTGCATTTATTTGGATGAGTGAAATAAATAAAAAATGTGTTGCAAATAATTTTCAATGACACAACAAACAAATACACTTTAAAATTACATTAACGTTTGAGAGTTTGAATACTTCTTTCAAATGAAAACAATAAAAAACATTTCCCAGTTCCTTATTAAAAGACGGGGGCATTTTTAGAGGGAATTATGGTACATAGTATTTTTGCTACTAAAGAGATGTCCGATCATGGACTGTGTAGTGAGACATAAAGGTTGATTATAAATTACAAATAACACAAGAATTGGCAAATGTGTCTAATAGAAATAGTCAACAGAATAATAATACAGCAGTACAAACAAGTTCCATACCATGAGTCTGGCTGCCTCTAACCAGACATCCTCTGACTTGGGACATTCCTCACATCCCTTCATGATGAGGTTCCTGGCTGCCTGAATCTTTCCTGTTACCTCCTCCAGACGGGCGGAAGCTATCCATGCAGGCGGATGTTTAGGATTCGTCTCTCTGACAGATTTCAACAACAAACGTGCCTTCTTAACATCACTGAAATAAAAGTCAAGTAAGTATTAAAGAAAATAGTGTATGTGTATGCCAATACAATTAAAAAAAAAGAGCACACAGCCCAATTGGCCTATAGGTCACTGCATGTCAAAGAGAGGTTGTGGATACAATTCAAGCTCAGTTCTAAAGTCCTGAAAACAACTACTCAAGGAACCGCAGCAGTGGTCTATAGGTAGAGCTTAGCTTGCATGCCGAAGGTTGTAGGTTTTATCCCTGCCAGGGTCATACCAAAGGTTTAAAGAATGGTACTAGAAGCTTCTTCGCTTGGCATTCAGTACTTAGAGGATAGTTTTAGGCCTGGTCAGTCCAGTGTCAGTCTAATGTGATCGGATGGGGTATCATACTGTGTATCTGCGGCATGATACTGCGGTGTGGCAGTGTATAGAATACTGTCGCGATATGACTGAAAAATTGTTAAAAATGAAACATATACAGTCTCAAGCAGTCGCTATATCACTGAAAAATTTTTGAAAGTGAGGCTAAACACCATACAACCAATCAACCATCATGGAAGATGTGATTCAGTATGAGGTATATTTTTTTACTTTGATTTGTTGAAAATGATGTTAGACCAAACATAAGAGTTTAATTGATATTTAATAAAAAACTGGCTACTAAACACAGGTGGTTGCTTAATTGATACCCCTAACACAATACATAAATTTGTTACGAAACTAGCTAAAAAAATTACTGCAAACGAAATCAGAAGTATGGGTATATGAATAATAATAACTAATCATTTCATCATTTAAAAACCTTATAAACATGTATGTAAATCAATATTGAATAAAGGGGGCCGGGCCCGATTAGCTCAGTCGGTTACGCGTCTGACTATCAATCAAGGGGTCGTGAGTTCGAATCCCCCGCCCGGCAACAGTCTCCGTGATGATTGATATACGACATTGTGTCTCATTATCATTCGTCTCTCACCACTGATTCAAGTGGGAAAGTTATCAGTTACTTGCGGAGATGGGGTGTGCTCGAGTACTGGTTAATCCCAGGAAACAGTGGTTAGGTTAACTGATCGTCTGTTAGCCCTCGATGGCATAAAAATGACGCTAAATATTCAACCAACCAACCAATGTTTCACTGTAAGAAGACAGTATCTAGGGGTAGTTCTATCATTACTATTACTAGCCACTTGTTGTTTTCTGACATTTATATAATGCAATATATATCTAGATTGTGAAGTATTTATATTATTTCACATACATTTGTTTATCAATTAAGAAGGGTCTGTCTGATCAGGGCTGCGTTCAGCACCGTTAAACAGCAATCACGTTTAATGCTTGGTTCCCTAAAATTGTTGCGTACTGTGTGCTAATTTGAGATTGGGCCAGTGTCAAGGAAAATATGTTAGCTAACGTTATCAAACGTTTAACCGAACTGAACACAGCCCTGATGATAATTATATTATATAAAGTATTATTATATTAAAAACCCGCTTTATACTGTAAAACACTTTAAATTCGTGTAAACATTATTACCCGAATTTACTCTAGATTTGTCCTATTTAATTTACTCACAAAATGTTGAATTCGCAACATTCGAAGAGTGAAACCGCCGAAAACACATTTTTTATTTGGATATTGTAAACATTCTGACAGTGAACATGATTATAATTTTTGCGAAACCTTTGAATTCGTGAGGATTAGAATTCGGGAATAATAGTGAAAATAAAGTTCTTGCCAATAAAAAGTGTTTTAGAGTATGTTCTTTATTTTAGGAATTTTCAATGTTTATTTCTATGTGTCTCTATAATTTGTTTAAGTAATCTATTTGTTATTTTGATACCTTGCAAAAGGCAATGAACATATAAATCATGTTATGCCTAATAAAATATTGAATTGGAAAATAGAGAATTTCAACTTACTTGATGTCCCCACCATGGGAAGGTAACATTGACTGCAGATCTGTCAGGTATCCTTTAGGGTCCACAACTGTTTGACCACTCACAGAGTCAGAAACCTGAGGATAAAAGGATCATTTTGTATAAACATATATGTGACAAATTAAAAACATACAACAGTTACACACCATACATACATATACATTGTAACAAAATCACAAAACTATCTAGATTTTGTATTAAGAAGAAATGTAGCCTTGTGGAATGGAGATATCTCTATGTATCTGCGTTTGTGGTTCAGTAGCAGGGTGCCCCCATGATATAGGTGAGGTTATTTGTTTGATCGGCAGTATTGTCATACCAAAGACTTGGCAAAAAATGTAAGTTTCAGCATTGAATCAAACTCTAACAGTTTTTGCTGCAAAACGTGAATTTAAACATTTCAGGCACCTATTACAATTTAAACACGCAAGCTTGAGGTACAATGTAACCCACATGAGCTCGGTCTTTATTGCAATTTTTCTGATTATGATAATCTTCACTGGCATACCAAAGTGTCTAATGAATCGGACAATTTGAGACCAATTTATCAAAATAGGACATAACGTGTGGTATGAAACCAGCAAAATGTGACTGAAATAGCAGAATAGTATTTTTCACTGACCGTGGTGGAATAGATTATTATATGTTCATATTTAGGCCATTTTATTGTTTTCTGATATATCCGATTATTAATTGTAAAATACTTTGCCCGGTCGAGGGCTAACCAACGTTCCACTGGAACTAGTGGTTAGAGACAAAGCACAATGAAACACAATGTCATAATCAAATTATCCCAGGGATTGTGGGTCAGAATGGGTTAAGAACTTGTAATCTCTGTATTGATAATCAGACGCCCTACCTACTCATCTGACCAGGTCTGGTTCACTTTTCTATAAAAACCCTTTGTAAAACTTATATCATGTGATATACCTGCGTAAGCTTTATGTCCATAAGTGTGTTTCTAGCTTGCCCAATTTTCTTCATGTCTATATCTCCTGGAGTTGCTCCCCCTGGGGTGCTGAGGCCACCAGGTGTGATTGTTCCGAATGGGGTTGCTAAGCCTCCAAATTTCTACAAGAATACAAATTCAATAAAATTTAATAACATCAAAAAACATGAATTCGAGTATTAAATCTTAAAATCTTCAATCTGAAATACTGAAAGTGACAGAAGTTTTTTTGGTACATCATTTGAAATGTCAATTTTATATACTTGTCCTTACATCATGAAAAAAATTTGTATGTGTGTATATAAGTTGAAATTGGAACAGAGCCACTTTTTTAGAGTGCCCATAATTGACCCTTGGCAGACCAGACTTAAACCTGCATCACTAATCTCTGTAGCCAAACCTATCACAAGCAGCCAGCCAAGGGAAGGAAGAAAAGTGGCCTTTTAACGATAGGTTGTTACTTAATACAGATCAATCATATAAATGGGAAATAGTAAATTTGACTGTTTAACCCTTTACTCCATAATTACGCGTTTCCCCGCACCAATCAAAGAAGGCCTTTGAAAACAGTGCAGGAAGAGTTCACGAGTAACGAGCAATCTGAACACTTCCTGCACTGTTTTCCACTCTGTCAGTTAATATAAACATAATTCACCCAATAATTCAAAAGCCTTCTATATAAGAAGTGTCCAAAGTCTATGAAGTAAAGGGTTAAGTCAAGTGCATGCTTAATAGAGGTGACTGCTTACTGTATATGAAATCATTATCTAAAAAGGCATCGGGTAAATAATTTGACTACAAACCATTACATAATAAAGATATAAAGCATAATCAACTTTATAATAGTTTTTTAACCCTTTACTTCATATAGATGCCTTTGCACACCTCTAATATTGAAAGCATTTATTCACCAAATATCAGCAATGGGTGAATTATGTTTATATTAACTGACAGAGTGGAAAACTGTGCAGGAAGTGCTCTTCATGCACTGTTTTCAAAGGCCTTCTGTGATTGGTGTGGGAAAACGCCTATTTATGGAGCAAAGGGTTAACTTTTTACAAAATGAAACATTGCAAGACACCAGTAAAATTATAAATCTACAAATGTGGTATTTCGATACATTTCTGGGGTCACATCACACTGTGTATGAAATCTTTCTACAACTTACCTGGTCTCTTTCAGAAAGAACCGTATTCTGTCCTGTACTTTGAGCAGCTCGTGCCATTATGCTGTCTGGAACAGGTGTGAATCTGCAACAAATCAATTTCAATGTACATGAGCTCATCTGTCATAATATTACAGGTATCTAAATAAATGTTATTTCATACTTCTGTAGAACAGACAGGTTTGATGTTTGTTTCAATATGTAGTGTCATTTTTAAGCCATCAATGGCTAACAAACAATCTTGAAATTTAACCAGTACTCGAGCACACCCATCTCCAAAAGTAACTTATATAGGCATAGTATTACCATTGGTAATATGGGATCAGTCAGTATATATATGCATGATATATTTGAAAAAATATATTTTAGCCAATTTTAAAATTTTAAAAAAACCTGATGAATTCCCTTTAATGATAACATCAGTAGTTATTTTTATTTTTCATGCAAATATAGACACTGTAACTAACTTTTATTGTATATACAGATTCTGACTGCAGATGTTTATGTCTCCACCAGGTAGTTATGATTTGAATTGACTGGTGACAGTATAGGAAGCAAGAAAGAAAACAAATATACAATGTATAACTTGCCGTCAGTGGCTAAAAGAGCTAAAAATTCTCACAAATAGACTTAATGGCTTACTTTTCAGCACGAGCATTTCTCTGCTTTTTATTCCTTGCATCTCCAACCTCAGGTATGTTCATCCATTCATCTGTGGACACACTAGCAAGGTCTCTCTGTTGAGTAGAAATAAAAAAGTGAGAATTTCATACTGCAACTTAATTGGTTAATGAAAAAGGCCAAGTGATATACACGTTTTAGTATGCATAGTAATCAGATTTATTTGATATGGGCGGTCGCAGATGCTTTACATGAAACTCAGTACATGTAGAACCACTATTCTTCTTTCAGTACTTTGCAAACAAGCTGAAATAAAGTATTTTGGGTAAAGTTGGGCTCAAATAGATGATTTAGAGGCATAGCCTTAGACCACACCAACAAAGAGAATCCACTAAAAATGATAAAAACTTGGGATTATCAGAATGATTCTTCTTTCATAAATTATCAAAAACATTTTAATTAAACACATTCTCTAAATATATGATTGGAGTGAGTGGCTAGAAGGTGTCAATGCATAAATGTCATGATGGTATGTAAATATGTACCTTCAAATCAGAAAATTGTTGCTGAATCTTTGGTCTCTCCATTCGATATTTCTCTATCTGCTCCTGCAGTTTTTTCTCTCGTCGCTCCTTTCTCTTCTCGTCCATTCGTTTATCAACGGCCTCGTAGACCATGTCAGCCTCTTCGTCATCTTTGTCATACGGATCTTTGCTACATAAGCTGCCACCATACCCGGTAAACTGAAATATGGAGACAGTGACTGTGAAGTAGAATACAACACCTGGCACATCAAGCTAGAATTTTGTATGAGCATACTGGTACGTAAAAAATTGGTACTAAAGAAGAGACAGTGACTGTTAAGTAGAATACAACACCTGGCATATCAAGTTAGAGTTTTTGTATTAGCATACTGGTATGTAAAGAATTGGTTCCAAAGAACAGACAGTGACTGTAAAGTAGAATACAACATCTGGCATATCAAGCTACAGTTTCATATGAGCATACTGGTACGTAAAAAAATGGTACTTAAGAAGAGACAGTGACTGTAAAGTAGAACACAACACCTGGCATATCAAGCTAGATTTTGGTATGTGCACAGTGGTACGTAAAAAATTGGTACTAAAGAAGAGACAGTGACTGTAAAGTAGAATACAACACCTGGCACATCAAGCTAGAGTTTCATATGTACATACTGGTACGAAAAGAATTGGTACCAAAGAAGAGACAGTGACTGTAAAGTAGAATACAACACCTGGCATATCAAGCTAGATTTTGGTATGTGCATAATGGTACGTAAAAAATTGGTACCGAAGAAGAGACAATGATGTTAAAGTAGAAAAAAATGCTTAGTATATCAAGTCAGAGCTTACGTAAAAAACAAGCACCAAAGACGAAGCGGCAATACTTTATTACTGTTCTGATCCTTTTGTTTTGTGAGTCCACATGTCAAAAAGTCCTAACTCATCCAATTATTCGTTATGATAAGCCAATGGAACATGGTGGCCTGTAGCTCAAAACATTGTTTAAAAAACTAGTTTGTCTCTTTTAAAGTCATTTGAAGCAGCTTTCGATGACCAGATCATGTATTACAATTATTTCAGTAGGCCTAATCAGAATATTACAAACAAAGGACAACAGAAACTGCTTTACAGGTGTGTAGCATTATTATAATACACGTTTTCGGCAGTAATGTAATGCTTGAGCATACTGTTTGTTTTCTCTCACATTTTCTCATTTAACATTCAACATCAAGTTGAGTTTTTTAAAGTGTAAGCTTTGATCTAAATAATATGATATTAGTGTTTGTTCTTGAGAAGATGAGATAAAACAGCGACCTCATCATAGTTGGCGTCATTCAAATCTTCCTCCTCTTCCTCATCAGTCTTGGCTTTCTTTGGGGGACCATGTCGATCATCTCTGTATAAAATTTAAAAGCAAAGAGTCTTAAAAACAGCATAACTAGCATCTGAAGATATTTCTTTTATAAAGAAAGAAACAACTTGTTTATGAATGACAAACATGTATGTGACTTATCATGGCCTACAATGCATTTATAACAAATGATACCTGTGTTAAACATGAATAAATAATGTTTTTAATCTATATTTAGTGATCAGTAATTCCAATATGCAAATTTGGAATTATGGTAAAATTTTTGATCCAATTGTATATTAATATATAATCAGACAATTCCATCATTATTCAGTATTACTATTAGAAGGATCGTTAGATAAGTGCAAACATAAAATAATATGCATATATATGGACAAATATTTTGTTTTTCATTTTGTTGCAACATATTTTTTTCTTTTTGATATATGAGAGCTATTTATGGAGCACTGTAGAAAAAAAATAATGATGCTAGGGCAATTTACTAAATTTTTATTGTCATAGGATTCGAACCCAGTTTGCTCAAGTCACAATCCATAGATATGACCACTGTGCCATGCAGGAATATAACACAATCGGTTGTATAAACTGAAGTTTAAACTTAACTACTTACTAGGATTTAATCAATGATTCTGGAAAATTTCTGAACACTTATGGATATAACAGAGATTATTAAATTTATCATTTACATTGTTCTACAGGTCAGGTCTAATTCAAATATCGGCAATAATAGCAAATTTATATACATGTTTTTTGCAACAAACAATGGTATTTTGCACCAGATATTATCCTGATAGCCATAATTTATGCTAAAAATATTACAATTTATACAAGACTCTGTTTTGTATTGAATTAAAAGGGTAGAAATTACTGACTATACCGCTTTAAATGAGTCATTGATAATTTATGAATACATTCCGATTACAAAAAGTGAGTCTCCTTAATAAGGTATCAGGACATTCAGGTTTATCGCATGGTCTAGTGGTATAGTACTGGACCAAGGATCAGGGGTCATGGGCTTGATCCTCCACCACATGTAGGGCATTACATTCCTGAAATCTACACATATTAATTCTTCAATTTAAGTGGGGGAATACTACCTTTGATTGCTTGCATCATTGTTAATAAATAGTGAGGATTATTTTTTGTTGTGTTTCCCTGTTCTTGTGTTATGTCTTATCGCAAACAAAAATGATTACAATAACAACTTACGATATGTCATCAGCATCTCTGGCAGGTCCGATATCAGAACGTGTTGTAAAACCTGTAGCACTGAAAATAAAACAGAAAACAAAGGATAGGTGTAACAAATTTCTTGTCAGGTAATTTTAACAGTTTGTGACAAGGCTGCATAACAAATCAGTGTTCATCAGGCAAAACAATTATGGATTTGCAGGGACCATTTAATTGCAAGTTTTAAAGCCACTCCATTGTTTTTGTTTGTTTGTTCTTTTTATTAAAAAAATATGATAAGCTAATTAATTAGTCAAATTTTCAGAGTTCCAACAAAATAATCATTTAGACACATTCATACAAACTTATATATGTCAGACCGATAAGGAAATGAAAGTTCAAGATACACGTATATATATAATTTTAGATAAATAAATAAATAAACACGGCTATTAGATTAATATCGCGAAAACTAATGACAAATAATTAATCCAATATTTTGTCACATTTCCACGTGAACTATTGCATATAAATACGTAATTTCATTAACAATTATATCGTTTTTCAAATACCCTCTTCCTAAGCCAGGAACGTATCCAAGTGGAGAAGGTAATCCAATAAAACTTTTCTTCTTGCGGCTGACCAACGATTGGACAGACATTTTGATCAAAATAAGACACAGAGACGCTTGCAGATTAAAGAACCCACAAAGGGGATACCTAGCCGCAAGTACTGGGCTGCGTTCAGTTCGGTCAAACGTTTGATAACGTTAGCCAACATATTTTCCTGGACACTGGCCCAACCTCACATTAGCACGCAATACGTGTTTGCTGTTTAAATGTGCTTCAGAACGCAGCCCAGGATACTAATAAAAGAGGGCGATATCAACGGTACCCTATTACGGTACTTTTTAAAACATGGTTATTGGGGGACTGATAGGTTTATACATAATGAAACTGACGAAATTGTATACTTTTAAGTATTTCTTAAACCATATATACTCATTTTTTTATGATTAACAATGTTTTGTGTCATTTTTATCGAGATTTCTAAGACCCTTCTAAGACTATAAAATGAGAAATTTGTGTGATCGTCTTGACAGGCGGTACATTTTCCAGAAGAGATTTATAAATCTTTACAAACACTGAGGCATTTTTATATGATGTTGTGTTGAAAAATGTAGAGTTTTCTATATATAATATCATTTTTTTTCTTTGAATATGTGTTTTTTTGGCACTTTAAACATCAAAATAAGATTGGTCACCGATCCGGTGTAGCGTGATATCCTTCAGACCGTGAGATTCGCCAGACATCTAGTGCCAGACATCCGGTTTTGTCTTACGATTCTCACAGCGCTGGCCGTAAATAATGTCAGTCATGAGAATTGTAAGACACATTTATATAATATTAATCTAAATAAATTTACAGTTAATATTGCATCTAGTTCATTACTTTTTTACTCTGTCGTATATAGGAGTTATACAGTGAATTTTAAGGCAGTAAGACGATGCAAAGCTTAAAATGTTTTATCTGAATTTCCGATGTGCTTGGGAGACTCAAAATAAAATAAAAAGACTCTTTGGAGAGACCATCATTCAATATTTAATTAAATGATAATTTAAATTAATTCAAATAATAATGAAAAAGATAATAAAATAATAATAAAATAAATGATAATTGAGATTAAATAATGAAAATGACACACTTATTTTTCTTTTTTGGCAGCTGTGCATTTCAAACATATTGGTATAAGTTACTACTACTACTACTACTACTACTACTACTACTACTACTACTACTACTACTACTACTACTACAACTACTACTACTACTACTACTACTACTACTACTACTACTACTACTACTACTACTACTACTACTACTACTACTACTTCTACTACTACTACTACTACTACTACTACTACTACTACAACTACTTCTACTACAGATGATGATGATGATACTAATAACAATATATAGTCATTTAATTTAAAGTTATAATGCTAATAAAATGAATCTGATAATAATAGAAATGAGAATGTTCTCTTTTCTCTTAGTATTCTTATAGTATCCTTATGTAAAATTAGCAGAATCATTAACAACACCAGTAGCTGTAGCATTATCATTAGTAATATAAATATCTGTTGCAGTATCATTAGCAATATCGGTAGTTGCAACAGTATCATTAGCAATATCAGTAGCTGTAGCAATATCATTAGCAATATCAGTAGCTGAAGCAATATTCGTAACAATATCAGTAGCTGTAGCAGTATTCTTAGAAATATCAGTAGCTGTATCAGTATCATTAGCAATATCAGTAGCTTTAGCAGTATTCGTAGTACTATCAGTAGCTCTAGCAGTACCAATAGCAATATCGGTAGCTGTAGCAGTATCATTAGCAATATCAGTAGCTGTAGCAGTATCAATAGCAATATCAGTAGCTGTTGTAGTATTCGTAGCAATATCAGTAGCTGTAGCAGTATTCGTAGCAATATCAGTAGCTGTAGCAGTATCATCAGCAATATCAGTAGCTGTAGCAGTATTTGTAGCAATATCAGTAGCTGTAATAGTATTCGTAGCAATATCAGTAGATGTAGCAGTATTAGTAGCAATATCAGTAGCTGCAGCAGTATCAATAGCAATATCAGTAGCTGTTGTAGTATTCGTAGCAATATCAGTAGCTGTAGCAGTATTCGTAGCAATATCAGTAGCTGTAGCAGTATCATCAGCAATATCAGTAGCTGTAGCAGTATTTGTAGCAATATCAGTAGCTGTAATAGTATTCGTAGCAATATCAGTAGATGTAGCAGTATTAGTAGCAATATCAGTAGCTGTAATAGTATTCGTAGCAATATCAGTAGCTGTAGTAGTATCATTAGCAATATCAGTAGATGTAGCAGTATTAGTAGCAATATCAGTAGCTGTAGCAGTATCAATAGCAATATCAGTAGCTGTAGCAGTATCATTAGCAATATCAGTAGCTGTAGTAGTATTCGTATTAATATCAGTAGCTGTAGCAGTATCATTAGCAATATCAGTAGCTGTAGTAGTATTCGTAGCAATATCAGTAGCTGTAGCAATATCATTAGCAATATCAGTAGCTGTAGCAGTATTCGTAGCAATATCAGTAGCTGTAGCAATATCATTAGCAATATCAGTAGATGTAGCAGTATTCGTAGCAATATCAGTAGATGTAGCAGTATTCGTAGCAATATCAGTAGCTGTAGCAGTATCATTAGCAATATCAGTAGCTGCAGCAGTATTCGTAGCAAAATCAGTAGCTGTAGCAGTATCATAAGCAATATCAGTCCCTGTAGCAGTATCATAAGCAATATCGGTAGCTGTAGCAGTATTCGTAGCAATATCGGTAAATGTAACACTATCATTAGCAATATCAGTAGCTGTAGCAGTATCATTAGCATTATCAGTAGCTGTAACAGTACCATTAGCATTATCAGTAGCTGTAGCAGTACCATTAGCAATATCAGTAGCTGTAGCAGTGTCAATAGCAATATCAGTAGCTTTAGCAGTATCATTGGCAATAACAGTAGAGCTGTATTCGTAGCAATATCAGTAGATGTAGCAGTACCATAAGCAATATCAGTAGCTGTAGCAATATCATTAGCAATATCAGTAGATGTAGCAGTATCATTAGCAATATCAGTAGATGTAGCAGTATCATTAGCAATATCAGTAGCTGTAACAGTATCATTAGCAATATCAGTAGCAGTAATAGTATCATTAGCAATATCAGTAGATGTAGCAGCATCATTAGCAATATCAGTAGCTGTAACAGTATCAATAGTAATATCAGTAGATGTAGCAGTATACATAGCAATATCAATAGCTGTAACAGGATTATTAGCTGGCACACTGACTAGCAAGTGCCTTGGCTTAACGAACCAAATGTTTATTTCGTCTCATTTGACGCAATTATTGCGCGCACAAAATGACCTATTTATGTGTCGACGTGCCGTAAAACACCATTCATTCATTCATTCATTGACGCAATTAACAGAATCTTTAGAAACTTTTAAGCAAAGATATGAGTGGTTTATTTGCCTGTATTACTCGTTACTAGATGGTAGAGGTATTGTATTATTCGAACTGGAACAGTGTGTCGAAAGTACTCACGCAACCGAAAGGCTCAACATTAATGGATCTGATTTTGTTATTGAACAAATTACATGTTATTGTGAAAATAACTATTTCATTTATTGCAACCTCTCATACTTAAAGAACGTGCTAAAATATTGTCAAGCAATCTTCGTGGTTGTTGGTATTCAGGGGTCCAGATATATATCAATTTATGTGTGAACATTATGTTTGAGTATTTATGTAAGTAGTATATATCTCTTAAAGGTTCATGTTAAGGCCGATTTAAGGGTTTATTATGATGATTATGATGATGATGATGATTATTATTATTATTATTATTATTATCATTATTATTATTATTATTATTATTATTATTATTATTATTATTATTATTATAATTATTATAAGAAGTAGTAGTAGCAGTAGGAGTAGTAGTAGTAGTACATGTAGTAGTAGTAGTAGTAGTAGTAGTAGTAGTAGTAGTAGTAGTAGAAGTAGTAGTAGTAGTAGTAGTAGTAGTAGTAGTGTATTATTATTATTAGTAGTAGTAGTAGAAGTATTAGTACATGTTGTAGTAGTAGTAGTAGTAGTAGTAGAATTAGTAGTAGTAGTAATAGTAGCAGTAGTGTTGCTGTTGTTGTTGATGTTGCTTTGGTTAGTGGTGGTGATGTTGTTGTTAATGATGTTGTTGTTGTTGTTGTTGTTGTTGTTTATGTTGTTGTTGTTGTTGTTGTTGTTGTTGTTGTTGTTGTTGTTGTTGATGATGATGAGGATGATGATGATGCTGTTGTTGGTGGTGGAGATGTTGTTGTTGTTGATGCTGTTACTGTTGTTGTTGATGATGTTGCTGTTGTTGTTGATGCTGTTGTTGTGTTGTTGTTGTTGTTGTTGTTGTTGTTGTTGTTGTTGTTGTTGTTGTTGTTGTTGTTGTTGTTGTTGTTGTTGTTGTTGTTGTTGTTGTTGTTGTTGTTGTTGTTGTTGTTGTTGTTGTTGTTGTTGTTGTTGTTGTTGTTGTTGTTGTTGTTGTTGTTGTTGTTGTTGTTGTTGTTGTTGTTGTTGTTGTTGTTGTTGTTGTTGTTGTTGTTGTTGTTGTTGTTGTTGATATTGTTGTTATTGATGATGATTTTGCTGTTAATGTTGTTGTTGTTGTTGATGATATTGTTGTTGTTGTTGTTGTTGCTGTTGCAATGTATCACTACTATTACAATCCTCTTTATTGTAATTGTTATTTTACCATTACATTTATTATTGTTATTATAATTATTGACGCTATGTTTTGTTAATGATAACAAGGACTTATATATATGTAAGTTATTCATGTTAATATTTTTATTATTGTTGTTGATATCATTTTATTACAACCAAGTTACGCACAACTTTTGTATTTTGTATATTTGCAAATGCGGCGTTTGTGTCAATAATTTGTCTTTGTTAAATCATTATATTTTCTTTTTTGTCGTTTTAAGCTCTACTGGCCATAGGCCAGAAGTGCTTATGCGATAGCGCGTTGTCCGTCGTCCGTCGTCTGTCGTATGTCGTATGACGTCTGTCGTCTGTCGTCTGTTAACAGCACTTTCTCTAAAACCACTAGGCCAATTAAACTGAAACCTCACATGGATGTTTCTATTGCATAAAAAACTATATAGAAGATTTTTTTTCGATTTGAAATTCAAGATGGCCGCTGTTTCTAAAACTGGTCCAAAAATTTAAAAATCTTCTTTTCATGATCGGCCCAACAGATTTTCAAAATGTTTATGTAGTAATGATGACAAACTATAGTTTTGTTAAATTTGTTTAAATGGTGTCCCTAAGGTTTAAAATAACCCCGCCCCGAGGGTTCAATTAGGGGACACATGGCAATATAATATATCTTTTTTAAATGGAAATGATTTTGCCATTATCTTCACAAAAGCATTGTTCACAAAAGAGGTTCATATTTGTAAAAAATACTGGGTTCCTATGTCTTAAGGGGTAAGGAGGGGCCCAAAAATGGTACAAATTGGGAATTACTTAAATCGTTTTCTTAAGAACCGGTATGTCAGTCTTGTACATATTTAATATAAATTATCCCCATGTATAGGGGTTTGATTACAGATAAGAATTCAGGGGCTAAAATCTATAGGGGATCTGTAAGGGGACTTAGAATTTTACAGGGATACTATGGGAAAACAGAAAGTTCTCTTTTTTTTCATTTATTCTGAAATCACTAGGCCAATTAAACTGAAACTTCACATGGATGTTTCTATTGCATATGAGACTATACAGATTTTTTTCTATAAAAATTCAAGATAGCCGCTGTTACTTAAAAAAGTCAAAAACTTAAAAAATCTCTTTCTCATAAATGGCCCAACAGATTTTCAAAATGTTTATGTAGTGATGACCAACTATAGTTTTGTTAGATTTGTTCAAATGGTGTCCCTAAGGTTAAAAATGACCCCGCCCCGATGTTTCTATTGCATTTCAAAAAGTGCTATGGCCACTATGAGTCAGTCGAGCGTCCTCGAGCTCCTTTTTTTTGTCGGTTTACGGAATTCTTCGTTCCCTTTTGAATATTTCTTTCTTCCGTTAACCTTTCTATTGTAGATGCGATACCATCCCCATTTTTAATTGAATCTTAACCAAACTTTCGCAGTAGTAATATAACCACAAAATCTCGGACGAATTTTTAAACCTGTGTGATTCGATCACAGATGCCCTCGCAACAGGGCTTATAAGCACATTTAAAGATAAAACTTTAAAAAAACACATTTTCTCTAGAAGTTCAATGCCGAGACCTTAGATATTGTACATGTAGAATTGCATGGAAGTCCCCTAATAGGTTTGTTGAAGTCGGATCCGTGGGATAAAATTTGTGGTCGCCACAGTGGTAATAAGTTACATAGGGAAAACGTTGTATGACGCAAGGCACCCCATCTTTCACTGAATCTTAACCAAACTTGCAGAGCAGTTATTTAACCACGAGATCTCGAACAAGTTATTTAATCAATATGGTACGACCAAAAATGGCCCAACCAGGGGACTTAGTCGGTAAGCATATTTTAAGGGAAACTTAAAAGGTTTTTTTAGGCCATGTCTCGGGTCATCACAGGGGTCACAGTTTTACATTCGTCAAACATAATAAAAAATAATTGTGTGAACACATAAGCAACCCAATAATTTAAAAGGAACTTACACATAAAACTCCTCTGAAATGTTAATCTGTCCATTTGTTGCCAGTACAGCGATTCAGGCTCTCTTGGGTCCCTTGTTTTTGTAAACCAATGAACTTCTCCGCGAAAGCCGAGAAGGGACTTATTACTTCTTTCTTATTTCTTACTCATTGCATATTATTTTTATCTTCTTATAACTGTACTTGTTATTATGACTCGGCCCTCGTACGTAAAATGCCGAAGAGCTATCTGACTTGCCCGAATTCATATAAATGACGTCGAATTTTTACCTAGTTTTCAAACGTTACTTTATGCAATGACTGACGGAAGCTAATATGTGACTTTTTGCATTTCTGTTTGTATCTAGAGGTGACTTGGATAAAGTTGAATTTATTAAACTCGTTGGCAAAAATGATATAATGATCGGCAGAGCCTCGCATAATATATGTTTGTCAACTCGTTCAATAAATTAAATAATAAATAACCGCTCATGTAAGATCCTGTATATATCTTATAGAGTAGCTAGATTGTGCGTAAGTAAAGTTTACGGTAGTTGATCTGAAATATTGAGCGGCAAATCAAGATAAACAGTAAGATAGACGCCTAAAGAACTACTCGCTGGTTAGGTCGCATGAGCTACCGGCCAGTTAAGAAATTGACTCTGGGCGCTGCAATATTGAAACGTCACGATCACGTATTAAAAACACAGCATTCGCCACATGGAGGTCGCCATTGATTTTCTAACAGTGTATCATGGGAATGTAAAAACCGCTATTAATATTAAAACCTGGCCATGTTCCGGCTGTTCCGACCACTTTCCGGCTAAAAAGAAAATTCAAATGCAATCGTACATACTCGGCAAATTCCGTCATCCTTCGGTATTAGACGTAGTAATAGCCAAGGTGTTCCGAGTGATTCAAATGCGGTGTGTGTAATAATTGATTATGACGTTTTATTGCCAAATTAAGATCACTATGAATTGTTCTTTGCATATTTAATCAGGAAATACAATGACAGTGTTTTACATCAAGGAATTTCTAAAACTCCTTGCTTAAATGAGGTCTGGAAACTTATCTTTTTTTGACAATTTATCGCCGTTTCTGACAGGTTCCTACCGAGTTAATGTAAATCATTTTAAAATAACGATGTATTGACTCAATTATTATAATATGCTGAACCCATAACAATGAAAATAATAACAAAATTAAACAGTTACAAGTTGTTTATTTTACTCGATACAACAAATATATAAAGATAGTTTACCGGTGTGACATAATTTCATCACGTCGTCAGAATCAGATATATCGCCGAACTTTCACAAGTTTTGGTAAAATAGTAATTTCTAACTGTTGTTTTTTTTAAAAATAATATATCCATCACAAATCAATTTAAAATATATATACGATTTTTTTTTAAAATATATTATGATCACATTAGTAAATTGTTTAGAACATAGCAGTTAGTACGTTAGACAATACATAAGGTAAGTTTCTTTTTAAATATGCAAATGACAATGCATAATGATTGAGATCAGTCCATTTAAACATCAAAGTGACTATCAAGCACACTTGCAGCCAGGAATTCGTCGCTGTGTCAGCAGGAACCTTGTCGAGATTTGGTATCACCCGTGTATTCGGTACCCTGTTTAAGGAACCAAACTTACACATTCATTCACTTTAATTGCCACATCGTTTATAAGACCTAACCATTGGATGCTTTTTAAAAGCTGCCGATTTGTTTCAATTTGTCCGGATTTCATACTTCTGACAGTTGTTGAAATCCATTCTTTGTTTTTATAGATATTTACAATCATTGTACCCTGTCGTTTAGCAAATCACAAATAATTGCCAGGCAAATAGGAGGTCAATGTTTTTCTCATGGACACGAATGTAAATATTGAACGATTTAAGCCACACGCATCCGTTGTCAAACGCTACAATAATAATAATAATCAAATTAGGAGGACTTTTTAATTTTTTTTATTAAAGACCGGTTATCAGTACTTTTGGGTACTTTGATATCACTTAATGTAATATCAGTTGTTCCTATCATCATTAACTATGTATAAATAGAATAACGTTTTATTCCTTTCTGACCCATACACTAAACACTGGTACCAATTAAGAAAAAGGCTATAGATAATGGAGGAACACTTTTGAATATGTTTCTATGCAAATACTACATAGTTCAATTCACCTACATGTAGTTGTTTATCAATGCAATGCATTGCGTGTCTTGCGTCGTGTCTTCAAAAGGTAACCTCACGTATTATAACCATAGTCTTCGTGTTAATGCCTTTTAATACACGCGATGTATTTTAGCTGTTGACTTGGAAATATTATTGAATATGTGGAAAATGATACACTGTCACTTTAACATTCTCTTTTATTTCATTCTAAGCTTACTTTTGAACTCATGAATTGTTGATATATATATTTTGTTATTATAATAAGATTTTAAATAAAATTAGATACTCAATTTGTAAGGATTAATACTGTGATAAAATACTGAAATTGTGTGATGCATTTATAATGACATTCTGTGATGCTCATAAATAATAATAGATCAATTACTGTTTTAAATAAAAGATAATGTCAATGTAATTAGCTGATTTTAATAAGTACTGTATGACATGTATGTTGAATAAAAGTAACTAATCAATATCTCACATGTTAATATAGAGGACTTTTATATATCTTAACCATTTTAATATTGTTTTATTTTCTACAATACATTGTCATGCGTGAAACATTTAAATTGTTTGCAAAAATTAATGATACATAAATTTAGCATCGTAATTCATAGCCATGCGCTTCGTGTCTAGTGTTGATCAAATACATTGTATAATGCTGTGGTTTTTGCTTCAAAATATATGCAACCCCAGAATGTCAGTTTATTCTTCAATGAAAAGATAACATAAATATATCCTAAAACAATAACCTTTATTTGACAGAGAAAAACCTTGTAGTTAAAAAAAAATGGTTGTAACCATTGTTTTTTTTAAACTTTAATTAAAGATGTGATAGAGGAAGTAACACGACTTGATGACTGATAAAGAATGGACCAGCTTTGATTTCTACTTGGCAACGAACTCATTTTATTGTACGCCTGTTCCGTGTGATGTTGTGTACACAATAACCTTGCGATTATCTTTAACAAATCGTTAACATGAGCTTAGAAAAGTGCATGTCTTAAACGTTAATACGCAAAGTGTTCCTAGTGAAATTGCAAAATAATGTATTTACTTAGCTAACGAAATATTTTGTTTTACTTTTTTCCACTTCTATTTCAGTCGTCACATCAAGGAAAGGTATAAATAAATTTCAACAGCCATTGCAATATCAGTATCGACCACGCTGCCTGCTTACATATTGGTCTTTATAGTGTGACAAAGTAGATACCGTGTGTACAATTAATAGCACATTAAACTGTATATACGTTCTTAATTATGAATATGCTACTCTGTCTCGTTTCAGTGTGCTGTCTAGTACCGGTGTGCGTCTCGGTGGAATTCGAAGGACGACGCGGGAATTGTGCCCATTTTTACAGCACAGGGATGTGCGGAACGTGTTTTCAATGTGACAGCTTCTTCTACCCAGTTGGTGGAACCTGCGGTATGTGCTTTCACTGTAATGAGTGTAAACACGGGGGAACATTCGATTCAAATTGCACGTGCCACGACGGCTGTCCTCTCAGTCGGTATGGTGAATATTGCCAGTACAGGTGTCCTAACCACTGCCGCGTCTGCGACCAATCTAGCGGCGAATGTTATGACCGCTGCAACAAAAACTGCGTGGATCAGGCGTGCAACACAACAACCGGTCACTGCTTGAAAGGGTGTGCTGTGAAAACCTTCTTTGGAGATTTCTGCAATACGAGATGCAATCCAAATTGTAAACAAGGAGACTGTGATTCAACCGGCCGGTGTCTTCACGGGTGTGTGGAGGAGCACTTCGGCGAGTCTTGTCAACACAAATGTCCGTCTTATTGTAGATCGTGTGATCGCCAGAATGGACAGACGTGCATTGTTTGCAGTAATCCGAACTATTATGGGGAATTCTGTGACAAAGTGTGTTTTGGATGTTTACAGGTATAACTAAATCAACATTCGTATTATTATTAGTTGTAGTATTAGTAGTAATAATAGTAGTAGTAGTAGTAGTAGTAGTAGTAGTAGTAGTAGTAGTAGTAGTAGTAGTAGTAGTGGTGGTGGTAGAGTAATAGTAGTAGTAGTAGTAGTAGTAGTAGTAGTAGTAGTAGTAGTAGTAGTAGTAGTAGTAGTAGTAGTAGTAGTAGTAGCAGCAGTAGCAGTAGCAGTAGCAGTTCTATAAGCAGTGGCAGTGGCAGTAGCAGCAGCACCAGAGGCAGCAGTAGTAGTAGTAGTAGTAGTAGTAGTAGTAGTAGTTGTTGTTGTTGTTGTTGTTGTTGTTGTTGTAGTTAAAAGTATACTTTTTTGATAATTGGATATGACCCTCAAACTATTTAAACAAAAAAGACTATTAAAAGTCCAATTGACTTCAATTAAAACGGTATTAACGTCAAACTTAACGGTTAAATATATCTGGGGAAAAAAATAGTGTAAAGTTCTTAAATTTAGCTTGATAATTGGTTAATACAAAATTGTAATCTCAATAACGTGTGCATTACACATGTAAACAAGCATACGATCTCTTAACGTAAAACGTACTGAATCTTTAAAGCAACACATCCACGTTTAAATTTTTTTAAAAAGTTTTTCAATTGAGTTGTGAGCACATTTCCCATACATAAATATATGGTCAGTGAGCTGTATATGTGCTAACAAACACTATCCAGAACGCTTTAGAATTATAAAAAAAGATGTCCAAATTATAAAGCGTGACAAACGCTTTATAAATTATTTTTAAATTGCCGAGGATTCCAACTTGGCTTCAAATTGAATTATGCGAGTCGTATTAAAAAAACTTCACGTTTTAGTGCGTAGTGTACTTTACCTGCCTTGAAAGTCATTTTGACAATTTTTTTTACTCGGGTGAGTTACACGCTTGTTTTATAAAGTGTTAGTCACGCATTATAATTTGGGCATCATTTGGTTCGGGATTGTGTTTATATGCTCATATACAGCTAATTGATCATATGTTTGTATGGGAAATGTGCTCATAACTCAATTAAAATTTTTTTTTTAAAAGTTCAAACGTTGATGTGTTGCTTTAAAGTGATATACAAATTGTGTTTATTTATTCGTTTGCTTTTCATCGACTATTCAGTACTTACTTGTTATTTGAATAAAAAACTGGATTGAAACTTTTATTTTACAAAATAAAACCATGCGTTTTAAAATGTACTTAAGAGTATTCATTAGTTTAACTTGTCATTATTGCAGCCGGCCAACGAAGACGTATACTGTAACCAGCAAGATGGGTCTTGTCTCTTTGGTTGATAGGTATGTCCATGGTTCATATATAACGTTTGAGTTTGTAGTTTTGTAAGGCCTGTGTCTTAGAGGGAATTATTTGCACATGCATCAGACGATTCTAGAAACAATTTTCCGGTATGATTTGTATAAATTGATCTATATAGCAGACGATCCCGGGGATATTTGTCGGGTGTGGTTTGTATAAAACGAACTATACAGCAAACGATTTCAGGATTTATGTCATGTGTGATTTGTATAAAACGAACTACACAGTAGACGATTCCGGAGACATTTGTCGGGTGTGATTTGAATTAATCGAAATACATATAGCAGTCGCTTACGGGGACATTTGTCCGGAGTGATTTGTATAAAGAAGACGATTCCGGGGACATTTGTCCGATGTGCTTTGCACAAATCGAGCTGTATAGCAGACGATTCTGGGGACATTTGTCGGGTGTAATTTGTACAAATGGAACAATATAGCAGACGATTCCGGAGACATTTGTCGGGTATGATTTGTACAAATCGAACTGTATAGCAGACGATTCCGGGGACATTTGTCCGGTGTGATTTGTACAAATGGAACTGTATAGCAGACGATTCCGGGGACATTTGTCCGGTGTGATTTGTACAAATGGAACTATATAGCAGACGATTCCGGGGACATTTGTCGGGTATGATTTGTACAAATCGAACTATATAGCAGACGATTCCGGGGACATTTGTCCGGTGTGATTTGTACAAATGGAACTATATAGCAGACGATTCCGGGGACATTTGTCCGGTGTGATTTGTACAAATCGAACTGTATAGCAGATGATTCCGGGGACATTTGTCTGGTGTGATTTGTACAAATCGAACTCTATAGCAGACGATTCCGGGGACATTTGTCCGGTGTGATTTGTACAAATGGAACTATATAGCAGACGATTCCGGGGACATTTGTCGGGTATGATTTGTACAAATCGAACTGTATAGCAGACGATTCCGGGGACATTTGTCTGGTGTGATTTGTACAAATCGAACTGTATAGCAGACGATTCCGGGGACATTTGTCTGGTGTGATTTGTACAAATCGAACTCTATAGCAGACGATTCCGGGGACATTTGTCTGGTGTGATTTGTACAAATCGAACTATATAGCAGACGATTCCGGGGACATTTGTCTGGTGTGATTTGTACAAATGGAACTGTATAGCAGACGATTCCGGGGACATTTGTCTGGTGTGATTTGTACAAATCGAACTGTATAGCAGACGATTCCGGGGACATTTGTCCGGTGTGATTTGTACAAATGGAACTGTATAGCAGACGATTCCGGGGACATTTGTCCGGTGTGATTTGTACAAATGGATCTGTATAGCAGACGATTCCGGGGACATTTGTCTGGTGTGATTTGTACAAATCGAACTCTATAGCAGATGATTCCGGGGACATTTGTCTGGTGTGATTTGTACAAATGGAACTGTATAGCAGACGATTCCGGGGACATTTGTCCGGTGTGATTTGCAATATGAGTATATGGGGTCGGGTTTATTAGTAGAGGAATTCTGAAAAAAGGAAGAAGGGCAATTAAATAATTGTGGTAATGCCATGGAAATTTAATCGGTTTGTTGTTCTCTAAATGTGAACTGAAATTAAGTTATTATATAAACAAAGGCTTCGGAACAGGTGCTTCTCGCTGATATGTGTTATTTATATTTCAGCTTCAAAAATATTCACCGGCAAATACACAAAGACAAGCAGAGAGACGTAGCACTGTGCCTATCATAAGACGTCATACATAGCTGATACGTTGCCGTTCTTCACATTCTTCGTTATAAATGTAACATATGTTGAAATAAATTATCAAAAACAGAAATATTTGATTTTTTTGTAAATGAACGTTTGTGTTTACAATTATCATTGATTTATTCGAGACAAATAATGTAGGTCTACTTTATTTGGAAGGTTGTTTAGAATATTTCCATACAGTGTACGAGTAAATTGCATTTCGTTTAAGAATGTTATTACGGTAAGTTTTAGTATTCTCTACGTAAGTAGTACCACGTTGCGTTTGAAAATGAACAACTTTGGTGTGAACAACTTGTTCATATATCAGTTGCTATTGCGAGTTAAGGCAGAAGCGGAGTAGTCGCATAATAACGGTTATAAATAATCCTTGTTTCTTCTTACTTAAAAATGCATTTTCATTACTTTGATGCTCATATTTTTATTTGAATGACATTATTAGGGTATTTTGAACACTTCGAAAGCATTGTCATTTGTGAGTTTAAAAATAAAATTAATGATGCTCGGAAAATGGGAGAATGAATGCATGATTTTTTTCTACGTTTACTCACATTGTCAACAGTATACAGAGTGAACAGAAAAACTATCTTGGATGACACAGGACCACTACTTTTCTCATCATATTCTGTTGTGTAGACGTTGTCAAACAATAAATATAATTTTTGTATTCACCTTCAGATGATCTGTTTATTCTCCCGTCGCATGATTGGACAGCTGGTACACCTTACATCATATGCAATTATAGATTTATATATATATTCAATATTGATATTTTTAATGATGGGTGAATTATTTTGAACAAAAAAAAATTAAAAGGTGATTTTACAAAAGTAAAAATGAATAAATCACCTTTTAATTTCATTTCTTTCACTTAAGTCCTTTAATAAATTATTTGTATGAACATTTTTATTTGCTGTAGAATAAAAAAAAGAACATCATTAACACGATGTATGGCGCGGAAAGGCACTGAACCATAAATATGACTAAAACTTTTAATAAATAACCACATATTCTTACGTAAACACGAGTTATGTATTCATATACATGTATATATTTATCAAATAACATTAATATTTCATCATTAAACTTGTGCTTTCTGATGGTTATTAAACTCACCACCCCAGGTACGGTGGGTCATTGGTTCGATCCTTAAACGTGGTTATGTGAACGTGTCCTTGGACAAGACACGTTATGCGCATAAGCTAGTACCGGTTTTACCCTGGGATACTCAAGCTTGGTTTGTATAATTTGTCAGAAATTGTTTCACAAGCAATATTAAATAAATAAAAGTTAATCATAATGATTTTTTAAAAAAGTCGATCAACTCATAATAGGTGTTATCGAACTAGTTTTACTATAAAAACGTCCAGAGGTGATGATAACAAAGTCCAAGGTACCAATTACACCTGTCCCATCAATTCAAATGTATGCACACAAAATGCATATGAGTTTTTTAACATATGTTATGGAAATATTCAATATTTACGTTAGCTGTATATGGCTTAGTCTGTTTCTAGGGAATCAGTTAACAATGTATCTGCTGAACGTAACAACTAACCCGCTATATTTTTATTTCCAATATCTTCGCCATAATAGTGAGTAGTGTGCTCATTTCAATAATTAAAATTATTTCAAATACTGTCACATTTTATAATAAAGACTTAGTCAGTGTTATCCCATATGTTATGTTTTATTCAATTCTAAATTTTAAGGATATTGATTTGATACTTTTGAGAAAATACAAAAAAAATATGTCAGGTGACAGGTTAGCTGTTCCGTCCAGTTGAAGAACTGATGGCGGGATAGCTGTTCCGTCCAGTTTAGAAACTGATGGAAAAACTGATGGCAGGATAGTTGTTCCATCCAGTTGAGAAATTGATGGCGGGATAGCTGTTCCGTCCAGTTGAGAAACTGATGGCGGGATAGCTGTTCCGTCCAGTTTAGAAACTGATGGAGAAACTGATGGCAGGATAGTTGTTCCATCCAGTTGAGAAACTGATGGCGGGATAGCTGTTCCGTCCAGTTGAGAAACTGATGGCGGGATAGCTGTTCCGTCCAGTTTAGGTTCCTTCCAGTTGAGAAACTGATGGCGGGATAGCTGTTCCGTCCAGTTGAGAAATTGATGGCGGGATAGCTGTTCCGTCCAGTTGAGAAACTGATGGCGGGATAGCTGTTCCGTCCAGTTGATAAACTGATGGCGGGATAGCTGTTCCGTCCAGTTTAGAAACTGATGGAAAAACTGATGGCAGGATAGTTGTTCCATCCAGTTGAGAAACTGATGGCGGGATAGCTGTTCCGTCCAGTTGAGAAACTGATGGCGGGATAGCTGTTCCGTCCAGTTTAGGTTCCTTCCAGTTGAGAAACTGATGGCGGGATAGCTGTTCCGTCCAGTGGAGAAATTGATGGCGGGATAGCTGTTCCGTCCAGTTGAGAAACTGATGGCGGGATAGCTGTTCCGTCCAGTTGAGAAACTGATGGCGGGACAGCTGTTCATTTCAGTTAAACAACTGATGGCGGGATAGCTGTTCCGTCCAGTTGGGAAACTGATGGCAAGATAGCTGTTCCGTCCAGTTGAGAAACTGATGGCGGGATAGCTGTTCATTTCAGTTAAACAACTGATGGCGGGATAGTTGTTCCTTCCAGTTTAGAAACTGATGACAGGATAGCGGTTCCTTCCAGTTTAGAAACTGATGGAGAAACGGATTGCGGGATAGCTGTTCCTTCCAGTTGAGAAACTGATGGCGTGATAGCTGTTCCGTCCAGTTGAGAAACTGATGGCGGGATAGCTTTTCCGTCCAGTTGAGAAATGATGGCGGGATAGCTGTTCCTTCCAGTTTAGAAACTGATGGCGGGATAGCTGTTCCGTCCAGTTGAGAAACTGTTGAGAAACTGATGGCGGGATAGCTGTTCCTTCCAGTTGAGAAACTGATGGCGTGATAGCTGTTCCGTCCAGTTGAGAAACTGATGGCGGGATAGCTGTTCCGTCCAGTTGAGAAATGATGGCGGGATAGCTGTTCATTTCAGTTAAACAACTGATGGCGGGATAGTTGTTCCTTCCAGTTTAGAAACTGATGGCAGGATAGCGGTTCCGTCCAGTTTAGAAACTGATGGAGAAACTGATGGCAGGATAGCTGTTCCTTCCAGTTTAGAAACTGATTGAGAAACGGATGGCGGGATAGCTGTTCCGTCCAGTTGAGAAATGATGGCGGGATAGCTGTTCCGTCCAGTTAAGAAACTGATGGCGGGATAGCTGTTCCTTCCAGTTGAGAAACTGATGGCGGGATAGCTGTTCCGTCCAGTTGAGAAATGATGGCGGGATAGCTGTTCCTTCCAGTTGAGAAACTGATGGCGGGATAGCTGTTCCGTCCAGTTGAGAAACTGTTGAGAAACTGATGGCGGGATAGCTGTTCCTTCCAGTTGAGAAACTGATGGCGGGATAGCTGTTCCGTCCAGTTGAGAAACTGATGGCGGGATAGTTGTTCCGTCCTGTTGAGAAACTGATGGCAGGATAGCTGTTCCTTCCAGTTGAGAAACTGATGGCGGGATAGCTGTTCCATCCAGTTGAGAAACTGTTGAGAAACTGATGGCGGGATAGCTGTTCCTTCCAGTTTAGAAACTGATGGCGGGATAGCTGTTCCGTCCAGTTGAGAAACTGATGGCGGGATAGCTGTTCCGTCCAGTTTAGAAACTGATGGCGGGATAGCTGTTCTGTCCAGTTGAGAAACGGATGGCGGGATAGCTGTTCCGTCCAGTTGAGAAACTGATGGCGGGATAGCTGTTCCATCTAGTTGAGAAACTGATGGCGGGATAGCTGTTCCGTCCAGTTTAGAAACTGATGGCGGGATAGCTGTTCCGTCCAGTTGAGAAACGGATGGCGGGATAGCTGTTCCGTCCAGTTGAGAAACTGATGGCGGGATAGCTGTTCCGTCCAGTTGAGAAACGGATGGCGGGATAGCTGTTCCATCCAGTTGAGAAACTGATGGCGGGATAGCTGTTCCGTCCAGTTGAGAAACTGATGGCGGGATAGCTGTTCCGTCCAGTTGAGAAATGATGGCGGGATAGCTGTTCATTTCAGCTAAGAAACTGATGGCGGGATAGCTGTCACAGCAGCATTCTTATTTGGTGTGTGTAGCCGGTGAAAAGCTGACACCTCGCACGCTTATATTATGTTGTTATCATGTGGCTTTTTGGAGTCATGACACTCATCAAGTGTTGCTCGAAAAACATAAAATCTCTTAGCCAGGTTCAATGTCTCCCGTACCAATGACCTCCTCTTAGTGACGGTAGCAAGATTAATGTTCCCACGAAATTAGAGCTGTGTACATCGGTTGGGCATTAGTTTTGTTGAAGATTCTTCAAATGGTCATACTTCTTTGTACATTTGGGAACAATGAAACATTTTCATGAGTTATTCTAGACTTTAATCACATTGTATACTGTTACATACAGTGTATAACAGTTTAAAGATGCGTAGTGGTACACTACAACAAATGGGCAAACTTGTCAAAATTAGAAAACGAAATCTGTTATACCCCGTTTTTTTCCTGCATATTTGGACCAACAAAGGAATAAGTATGAAAACAAGACATTTTGATAACAAAAGGCATTGTGTTCAGTGTTCCAAATGTGCATGTCTCTATATGTAGGACATTGTAACATCAACTGGTGTGTGAGACGTACAATAAGGCGCGGGAAGTATTTTATATGGCATTATCTGACATGACTCAATAACAAATGTCTGCTTTTTTGCATTCTGTTCTTGAAAACGGGTTTTCTTATTCGCTGGATTCATTAATTCACTTACAGCACGGTTCTCTGTAATTTCCAGTTATTACCCAACATTACGTGTTCTGTAAATTCCATCAACAATTCATTATGTCTGGAATAGTTTTCCCATTCAGTTTTTACAAAATACTTATTATTGCACGCAGAGAGCAATAAGTAACTGTAACTGTCTAGGGGCGAAGCAGACAGGTTAAATTTACAGTTTCACAGATAAATAAATTCCGCTGGATTGTTGTTTTTTTAAAATGATAAACAAAATTATAACATTCAGATGATATTATCTATTTTAAGAACATCCTCTCACCATTTATGTGTTACCATTTATCACACGGGAATAAATGTTAAGAAATGTTTTTTATAGACAAAACATCTTATAAACACAGAACTGCAGGGATTTCCAGATATAGTTTAATCAAGGGAGCTAACCTCTCATCTATAAAACATAACCTTTTGTTTTTATGAATCGAATCGTAATCTTTGCCTGTTCGATAATGCAGTATACACCTGTATCAATCCCACTCGTGGTTTGACATACGTTTGGTAAATCTATGTTATTCAACATTCCACAATGTCCTTATTCTTGGTACTCGCAGCCTGGCATCTATAATAATAATAAGCTATCAGGAGATTTTACTTCAAAAATTCAGACGAAATGTCTCCTACAAAAGTAAACTGAAGTGCTTGTTTATTATTGTTTAACCCCTAGCGAAAGGGCCAACCGCACCGTTGTGTTGTACACTGTTACTTCCCAAAAGCGATCCTTGCCGTGTGTCAAGCTATTAGACATTCGCTACTACTCAACCGATTGCATTAGAAAGAAAACAAGTACTTCTCTGGGATTCGAACCGTCGACCTCCCGTTTCCAGGGCGACTAGCAAGCTTGAAATCAAAGCTGTTTAACTATTATAGGTGAAATCCCAACATTAATTTTTTTCTTTATTCTATAGTAAATAAAAAAGGTTTGAAGGCTTGTTATTCAAAGAGAGATCCAAATGAAGAAGTGAAACTTACATTTTACTGTTTGTCAACCTCTGCACGACCAAAACATGATGAGAAAAGTAGGGGTCGTGTGTCATAAATGTTTTTTTTTCTGTTGACAAAGTGAAAGTAGACTTCCGAAATTATGTATTCATACCCCAATTTCCAAGCATCATTTTGTTCTAAATTCACAATTCAAACATGACAATGCTTTTAAAATGTTCAAAATACATCAATAATACCATTCAAATAAAAAAATGAGCATTAAAATAAGGGAAATGCATTTTTAAAGAAGAAGAAACAAGGATTATTTGTAACCGCCATTATGCGCCTACCCCACGGAAGCACTACTTTTTTCCAGTGGTGATACCATGCCTACAGTTGTACACCTTGGGACTAGACTGCACTATGCCTATAAACCTGAGGCTCAGTTAACTATTTTTTTCATTGATGTATCTTATTATTTCGTTTTCAAGGTTTTTGTTTCGGCTAAACCATTAGTGAATAAATAACTCGTCAGCACTTAAATTCATTTGAGGTTCTAATACAGATCACATGTAGCTGTCGATCATATCCCCTGCTTTCTGTCGGTTCTTAATATATGTAATAAGTGACTGTATAATGACGGGAAAAACATTGCTAATTTACAATAAACTGCCGTGGTGAAAACAACAACAGCTAAAGAACCACAGTAACAGTGATACTGCTAATAAAGGTGCTACTACTGCTCACAGTTTTTTTGTAATTACCAACGCTACATCTCATTTACATGGGAGTATGAACAATCAAATAAACACAATTGTTTGATATATTAAATATTTAAGATTGTACGTTTTGCATTAACGTGGCGAAATTTTTATATTTAAAAAAAAATTGATTAATTGATTGAATATTAAGCGTCATTTTTATGTCATCGAGGTCTGACAAACGATCAGTTAACCTAACAACTGTTCTCTTGGATCCTGAAAAGTTAACCAGTACTCGGGCACACCCCACCTTCGCAAGTAACTGATTCTTTTCCCATTTGAATAAGCGGTGAGAAACGAATGGTAATGAGACACAATGTCGTATATCAATCATCACGGAGACTGTTGCCGGGTTGGGATCCGAACTCACGACCCCTGGATCGACAGTCAGGCGCGTTACTGACTGAGCTAATTGGGCCCGGCAAATAAACACAAAACTTTCTACAGAATCAGCAAGAAAGCGACTTATGTTCATTTCTTAATTGTTGTTTTTTTTCTATTTGTTTCAACTAATTTCGATACAATTCTTTTGGTGTCTTGTACTAATTAAATTTACTCTTTTATTACAGTTTATCTTTTATCACGTTATATTATTTCCATCCTGACTAAATATATTCTCACTATTTTAGGCTAGATATTCCAAAATGAGTAAGATGAAATACGTGATCTCTCTCGATAATGAATAAAGATAAACAGTTCTTGAACTACTTTCATATATTAATGTTTCAATAAAACTTATAAAACGTCCATGAGATGAGCTAAGTACAGATGCACTGGTCTATATTACACTGTCTGTTATCGTTATTAATAAATCAGTAACTGCTAATGTTCCTTTTGGAGAAGATAACAATTTTGATAATATGAAATGGACCCCAGGAAACTTTTTATTTTCCCTAAAAATTCGATATCTTTAAGAACTCGATGAAACACATCTTAGAGCCACTTTAATGGAGTAATTACCTCTATAAAACATATTTATATACTATATTAATTCTTAATAATATCCACCTCCACAAAACAGTAATTTCTCATATCTAATTCATTTCTCTCTGCAGACATATCGCTATGTTATTTTTATATGCGCGTATGCTGTTATTTATTCTTGGCAAACACAAACAATCCTTGAATAACTTATTAGAAAGGATCTTTCTGAGTGACCTACAAACTATGCTGTTTAGTAATAATAATCTGTGTAAATGAAAGTGGTATAGCATAAACTATCATGATTATTATGATATTGTTCTGCAAATGAGGTGGCAACTTGTTACAACATTTGTCATTTTTACTTTATTCCAATCTTGGTAAGATTTGTTATTGTTTTATTGTACCTAATACTCCTCACATACATCCGACACTTGTTACAGAGTGCATACATTTATGTTTATCGGTAATTATAATTTATCTATACCATTATACTTGTTCAAAATGTTTTTTCAAAACTTTGCAGTGCTGCATGAAAAAAGAGTACCGTTTTATAAGGCACAAGGATTTTTTGTGTTAGGGGTGTTGCATAAATATACAGTACCGTTTAATCCTGTGCTAGGGTTTGTCAGGGGTGTTGCACTTAGACTAGGGTTTGTGTGCGTGGAGTGTTTCATGAAAATGAAGTAGTGTTTAATCATGTGCTAGGGCTCGTATGTGAGGGGCGTTGCAATTAAACAAGGGTTTGCGTGTAAGGAATATTGCTTGAGAATATAGTACCGTTTTATACTGTGCGAGTGTTAATGTGTTAATAAATATGTTGCATATATTCTACAAAAACAGATTATATAAGATCAGATTGGTTATTTTTATTTCTTTGTTACCATTATGTATTTATTAGATCAGTTTTCTTAGTAACGTTTTGTGTGTTTTACCGTTAAATAATGTCGGGTTATCTCTTTTCCAATATGATTTATGTAGGATTTAGTACTTTTCTAACAACATCAACTCTAGTAGAGATCTAGAAGTTCTATTAATATGTCATCATTACTGTTTCCCCGTTCAGTTTGATTATTTACAAAACGTTTTACTTCACAGCGGTCATCAGACGATGTAGACAGGTTAAAAGTACGGCTTCTTCATGGCTAAAAGTTTTCCCATAATATTAGTACTTATAAAAGAGAAAAAAAAATAACAGTTTGATATTATTATCTATTCAAAACACTTCCAATCACCAGCTTTATCATTTACTTCGATATAATTCATTCTAAGAAAGATACATCAGATGTTTTTTATTTTATTGACAAAACATGATAATTATCAATTTATACACAACTCAAGTGTTCACAAACATGATTTACAGTAATCTTTATACGGTTGATAACACGGAATATAACTATATCAAGCCCATGCTGACTTAATGTTTGGTATCTTACTTATATCTCTGTACTATCTTATGGCTCTGCATTCCACACTCTCATTAATCGATGTGACGCAACATGACAGCTTAACTGTATTCATCAGCAGATTTTATTTCAGCTTTTAAAAAAAGATTACTTACTCCTATACATATACGAAGGGCAACACTCGGGCATCGAGACCAAACAGCTTGAAATCAAAATTATCTCGTACTAGTATCACAAAACCTATGGCTCATTCATCTATATTTGTCATTAATGTACTCTATATTTACTCTTCAGCACTTTATTGCAATTGAGGTTATCATGAATATCCCATGTACTTAATAGTAACTTCCTCAAATTCCTGTCGATTCTATGCTAATGCATAAACTTATGAAATTATATAAAACTTTGTACGGTTAATTGGAGATAGACTCGACCCAAATTAATTTAAGAAGAGGAAATAAAATCGTTTTCTTTTATGCAATAGGTGACACAAGAATAAAGCTGGACAAACAGTGGAAATTTATAATAAACTTTTGTATGAAACAAATAATGAACTTACATAGTGATACTGCTTATGGTTATGGTAATAAAGATTGCAGTAAATACTGTAGTTTTATATCAACAACCATTTGCATGTTCTGAAGAACAATTAAATAAAACAAACTACAAACTTGTAATTGTTTCAGAGTGATCGCAGTATATTGAGCACTAATTTCGATACAATTTTATGTGTCTCGTATAACCACGTGATCTTTACTCTTACAGTTTATCTTACACCACGTTATGATTTTCTTATCCTAGCTAAGACAATTCTGACAATTTCAAGCTGATATTTCTAAACACGTAGGAGGAAATCAAAATGTGATCACTCCGGAGAATGAATAAAGATAAACAGTTCTTGAGGTACATAAATATACTTTTATTTAATGTATCAATAAAAATAATAAAACGTCCATAAGATGAGCAATGTACAGATGCACTGGACCATCTGACACTGTACACTGTCGATATTGATAGATCAGTAAAGGTTAATAATTCTTTAGGAGAAAAATAACAATTCTGATATTGATATCAAATAAACCTCAAGAAAGTATTTTAGCTAAAAATCGAAATATTTAAGAACGCGATGAAACACCTCTTAGAGAATCTTACAGTATGTTATTGACTCTCTAAAACTATGTAATTTCTTAATAACACCCCCTCCACAGGACGGTCATTTTGTCATGTCCCATTTACTTCTATTGAAGTACCTCTGACGTAATTTTCATCCTCATCTCCTGTTTGACAGACACACGGATTCTTAGAACGACTCATTCTGCGAGTGACTTACAAAATATACTATTGACAGACTTATCTAGGTACGTTTAAGGTGTGTAGCATAAACTATAATTTTTATGATGTTTGCATAATTCGTCTTATCTATCCATTATACTAAACAAAATAAAAAAAATGTTTTAAACTCGTTCAGTGTTCCATGAAATTAGAGTATAGTTTAATCTGTGGCGTGTGTATAGTATCGTTTAATTCTGTGCTAAGATTTGATTGTGAAAGGCGTTGCATAAAAAAGAGTACCATTTTATTCTGTGCTCGGGTTTATGTGTGAGGGGTGTTGTATAAAACAGAGTACCATTTTATTCTGTGCTCGGGTTTATGTGTGAGGGGTGTTGTATAAAACAGAGTACCATTTTATTCTATGTTAGGGTTTATGTGTGAGGGGTGTCGTATAAAACAGAGTACCATTTTATTCTATGCTCGGGTTTATGTGTGAGGGGTGTTGTATAAAACAGAGTACCATTTTATTCTATGTTAGGGTTTATGTGTGAGGGGTGTTGTATAAAACAGAGTACCATTTTATTCTATGCTCGGGTTTATGTGTGAGGGGTGTTGTATAAAAAGAGTACCATTTTATTCTATGCTCGGGTTTATGTGTGAGGGGTGTTGTATTAAAATGGAGTACCGTCTTATTCTGTGCTGGGGTTTATGTATGAGAGGTGGTGTATACTTTCTAAAACCCGTGAACAAAATAAATATAATAATAAGTATATAATATTTTCTTTCCTTGGTTACATCGTATTGCATTTTTTTTTCTTCGTTACGTTTTGTATGCCAAAGATATCCTTATATCAGGTCGGTTTATTTACATTAACTCTTGCAGTTATCTGGAAGTTCCATTAATATGTCATCGTTACAGCTTCACCTATTTTTACAAAACGCTTATAACCAGGCAAAGAGTCATCAGTAAATCTAGCTACCATCGAGTGATGCAGATAGCTTCACGGATAAAAGCAAGCCCGTTATGCCAGTACTTAGAAACGGCAGAAAATCTGTAATATTATGATACTATCATGAGCACTCCCATGCCCACATGTTTAATTATTTACATCGATGAAATCAGTTCTGATAAAGAAAGATAAATACGTTTTTTTCGGAGACAAAACATGGTAATTATCAACACACAACTGCAGGTATTTCAAGACATATATTTGCCTATATGTATGAGTACTGCCAAGGGAGTTAATCGCTCATATAGAAAATAGAATATTTTGTTATAAAAAGGGACACACAATCTTTAAGAGGTCGAAAATGCAGAATATACAAGTTTGAAGTCCATGCTTGGTTTGACATATACTTAGTAGCCTATTAAGTATATATCTGTACTACAATAATCAATCAGCATTGGTTACTTCAGATATCAGAAGATAATTTTTACTCGTATATATTATGGTAATGTAGATATATCCTGCCCGAAAAGTTTCAAATCGAAACTAATTCCAATGCCGGGTCATTGCTACTGTAACTATTTCATAATTACGGCATTCTCGGAAGGATTCTGACTAAGAGACGTTCAGGCATAAATACCTCAGATGGTAGCCTCGCACCGTACCAAATGTCTGAACCATCTTTGTATGTCGGTTCAAAGACAGTGGTGAACAGATTATCGTTACGCCATTCTGGGCTGGATTCTGACTTGGAGACGTTCAGTCATATCCCTAAGATAGTAGTCAAGCACATTAACCAAAACCCTGAACATTTTAGTGTTTCGCTTCTATGCTGCGCTTGACTGCAATGACATCAAACTGATTTCTTATAGTTAATCAGGGGTTTATATTACAATTACAAATAATTAATTAATATTATCTTGATTTTCGTCTCATCTATGTACTTATCACATAATAATAAAACATATACATGAACGTTTAAAATTGTACATAGCCATTCTAAAAGAATTATAAGAGACATTTTAAACATAAAATATGCATACCAATACAGAGTACCATTATTTGACATGATAAAGCTATGTAAAAAATATTGCTAATCTTTATACTAAAAACTGCAATAAACCAAACTTTTAATTAAAAAGCTTAAGACAAAAAGAGCACTATTGTGCATATTAAAAATATCTTAAAAAAAACGATTATCTCCTTTGATCAGATCAATTGAGAACTGATTAGCAATATTTTAATAGATGAAACAAAATATGGCAAATAACTAAGATAAAGAGAGCATTATTTACATAGGTAAAACGTACGATGTTGCAATATTTTAAAACAGGGTTTGGCACATACTCGAATCAATGCTGGATGAGTAAATACAGTGACTAGTTTATCAGGCTTTGGCATTGTTAAAAAGTTATCACAGATTTCATGGGCTTTTTCAAATAAAAGTTGTCTTAAATCATCATACTTGGTACATTCTAAAATAACATGACTTACATCCTCCACAACATTACAAAACGGGCATTTATGATCATCTTCTTTAAGGTGTTCATACCTACCAGTTTCAATGCGTATTAGAGCTACTCCACATCTGAATTTACTGAAAAATGAACGATGTCTTATTGGTAAAATCAAAGTGCAATACAACTCAGTTTTTAATTCATGTTTAAAAAGATATGTTCTTAACTTATTTGTATGTCGGTTCAAAGACAATGGTGAATAGATTATCGTTACGGCATTCTGCGCTGGATTCTGACTTAGAGACGCTTAGTCATATCCCTCAAATAGTAGTCAAGCACATTAACCAAATATCTGAACCATCTTTGTGTGTCGCTTCTATGCTGCACTTGACTGCAATGACATCAAACTGATTTCTTATAGTTAAACAGAGGTTTATATTACAATTACAAATAATGAATCCCAGTAAAAAGCGATGGCCCATTTTTCTATTTTTTATTTCTTATTATTTCCAATAAAAATAATTTGCATACTAATAAATACGAATAGATATGAATAGATACGAATAGATACGATTTTTGTCATAATAAATATCCTTCAACATTTTGTTTTACACTTTTTCAAGTAAGTTTCCGTTTGTTTAGTGACTCTTATTCCACTATTCCGTTCTTCAAACATATAAAAAAACAACTGATTTTCTTCAGGAGAAATAACTTAAAAAGCTAACTCTTATTCAATTTGTATTTTGTATAGGGAATAAAATATACATATACTAAGCAAACGTTCTTAAAGGTCACAGCGTACCTTGTCTCAGTGTTGTTATTATGTCTGGTTATTTTACATCATGGATCTCATTCAGATTTGTTAGAAAATAAAATACCGCTTGGGTCGGTGATATGGTGCATGAAAGATGACACAAATGTGTTGCCCTTATTCAAATAGTCTGCAAAACTAAATCTGCTATTTAATTTTCTCGGACGTGTTCTATGCTTCCGTTGTAGTTATCTGTTTTCAATAATATTATTTTTCGGGCACAAGTTTATACAGAATAACATTAATCCCTGGAGTATACTGTAAGTTGCATCAACATTTTTTGAGGACGTTTTTTCCTGTTAAAATTACATGCAACTGCAAAACGTTTAACTGCACGAGAAAGTCATCAGTAAATCTTGCTATCGCGGGGTGTATGAGACAAGTTATATTTACAGCTTTACAGATAAATGGAATAGTGTTTGAGTGTTGTTTTTTATATAAACGACCAAAAACTATGACATAAAGATTAAATTATCTATCATTTAAACATCTTCACACCTGTTATATTGTTTCATTCAATGAAATAATTTGAAAAAGACGTATCTGGTGATTCCATGATTGGCACACATCTCCGTGAATTTCCAGACATTACTTACAATATGAGTATAATACAGAAAACTAACTATCATCTAAAATATTACATTTTGTTATAAAATCACGGTACTTAATCTGAGTTGTCAATATTGCTGAATATATTTATATCAAGTCCATGTTTGGTTTGAAATATGAATGCACTCACATCGGTCATTAGTGTTAATGCACACAGCGTGGCAGTTATACTACAATATACCGTCATCTGAAATTACGTCAATCATGCTCTTTGAAAAGATTTCAGTGGATGGCACGAAAAAATTTGTAGTTGGCCTATTTGAGGATTTGCTAGTCTATATAAAAAGCATGCAATGTATTGCAACAAATGTGTCACATCATCACAGCCATTTCATTTTTTGGTTAGCAAAATATACCACATTGTTTGTAAATTTTCCATTATGGTGTCTGTCTGTCTGTCTGTCTGCCTGCCTGCCTGCCTGCCTGCCTGCCTGCCTGCCTGTCTGTCTGTCTGTCTGTCTGTCTGTCTGTCTGTCTGTCTGTCTGCCTGTCTACTCATCCTTCAACACTAGATCTCAACTATATGTAAACCTTGTGTTAAGATTAGAGGTAGCGATACGTTGAATGCTTGAAAATAAATCGCAAACCTAACTAGTACACAGCAAGTGCGGATTTATATGTATATTTTCAGTCAGCCACGACCTCTCGAAAGAATGAATAAGATAATATCCCAGAACCTCACTAAGAGTTGTTTCTAGATTAGATCATCAATTTGATACTTTGATGATTGAGTATTTCATATTAGCCTCTGTTGAGGATGACAGTATATAGATATGTTATCTACGTTGCATGCAGGTTGGGAAAGGTTTGTTACTGATATTGCTATTATACATATGCAGAGTAATCATTTCTGATGTAGCACACTGAGTATTACTCTAAATCAGTGTCTGCTGTATCTAAATACAAATTTTACGTACGTCATTCGATATCGTGCCAGTCATTTATCTACTATGACACAATCAAGAGATGGCCTAATTTTTGTTTTCCGTGAAAAATTATTACAATCTTGACTATTGTAAAACTTTCATCTTAACTAAATCACTTCCGTGAATAATGTTTTATGTGCCATATCTATTGTTATAAACGTTCCATATTTCATGTAGTGGTTCAAGTATTGTTCAGCAGTTAAGTCCAATATATTGCAAGCATTAACATCATTGTCCAATAAGTGGTGCACGGTATGCTTTTAACAGCTTTAAAGACTTAAAAGTTATGTCTATATTGGCTATAATATTATGTAGTTTTCGAACCACTTTGAATTATTTTAATTAAAAACAGTATCGATTATTAGATGTTATTTACTGTTGCGTAAAACTTTAACATGAGGACATGGTAGGTTAATATTTCAAAAATACGTCTACTTTAATTCATTAAAAAGACTAGCTCATTTCATTTCATATTTAACATTTAACTATAGCGTGCTTTTCTTTGTGCCGATGGTTTGATTTTTTGTTGATAATATCTGATTTGTTATTGGTGCATTCATTTATTCCTGTTTATAATAACTAAACTATAGTTGTTGATTTACTAAGATTATCTTTCAAATTACATATAGTTTTTGGATTTTTTTTAAAAAAAGCATATATTTTATATGATATCTAATTTTAGTGGTGGGGGAAGACCTGAGTATGAATACGAGCAGAATATTCCGCAAGTGACTGGCAAATTATATCAGATCTTTGGACCGAGCTTGAAGCCGCTTTTCGTGTATAGGTTACAATTTATATGGAATATGTAACGCCCAACTGGCTTAAATGTTGACCCTCTTTCTCGTTCGTAAAGAGATTTCATTGGCTGAGGAAATAGGTCAACAACTCCTAACGGTCATGACATTCTATGTAAAATGGAATGTTTGAGCCGTTGTATTGACTGAGAAAGTAAGATAACATTTAAGAACAATGACCCGACATGGAATTGAGTCAAACCGAGTTTATTTTAAGTCTCTGTTCAAAAGTGGCGTTTCGATAAAGCTTTGAGTTTCTTTAAAGGTCGCTATGCACGGTCAATTAGCCTAGGACACATCAATCCTGTCCACCAACTTTTGAATTGTATGTATAAACGTTGGTAATTATTGAACACGTTTACTGAAATAAATAACATGTACTTTTACAACAACATTCTTAGAAATGATGACCTCATTAAAGAACTATATATTTTTGAAATACGTGAAAAGTGTAATCGTCACTACAATTTTTATTTCAATCAAAAGGTTTATTAAAACATATTCAGTTCTGTAAAAGTTAAAGAAAATTGTATTTCTATATTTTAACAATTATTTTTAGAATAACTTGTTAATGTTTATACTGACAAATGTATTTACGTATTATAAGTATACATGTTAATTGTACAGACTCGATATAATTATATTCTAAGCGTTAAAATACCTTTTTATAAGTATTTTATTAGTAATTTGTTTCAAACTATTTTATCAATTCATTTATATGTACAAGTTTTGCTATCTTCTTGTATCTAGTCTACATTTTTTTGTGTTTAGGATGTAGATGTGATAAGCAGAACAATTAAATCCGTATATAGTAGGTGTTTTATAAAAAAATAAATATATATATGCATGACATGTGTCACCGCCTTCTCCCCTAGCTCTAGATGGGCTGGATCCGGTAGAACAACTTGATGGGGGTATTTCTGACATGTGTCACCGCCTTCTCCCCTAGCTCTAGATGGACTGGATCCGGTAGAACAATTTGATGGGGGTACTTAAATTCGTGGACACATGTAGATTTTTCAATAGTTTTATATATTCTGAAACAAACATTAGAAACAATAAATATTATGATACATACAATAAAACAGTCAATATACAACGTGTTCGGTGATGGTGGCTTAGACAATGACAGTTCGATATAACATTTACAAATATCTTATTTACTTATTATATTAAACAATGTCAATGATTCCAATTATAAAAAAACAATATGTTACGGTTTATTGGAAAATATAACATATATCATCAGTATTTCCCACATTTATAGTTATACACACACAAAAACTGAATATGGCGTAGTTCAACAATGTAAATGTCACAATAATGAGTGTGAAATCCGTGTATTGTGTTAGTTATATTTAGATCATAGGCCTAAAGGGAAGTAATTAAGGTACCAAACTAACTAAGCTACTGGTTTTACTCAAAGCTACCTACTCTGTATATAACACACTATGACACATGCAATGAAACTATTCTTGCATTTGATACCCTGGAACAACGCAGAGGTTGCAATATTAATCTGACACAAATATGGAATGGGCATGACACTCATATTGAGAATTTCCGTGCCTTTACACGTCTTATTACACAGTTACACCCCTTTTTTCCCACGGTAACATGATTCTTACGCTTTAAAAAAATCCTATGTAATTTAGTTCTGAAATATATTCAAAATGTTCATAGTGGCGATTTCCTGCTGGAGACGCTGACATAGCACATACTGCAATAAGACTGGTGCTACATCAATGACTTTTATAGGATTTCAACATAAGAATGCATTTATGAGAATTTGAGGACATCTTTTTTTTTAAATCTTAGGATGTCACTGCACACTCTTGAAGAAAAAAACCTTGCCAACCTACCCAATTATTGTGCATTTTATGTGGGTATACATTCTTGTTATGAAAAATAAATACTTTAAAAAAACAGTCTATTGGGGTTTTTTTTACCTTGGAAGGTGGTGGTTCTATTCAGATTTTTTTCTGAGGTCTTCCTTTACCAATAAAATAGCCATATAAACCTGAACTAAGTTAAAAATTCGACAATTGCATTTTATTTTATTTTAATTACATTGTTTCCGTTTGTTGTACAACATAAGAAATTTGTTCTTCTTCACACACCTTTATTTGACCAAAAAATGTATATTTAAATGTATTTACATGTATATTTTCGGTATATCCCAATAAACGACTACTCTGTAAGCATATTTGAATTTCTGGTATTACATTAGTTCATTAGTTCTGTATAAACTTTTATATCCTCAAATGAATCAACGCGCAGTTCTCTAATTTGCAGTATCATAAAACAACATGATTGATCGTGCAGGGTCTCGGTGGTACTGATAGCGTCATACCTGTATCTATCTCGGGAACCATCCCATAACCTGCACGTCATTGTAGTATCATTTTAACAGCTGGAAGATTTAAATTCCTTGAAAACACACTAAATCAAGCAGATATGTAACTCCCCTGTTGTTGTTGATTAATCGTTTGAAAGATAATGTGGTTCAAGATAGGAAATGAAATGCAGATGCAAATAACAGTAGGTACTTGTTGTTGAGGACTTCATGGAAGATTGGACTTTATCATATTGAGTTTTTTAGTTTAAAATATAATAATATTGTTATTATTATTTTTATTATTATTTTTGTTGTTGTTGTTTTTATTTTCATATTTATTATTATCATTATTATTTGTATTATTATCATTATTATTGTTATCATTACAATTATTATAACATTTATTATTATATTATTATCATTATTATTATTATTATTATTATTATTATTATTATTATTATTATTATATTATTATTATTATTATTATTATTATTATTATTATTATTATTATTATTATTATTATTAAAGAATGGATAGCATTACCAACCAAACTTGATGTATAGAAAAAGTTTAGCAAGTACAGCTGTGAAAAGGAAATATATAATTCCAGGGAATGTTTCAGGACTCAAAATATCCCACACACGTTTATTATATATTAAATTATTCTACCTCACTCTTTGATGTAATGACACGGGATGGGAGTGGAACGTGATTGGGTGTTCCAATAAATCCGTACCAAGGTGATGAACTATGTGTTCACTTTTGACCTCTGTCTGCTAGGGTTTTTGTTGGATTTTTTCTTATTATAATCGTAAAGTATATTAGTTTAGTTTATTGTTATAGAGAGGATCTTAAATGAGTGCTCATTTATTATTGAATTTAAAAAAATATACTGAACGAGGATCTTACGAAACATAATATCATTTTGGCAACAACATTAATAAACTTTAATAATAATAAATGAGAACAAAATGTAAGATTCGTCTTATCACATAACTTAGAAATAAAATAGATTATAAAATACATAACATCACAGATGCTGCAGGCCATTTTGGTAAGAAACTAGAAAATTCTGTTTTCAAGGTTCTACACGTAACGAAAATTCCGTCCCGATGTATAACTGTTTCCTCGGCAAGGGGTTGAATTTCTATCCAAACTGAAAATGAAATAAATGAGTATTTTCTTGCTTACCAAATGCATTGAATAATTATATGTTTTGCATGCTACCACGATCATAAAGTCGCCGAGCTATTGGCCGATAGTGATAAATGTATTACACTGTACAAACCAAGAATGTCGATATGTCCTTTCCGATTATCGGCCAACTAAACAAGAACATTTTTACACGTATTTCATTTATGCTTTTCGATATTCAGTTAACATAACACGACATTCATCTTAAACGACATTCAACTTAACACGACATTCAGTCACATCTATTGGTTCTTTTCATTTAAGTATGTAGTTAGATTTTTATAAGGTTCAGCTAAAACATATTTAATATGTTCTAAGATGAAATTGATCACGAAAGGGAATATTCCAGTAACCGTTTTGGGGCTATTTCATTTTTAACATACCGTCAAAATCAAATATTTTGTTCATTTTGGATAAAAATGAGGTTATTAAGATAACATTCTATCACTAAATGAATTATTAACATGTTCGGATTTTCCACTTTACACGACATGTGACTGTATTGACTGATAAATGTGATTATGTTATTTTTTCATCTTAAACAACATATGTAGATTATGATTATATCGACTGGTTAAGACGTCCATTTACATGGCAAATGACTATATTGACTGTCCAACATGTTTCAATATTTCCAGTTAATACGTCGACTAGTTAAAACCCCCATTTTACTCGACATATAACTATATTGACTGTCCAACATGTTTCAATATTTCAAGTTAATATGTCGAGTGGTTAACATTCCCATTTTACTGGACATATAACTATATTTACTGTCCATCATATTTATAAATTTCCAGTTACTATGTCGACTGGTAAACATTCCCATTTTAAGCGACATATAACTATATTGATCGTCCAACATGTTTCAATATTTCATGTAAGTATGTCGACTGGTTAACATTCCCATTTTAAGCGACATATAACTATATTGATCGTCCAGCACGTTTCAATAATTCCAGCTACTATGTCTACTGGTTAGCATTCCCATTTTACTCAGCATATAACTATACTGACTGGCCAAAATGTTTAAACATTAACGTACATGTATGTCTTTATTAACTGGTTAGCACGACAATGTGTGACTACCAATCGGTTTACCTGTTTAAAAGTTTCCATTTACACGGTAACTTATTTCCCTGTTGGTTGCTTACCGCGGTGAAGCGTTAGGACTATTTGCTTTATCAGTTAAGTAAGAATGACGCATCTGTTTCGTATCTCATATTGATACACTTATACACCATACAAAACCTTTTGTTGTGTATCATCGATACATTAAAACATAAGTACATACGTCATAATCGATTACTGCGAGACTTCGTCATCTAGTCAACGTGGTGGGTATTTTTTCAATAGTTTGACGTGTTAATAGATAGTTTCTATATGTAGTCCATTTTTGCTTCTCATTTTGTTAAATGCAAAGTGGGTTAGTGGTTGAGAATCCGCCTTGCATGCAATAGGTCGTCGGTCGACTCGATCCCCGGTCGGGTCATACCAAAGACTTGAAAAATTGTTCTTGAAGTGTCCTAGTTTGGCACTCAGCATTAAGAGGATATCTCTAGGTCTGGTCGGCCCGGTGTCAGTATACTGTTACTGGGTTGTGTGTCAAATCATGTGTCTGTGGCATGATGATCCAGTATGGCAGCACTCAGAATAATGTCTCAAGTAGACACCGTCGCGGTATGGCAGACAATTTGTTCAAAGCAACGCTAAAGACCATACAGCAAAGCTACTCATTTTGTAACTTTTCATTTTTGCCCGGGCATTCTTTAAAAAAATGATTCATTTAGTGCAATAATACTGGTTTACAAATGACACTTAATTTATTATACAATCAACCCTGTCTTAAGCAGTCAGTCAAGGGAAGGTGCAAAAGGGGCATTTTATGATAGGTTGTTGCTTAATACAGGTTCATTTTCTCTGAAAGCATAGTAATGAGAAATAGTAAATGTGGCTGCTTAAGACTAGTGGTTGCTTAATAGAGATGACCGCTTTTGGCAGTATAAAGTATAGTTGCCGTTAAGTAGTGTTGATCAATACATAGCTTATACATCAAGCATCATGCTTAATTACTCTAACCAAGAAAATAGAAACTGTATGTACAGAAAAAATATCAAATCAATGAAAGTACACTATTTAAACATAATATGTTAAATAATTTACTGTAAAAAATATGCTAATTTTATTAACCATGTTTAAGAGCAATTATGTGTATAGATTAATTGCAAACCAAATGAAATAAAACTGTTTCAGTATACAATGTTAAAATGCAATATCATTGTAGTAGTAATTGATGAGTTACTGTAATCATTTTTTTAAAATAGATATGTTAGCACACAGATACCAATATGATGCAGTGTTTGTAATACTATTAATAACATATATGTTACAATTGAATCGTTATGTTTCAAGTTAGTAATCATATCTGTCATTTAAAGTATAATTATAATAACAATATTTTGAAATGTTTGGTCACGGGTCATAATGACATATTTCTAATTATCGCCCCATAAGTGCAATAAGGTACCAAGTGAATATGAAATAAGAAGGAACTTTGTACTTTTTTGTACCAATGGGGCTTGATGTATAAAATATGTAACGTAATGTTTTGTGTAACATTTTAAATGTTTGTGATAACTTATTGGAGGGTTCCTTTTCCTAATTGTTTGTGTTAATTGAGTTATTTTATACAATTTGTACGTGTTTTTCAATTTTACATTTTTCGCTCAATACATTGATTGAATATTTAGCGTCATTTTCATGCCATCGGGGACTAACAGACGATCAGTTAGCCTAACCACTGTTTCCTGGGATCCTGAAAAGTTTATCAGTACTCGAGTACACCCCATCTCTACAAGTAACTGATAACTTCCCCACTTGAATCAGCGGTGAGAGACGAATGAAAATGAGACAAAATGTCGTATATCAATCATCACGGAGACTGTTGCCGGGCGGGGATACGACCCCCTGGATTGATAGTCATACGTGTAACCAACTGACCTAATCTTGCCCAGCTCGCTTAATACAATACTTTGAAAGTGTACATTTTTGTAAATATATCATAGTAGTGAAGGCACTCTTGTCACAAGAGAATATTTACACATATTACTCAGCGTTTAATATGTCAGAATAAATATCTTTGTGCAGCATGTGTAACAGTAAATGTGTTTATAGAATATTCAAATGTAACAATTACGTAATATATTCATCAATGAAGCATGAAGATTTATGGTAGCTCTTCAATTTTAGCAGTGTTATATTGCTGTGAAGCACACCGACCTGCTTCCTTAGTGTTTCGTCTTTACATTATATTCGTTTTATGAGGCCCTGAGAAATAAAAACTGAAACGCTTATATGTTGTCCATACCGTCTTTTGGCAAGCGCAATATATCAAGCGTTTATATATGAAATCAAGGGCGTTGGCATGCATTGCAAAGATTACAGTTATCTTTATTTCCACAATCAGAACTGATATTAGCACCCAACATACTTTTATCAAGTAAATTAAGAGACATACCATATATGGCAATTTCTATTTAACTTGGGTTTTTACAAAATATTGATGTTACATATGAATGCCTTCACAATAAAAAACAACAATTTAAATGTGAAAAATAGGACAAAATTTGGGAAGGGGAAATGAGCTTTTTCTTTAATTTTAACAGTCTTTGGAGTCATTCAATGAATAGAAATACATAATATTAAAACATAAATATACACATTTCAAAAGAATAAATCATATTTATACAAATACATCAAATTTCGCTGAAAAATAACAATTTTTAATATATGCATTTTTTCGTCTTCGTGAACCTGGTCCTGTTGAACTTTGTAATACAGGCCCGGGTTATTGTTATATAATGTTTCATTTATTTTTATATGATGTGTTTGCTACAAATATTACACATGTACTTGCTTTTAAATAAGGTAAATATAAGCATTTAATATATCTATAATAAATCAAAAATACTTTGTTATCGGATATTTCTCTTTAAAGATATTTTGATTATCGATTAGGTACTCTTCTATGTTGTTTTTTGATAGTGATTTTAACGTTTAACTAAAGCTGAAATGTTTAAATTTTGAATATTTTTATAACAACAAATTTTCATTTATATTTGGTATGATCGGTTTACAAATATTAACTCTTTGTTAAATAGTATTATAACTTTTGAACACATTGCATATCAACTAACTGTGTTTTATTATTTTTTTATACAGAATTTTTACAGAATATAGAAATGTTTATTGAGACGTAAACTAAACAGTTTTTTATTTAACATAACAATCAAAATACAGAATGTCCCCTTTGCACTCGTAAAAAGTATGTTTTTATATCCAAATACTCTTTCATTTTTTATATTTAGCATAATTGACAATTAACAAATAATTTAAATATAAGTGTTGATAATCAAACAGCAGAACTTTTAAAACAATTATGTTTAAATGAAGCCGTAGCTTTTAAAGAAAACAACCATCAAAGAAGCATAAATGTACTCAATATTCAATACATACAAATGGGAGAAGTGATAACAGAGGTTGCTGACTTCGATCGATTAGAAACAAAACCGCCACTGGTGAGTTTCAACCTTACCAGAAACAAAACCGCCACTGGGGAGCTTCAACCTGATTAGAAACAAAACCGCCACAGGGGAACGTCAACCTTATCAGAAACAAAACCGCCACTGAGGAGCTTCAACCTGATTAGAAACAAAACCGCCAATGGGGATCTTCAGCCTGATTAGAAACAAAAGCCACTGGGGAGCTTCAACCTTATCAGAAACAAAACCGCCACTGGGGAGCTTCAACCTTATCAGAAACAAAACCGCCACTGGGGAGATTCAACCTTATCAGAAACAAAACCGCCACTGGGGAGCTTCAACCTTATCAGAAACAAAACCGCCACTGGGGAGCTTCAACCTTATCAGAAACAAAACCGCCACTGGGGAGCTTCAACATGGTCAGAAACAAAACTACCACTGGGGAGCTTCAACCTGATTAGAAACAAAACTACCACTGGGGAGATTCAACCTGATTAGAAACAAAACTACCACTGGGGAGATTCAACCTGATTAGAAACAAAATATACTGTATTGTTGTATATTGTATGCAGATACATAATTGCTGTATGTAGAAACCGTATTGCTGTATGTTGTATGTAGATACCGTATTGTTGTATGTAGATACCGTATTGCTGTATGTTGTATGTAGATACCGTATTGCTGTATGTTGTATGTAGATACCGTATTGCTGTATATGTTGTATGTAGATACCGTATTGCTGTATGTAGATACCGTATTGCTGTATGTAGATACCGTATTGATGTATGTTGTATGTAGATACCGTATTGCTGTATGTAGATACCGTAATGTTGTATGTTGTATGCAGATACCGTAGTGCTGTATGTAGATACCGTATTGCTGTATGTTGTATGTAGATACCGTATTGCTTTATGTTGTATGTAGATACCGCATTGCTGTATGCTGTATGTAGATACCGTATTGCTGTATGCTGTATGTAGATACCGTATTGCTGTATGTAGATACCGTATTGCTGTATGTTGTATGTAGATACCGTATTGCTTTATGTTGTATGTAGATACCGCATTGCTATATGCTGTATGTAGATACCGTATTGCAGTATGTTGTATGTAGATACCGTATTGCTGTATGTTATATGTAGGTACCGTATTGCTGTATGTAGATACCGCATTGCTGTATATAGATACCGTATTGTTGTATGGTGTATGTAGATACCGTATTGTTGTATGTAGATACCGTATTGCTGTATGTTGTATGTAGATACCGTATTGCTGTATGTTGTATGTAGATACCGTATTGCTGTATATGTTGTATGTAGATACCGTACTGTTGTATGTAGATACCGTATTGATGTATGTAGATACCGTATTGATGTATGTTGTATGTAGATACCGTATTGCTGTATGTAGATGCCGTAATGCTGTATGTTGTATGTAGATACCGTAGTGCTGTATGTAGATACCGTATTGCTGTATGTTGTATGTAGATACCGCATTGCTGTATGCTGTATGTAGATACCGTATTGCTGTATGTTGTATGTATAAACCGTATTGCTGTATGTAGATACCGTATTGCTGTATGTTGTATGTAGATACCGTATTGCTTTATGTTGTATGTAGATACCGCATTGCTATATGATGTATGTAGATACCGTATTGCTGTATGTTGTATGTAGATACCGTATTGCTGTATGTTATATGTAGCTACCGTATTGCTGTATGTAGATACCGTATTGCTGTATGTAGATACCGTATTGCTGTATGTAGATACCGTATTGCTTGATGTTGTATGTAGATACCGCATTGCTGTATGCTGTATGCAGATACCGTATTGCTGTATGTTGTATGCAGATACCGTTTTGCTGTATGTTGTATGTAGATGCCGTATTGCTGTTTGTTATATGTAGATACCGTATTGCTGTATGGTGTATGTAGATACCGTATTGCTGTATGTTGTATGTAGATACCGCATTGCTGTATGTTGTATGTAGATACCGTATTGCTGTATGCAGATACCGTAGTGCTGTATGTTGTATGTAGATACCGTATTGCTGTATATAGATACCATATTGCTGTATGTTGTATGTATGTAGATACCGTATTGCTGTATGTATATACCGTTTTGCTAGGGAGCTTCAACCTGATTAGAAACAAAATATAGTGTATTGTTGTATATTGTATGCAGATACATAATTGCTGTATGTAGAAACCGTATTGCTGTATGTTGTATGTAGATACCGTATTGTTGTATGTAGATACCGTATTGCTGTATGTTGTATGTAGATACCGTATTGCTGTATATGTTGTATGTAGATACCGTATTGCTGTATGTAGATACCTTATTGCTGTATATGTTGTATGTAGATACCGTATTGCTGTATGTAGATACCTTATTGCTGTATGTTGTATGTAGATACCGTTTTGCTGTATGTAGAAACCGTACTGCTGTATGCTGTATATAGATACCGTATTGCTGTATGTAGATACCTTATTGCTGTATATTGTATGTAGATACTGTATTGCTGTATGTTGATACCGTATTGCTGTATGTAGATACCGTATTGCTGTATATTGTACGAAGATACCGTATTGCTGTATGTAGATACCGTTTTGATGTATGTTGTATGTAGATACCGTATTGTTTTATGTAGATACCGTATTGTTGTATGTAAATACCGTGTTGCTGCATGTTGTATGTAGACACCGTATTGCTTAGCATAACAACATCCATCGATGTCACACGGTAGTTTAACGACTTTTCGACACGTTTAACACGAACAATTATCTTTTCAAGTGATGAGGACCTTGCTAACGTGTAACATGTAGGAACCCTGCTGCACGATATAACCGTACCACCAATTAGTGCCACACTGTAGTTAAACTAGTTTCCTCAGCGTTCAACGCGAGCGCTTATATTTTAAAGTGCTTAAGAAGTTGATAATTTATAGCATGTAGATTCCGTATTGCTGGACATAACCGTAACAACACACTGCGGTGTAACGAGTTTCCGAAGCGTTCATTTTTCAAGTGATAAAGACGTTTCTAATTTATTTCGGAAGAAACAGCTTACACCGTTGATGGGCAATCATGATTTGCTCATCAGCTAGGATATATATCGTTACATTGTCAGTTTAAGGATGTGCATTTGAAAGTAGATGTCCGTAGTGATTTTATTAACTATATGACTGCTCTCTTAACGAGGATTTTGGCTACTATTGTATTGTAAGTAGAATATAATATGTATATTTATGTGTACTTGTTTATGTGTTGTTCAAAAATTAAATTTAAATATTCGACCATTAAGGTCAAAATTTAATATTCTTCAAATAAACACGTGTAGCTATTGTATTTGAACTAAAACGTATCGATACTATACAGACACTATGTTGATAAATATGTCACAAAAGCAAAGGAAGTTTGAATGAATTTTCGGATGCTGTTATATCACAATTATGAGACAGAAGTTAAAGGTTAAATAAAGAAGTGTTTTTTTTTTACATCGGAGGTGAATATAGCGATGCACAATACTGAACATGTTCTGCAATATATTATGTAAACTACGTCGGCACAGGCACACAAACTAAATCAATTTCTCGATCTAAGTGTTGGTTCACAGCCATAATGTTTATATGTGCAGTGTGCTGCTGTCATCCCAATTACCTGTGCACCGATAACAGCGTCCCTGTTTGATGTACAAGCCACGTGCACATGAATGTATCAATGGGATGCCAAACAGTACGAAGAATTGTTTTATTCAGCATCACATATAATGTTTTATCCTTTGAAAAATGCATATACCTCTCCATATACAAACGCAAAATACAGTTATTACTAAAATCCCCTTTATTGACTGACTGATTGGTTGATTGATTGATTGATTGAATATTTAGCGTCATTTTTATGCCATCGAGGGCTAACAGACGATCAGTTAACCCAACCACTGTTTCCTGGGATTAACCAGTACTCGAGCACAACCCTTCTCTGCAAGTAACTGATAACTTTCCCACTTGAATCAGTGGTGAGAGACGAACGATAATGAGACACAATGTCGTATATCAATCATCACGGAGACCGTTGCCGGGCGGGGAATTCGAACTCATGACCCCTGGATTGATAGTCAGACGCGTAACCGATTGAGCTAATCGGGGCCGGCCCCCTTTATTCAATATTTAGTAAGAATGACATTCCTGCTATTTATTCATTCAATTCTTTTTATATAGTGCGCATGCATTAAATATATGTGTAATAAATGTTTTCATGGTTTACCAAAGAAACGTTTGATGTATGAAATCATTATGGCTGTATGAACTATTTGACTACGGAGTTGCCATTTTAGCTTTTGATATTTTAGTTGACTGTGGTCCAGTTGTAGAGTATCGGACCCATGATCGGAGGGTCGTGGGTTTAATCCTCTTTCACGGCTATGTGTGATGTCCTTGAGCAAGACACTTTACCGCATATGCTTAGTACTTGTTCTACCAAGAAAGATTTCGAGTGTGATTTGTATTAGCTGTAAGAACTTGTTTCGCAATTAAAAATTAATACGTAAATCTGTCTCTATACCACAGGGGGAAAACGATATCTGTTTGTTTGAGTGTTTCAGTTAATTTGATCATATACAAGAATTTCAAAACGAAATGACGAAGTTGATAGCCAGGTTACAGACGTAATACAGACCTACATTTGTATTGTGTATATACTGTGAATTTAAATAAAATGGGTGTGGTTTAAAGGCATGCAGTTTTTCATCTATTGAGAAAGAAATTGGACGAGAAACACTTCCTGAATTATTTTTTTTTGTAAAAACGAAAATACAACTTTTGTAGGGTTTTTTTTTTTTAAAAATAAGAATATTATACGACCTGTGCTATTTATAGTGACTGACATATGTGCGTCTGTTAGTTTAATGTAATCTTCAGACAAAATATTAGTTTGAAGTCTGGCACAATCGGTTTTCTTTATCTAGTCAGCAGACATGCACGTTGGATCAGGTACCTTGTACAGTGGATGCCTGCTGCTATCAGAGAGGCGTTCCATTTGAACGTGTCTTAAATGAATAAATGGAATATGTTTTTCCACGGCCAGTGAATAATAACATAATTTATGACAGTATAACGCATGTACACTACTTAATGGTACGAACTGCATTGATTATGTATGTGTGGTCTGGATTTCAGACAAATGTGTGTTTTTCTTTGTGTCTGATCGGTATAAAGACTTGTACTAAAACTAATGATTATCGCAAATCACTTTAAACCCTTTAAACATGTTTGTAAACAAACCGGAAGCATCTGCTCCTAAATAAAAAAAAACAATGTAGTTAACTTTTGGCACGTAAATATTTGGCATTTGAGAAATGGTGAGACCAACCGTGTTTTACAAATGTCAGCGCTGGTTAGTGTACATAATGCTATATCCTGTTTAGCTACTGTGTAAAAATAGTCCTACATCTTCCCGCCAGTGGCAGTGACATAATAGTGACATATTAGCCCGCTGATTGGTCAGTTGAATAAGCGGAAGTTAAATTACGTCACAGTTTGGTAAAGCGTATACGAATGCTATGAATGGGAACAAGAAGGGAATGTTATACTGTTACTGTGGGATATAAATAACCTGAACCGGGAAATTTTATGTACTGGGATGTGTTATTTGTCGGATGCTTATGTAAGGCGTATTCCGCTTCTTTCAATGCCGTACCTATATATAGCCCGAATTATACAATCTTAGTTTGAATTATTTCATTATTACAGTGTAGCCGAAATGCAATGCTTGGCATAAAATCTTTTGCAAAGAGTTTGTCTTCTTGTTTTTAATTTATCAATTTATTACAACAGTTTTGAAATACAAAACTACAGCGCTACAATCATATAAGACCCATTCATTGTACTTAGTAATAAATTGTAAAATCACATGGCATTCACGTATAGTTTGTATTTATATTTCAAGAATAGTAACATTTTTTTCAATTATTTAAGAAATGTTTTTCATGCTGTATACACCAATATTCAAATATCAGAATATTAAAAAGGATATGTATGAGTGATATGTATAAGTAATATGTATAAGTAATATGTATAAGTAATATGTTATTATGGTTTAGAAAAGGTCATGGGCGTTCATGTACATAATTTTTATCATATAGACTAAGTATTACTGTATGTTGATCGACCTTTGAACAGTAACGAGTCCCACCACGATACTTGCTATAAACATTGAATGTCATGTTTTTACACAGTATCTGAAAATTATATATTTAAAGAATATCATATGTCGGGGGCCTCCGTGGCCGAATGGTCTATAGCGCCGTCTCAAGATCATGTACCTCTTACTGCTAAGGTTCGAGTCCCGCTCGCTGCAAAAACTTTATGAAAGAAAGTTTGCCAGTAACTTACGGTGGGACGGTGGTTCTACGGTCTGAGGTCTAAGAAGACAACGCCTCGTCGATTACTCTTTGGGCCGGGAATTTTATATACATATATACGTAATACTGGTTTTAACCAGAACATCACCGATTGTGTTGTATGCCAGGGTCGTTTACCTGTTTCTTTAGTGATAGCAACATAGACCAAGGAATTAATAATGGTCATTGCATAGACAAAATAGAAAATACATATTGCCTTCAGATTATTTTTATTGACGATATACCAATGTTCCAAGTTATTTACTAAACAATCGTTACACGTTTAGAGATACAAGTATTAAACATGTGGAAAGAATATAATGAAATAATTAGATAACAAATAATAATTGAGTACAATGTGTGTTGTAGGAAGTTTGTCTCTATATACATTAAAATGATGCGGTCTTAGATCAATAAGTATGTACTATCTTTATTGTTAAGCGTGGAATCGCAATCTACCTCAGCGTGTGCGAGCCACGTTCTGGGAAAAAATAATAAAACGCCTGCCTGGTATTTAAATTTAGAGCAAGTGGTAGGTTAGTGATAAACGAAATGGTTAAGGCAATCCGTCAATGTATTTTTCAAATCGTCTTCAGCAAGCGGTGATTTAATCAAAACAAACTAATAATTACTATGTAAACACAATTACCAGGTTTTAATTGTAATATAAACAATATGTGCAAGATGGTTGAAAAACGCTGGTTATTTTATTAGTGTTTCTCTCACATTAAAAAGTCTAACAAACGAGACACTCTGCCAAATATTCGTTGAACAACATCATCAGTTAGCTTTTTATTATAATTGCTAAATTGTAAGTCAGATTTACGTCAATAATATATTAAACTTTTAAATACCCGTTTAATAATGTTAATGTAACAAAAGCCACACATTTATAAACCTTAAATAATTAGGTATGTCTAATGGTATCAATAATTTAAATATATATATATATATATATATATATATATGCCAGATTTTGTTTTACCAACAAATTAAACTTTATGTTTAAATAATTAAACAGAAAAGCATCCACGTGATCATGATTTAGACGGGGTTGAGTACACCTGTATACAGTTTAACTAACATTAATTAGATAATGAACAAATAACCAGCAACCTTATGTTAAGCTTGTTAAGTACTTTTATAAAACATGAGAACATGTTGGTGAAGCAGATGCCAGACATACAGCAGGGATGACACCATTGGTCAATACAGATGTTAATACCGGGTCAATGCGGGAGTCAATATGGGGGTCAATACAGGGACCATTACGGGAGTCAATATGGGGGTCAATACGGGGGTCAATATAGGTGTCACTACGGGGGTCAATACAGGGATCAATAGAGGGGTCAATACAGTGGCCAATACAAATAATAAGTCAGTATAGCATATAGGATGATCTGCAGCACAATGTATGTAAGATACATGAAAAATGAAAACAAAGTTCAGTGTTTTGAATAATCAAATAAAAAAAGTTGATAGCAAGTGCCATAACATTGATTAACCATATTATAGAATATGTACAAGATAACAATAGAGAAAACGTGACAGCACGATTCAATGAATGTAATAACCATACCATATAATAAATACAATATAAAAATCTATATACAGAAACAAATGACAACCGGGGTCAATGCATAGTAAAATTATAAATTACTGTAAATACAAAACAAACAGAAATAAAATGAAAAAGAGGTCAATTAGAGGTCAACATACGCTGCATTTATAATGTTCATGGTCATAATAAGTGCAAAATGACACAGAAAAAAGCTTTTAGACAATCTCAGGATGTCAAACACATGCCAGCAACCACAGTGCCACTGCATCATGTATATATACATTATTGCCAGTGGTTTCTTTTGTTTCACGGTGGCAAACACATGTCAGCAACCACAGTGCCACTGCATCATGTATATGTACATTATTGCCAGTGGTTTCCTTTGTTTCACGGTGCCAAACACATGCCAGCAACCACAGTGCCACTGCATCATGTATATGTACATTATTGCCAGTGGTTTCCTTTGTTTCACGGTGCCAAACACATGCCAGCAACCACAGTGCCACTGCATCATGTATATATACATTATTGCCAGCGGTTTCCTTTGTTTCACGGTGTCAAACACATGCCAGCAACAACAGTGCCACTGCATCATGTATATATATACATTATTGCCAGCGGTTTCCTTTGTTTCACGGTGTCAAACACATGCCAGCAACCACAGTGCCACTGCATCATGTATATATACATTATTGCCAGTGGTTTCCTTTGTTTCACGGTGTCAAACACATGCCAGCAACCACAGTGCCACTGCATCATGTATATATACATTATTGCCAGCGGTTTCCTTTGTTTCACGGTGTCAAACACATGCCAGCAACCACAGTGCCACTGCATCATGTATATATATATACATTATTGCCAGCGGTTTCCTTTGTTTCACGGTGCCAAACACATGCCAGCAACCACAGTGCCACTGCAGTATGTATATGTACATTATTGCCAGCGGTTTCTTTTGTTTCACGGTGCCAAACACATGCCAGCAACCACAGTGCCACTGCATCATGTATATGTACATTATTGCCAGCGGTTTCCTTTGTTTCACGGTGTCAAACACATGCCAGCAACCACAGTGCCACTGCATCATGTATATGTACATTATTGCCAGCGGTTTCCTTTGTTTCACGGTGTCAAACACATGCCAGCAGCCACTGCGCCACTGCATCATGTATATGTATATGTACATTATTGCCAGCGGTTTTTCTTTGTTTCACGGTGGCAAACACATGCCAGCAACCACAGTGCCACTGCATCATGTATAATTATGTACATTATTGCCAGCGGTTTCTTTTGTTTCACGGTGTCAAACACATGCCAGCAACCACAGTGCCACTGCATCATGTATATATACATTATTGCCAGCGGTTTTCTTTGTTTCACGGTGCCAAAACACATGCCAGCAACCACAGTGCCACTGCATCATGTATATGTACATTATTGCCAGCGGTTTCCTTTGTTTCATGGTGCCAAACACATGCCAGCAACCACAGTGCCACTGCATCATGTATATATATACATTATTGCCAGCGGTTTCCTTTGTTTCACGGTGTCAAACACATGCCAGCAACCACAGTGCCACTGCATCATGTATATATACATTATTGCCAGTGGTTTCCTTTGTTTCACGGTGTCAAACACATGCCAGCAACCACAGTGCCACTGCATCATGTATATATACATTATTGCCAGCGGTTTCCTTTGTTTCACGGTGTCAAACACATGCCAGCAACCACAGTGCCACTGCATCATGTATATATATATACATTATTGCCAGCGGTTTCCTTTGTTTCACGGTGTCAAACACATGCCAGCAACCACAGTGCCACTGCATCATGTATATATATACATTATTGCCAGCGGTTTCCTTTGTTTCACGGTGTCAAACACATGCCAGCAACCACAGTGCCACTGCATCATGTATATATATATACATTATTGCCAGCGGTTTCCTTTGTTTCACGGTGCCAAACACATGCCAGCAACCACAGTGCCACTGCATCATGTATATATATACATTATTGCCAGCGGTTTCCTTTGTTTCACGGTGTCAAACACATGCCAGCAACCACAGTGCCACTGCATCATGTATATATACATTGTTGCCAGTGGTTTCCTTTGTTTCACGGTGTCAAACACATGCCAGCAACAACAGTGCCACTGCATCATGAATATGTACATTATTGCCAGCGGTTTCCTTTGTTTCACGGTGTCAAACACATGCCAGCAACCACAGTGCCACTACATCATGTATATATATACGTTATTGCCAGCGGTTTCCTTTGTTTCACGGTGACAAACACATGCCAACAACCACAGTGCCACTGCATCATGTATATATATACATTATTGCCAGCAGTTTCCTTTGTTTCACGGTGACAAACACATGCCAGCAACCACAGTACCACTGCATCATGTATATATACATTATTGCCAATGGTTTCTTTTGTTTCACGGTGTCATTTTGTAGTTTTATAGTTCATAATGACATATTTACGTGCGCTAAAAGTTTGCTTGATTTATACTGCTAATATCCTGTTTAACAAGTTGTTTACCTTCTTCCCACGCTTTCTTTCACTTTTATCACAACACTTTACGATATTATAAGGACGTTTGAAACGGGATCGACACCATAATTAAATAAACATGTCATAAAATAGAACAAATAAATCAGTGCATGTAAGTTATGTGTGGATATGACTAATAATAACTACAATTGTTGGAACATGTTTTGTCAATCATGTGATCTAGTACTAATATTTGCTCTGGTCGAATGTACGTGATTTGATATAACTAGTATATGCATATAAGAGCTGAAATTATATTGGAAAATCAACGAAGATGGTTTTAAAAACATTATCAAATAAAATTATGAAATTAAAAACGTTTTCTAGGGCTGAGTTGTTAGCTGAATAGCACTCGTTTTGGTGAAATGTTTGATATTTTTAATAATTTGATGTTATGTATCAAGTATTAATGGTTATAAAGGAAGAACGACATTTTGTTACAAAGGTCAGTGGATTGTTTTCTTGAATATAGATGTGTAACATCAATCCAAACCTCGTGTTTACATGACCTTTAAGCTACATTGCTTTGTACAACTGGGCACATGTCGTTTGTTTGATGCTGTTGTTTAGGTATGCATAGTGTTTAAATTCATATTATATAGAAATAGACATCTTCTCGATGATTCTGAAATGTTGACGTTTACACATGTATATGTGTGTGTGTGTATGTGTATGTGTATGCGTATGTGTTTATGTATTTGTTTGCGTAAGTGTATGTGTATGCGTATGTGTTTATGTATGTGTAAGTGTATGTGTAAGTGTAAGTGTATGTGTTTGTGTAAGTGTTTATGTATGTGTATATGTATGTGTATGTGGTCTGGTTCATTAAATTATAGCTCACCAACTCAATAAAGGTCCAAATTGTTCAAGTGATAACTAGATTAGATAACTTGTATCTTATATCCCTGTTGCTTATAGCATGTTCCAGATAGACGACAGTATATGTTTATCTTCATAAACATCAGGTTGCTGCATTACAGGAAAGTCTGTACAGCTGCATCGCATATTATATCATGGTTAAGTTGTTTGGCATTTGCCCATCTATTTAAATGTTGTAATCTTTACAAAGGACGAGGTAAATTGCATTATATCTACATAAACCCACAGAGGCTTACTGCCAGATACAACAGATGAATAACATGAATATCAATTAGTATTTTCTTCCCCTTCACTTCCCAACAAGTCCTCTGTAACCAGTTCCGTGTATTGGTTATGGTCATATAAACATGTAAACATGTTAATTCCATCTCGGTTTTCACCAGTAATTAATATACGCAGAGCTAAATTACTGATTAAAGCGAGTTTAACCAGTGTTTATGGTCAGACCAAAAGTGGTCATAACGTTACTTTGTTTTTTATTTTATTATTGTACATATTATATTTACTAGTCGTGAAGCAGAACTGGTGTTGCTGTTGTCTTTTAATTCATGTTTTATATGTGTGTGTGTGTTGTTGTTGTTGTTGTTGTTGTTGTTGTTGCATGTGTTGTTGTTGTTGTTGTTGTGTGGTTTTGTTTTGCTGAATAGAACGTATAATAAGTTGGTTCAGTGCTTTTTTTACATCGTAGATGTTTTATTATCATCTATATTTCACACACACACACACACACACACACACACACACACACACACATATGTGTGTGTATGTATTTACAATATTTATGAAAAACGGATTATTACATTAAAAAGTTCTTTTATCTAAAATAATTATTTATTTATACTTTGCTATGAACATCATATTAAACTGTCATTTTATCACACAATTTCAGTACCTAAATTATATATCGTTAAATTTTGGGTATACCTTTTTATAATTCACTACTTAATAATTAGTAGCTTGTATTTATAGTCATATGGGGTCACTCATACAGCTGTTTCGATATGGTTTGAAAATAGACTACTGTGCACGCAGGTGCAACGAGCCTAAGTGGTGTTGCCGTTAGACTATCCCAGAACCTGGTATCTCCCGAATCAGGTCTATTAACACCCAATAAGAAAGCAGGGAATTATAAGCCTGTCTCACAACTCATAGCAATTAAACGCTTACTTAATTGTTACGTCTTTCAAACGTTCAATTGAAGACACTGACCAACCAATCAATTCCTGTAATAAACAGATTTAAGAAAACAGTCTCTTTGCTGTCACTAATTGCGTGACAATTTTATTCCAAATATAACATGAGGGAATTCTGTAAGCAAATACACAACCTTGACTTCCAGTTGAGTTTTAAAATAACTGTGCGACTAAAATTCCTGTTGATTATTGTTGTCATCACATCTATTTTCGAATTACTATTTTAACACTTACAGTAATTATTTGTTATCCATTGTTTGACAGTTGATGTTAATATTTTGTTAATAATAAAATTAATTGATTTAATTTGCGTATAAGAGCAAATGCCACAGGTCAAATATATGAATGTAACCATGTATATCGTGGAACTCTCCCGCTAAATCTGACAAATGTTGTTCAATTTCTTAGGTTATGAATTTGAACTATCTCTGAAATATATGCTGTATATGTTACTAACCATCTTATATGAGCCTTAACACTTTACAACTTTGCATGACCTCATGATTTCATGTATATGTGAACTGAGTGTATAAAGGATATTGCATGTATATTATATTGTATTGGTTGCGTCTCTTGTTTCAATATATATATTTTTTTGTTAATTATGTTAGATCATAAAGTCATTTCAACACAAACATAGTCATATAAACAGGATCTTTTGTTGCATTAGTGTATAGAGATATATACTAGTAAGTCCTAGTGATATATGCTACAGTTGTACTATATATACAATTAAGTAAAATGAGAAAAAGTAAAACAAGCAGTAGCAACGTTAATGATGTGTTTGTATTATTGATTTACCAAAACGATAACCGTATTCATTGTGTATGTAATATATACATATACATATTGAATTAACGTATAGGTATAACATATCATTAATTTTTGTTTTTTATTCTATAGTAAATAATAAAAGTATTAACGCTTGGCATTCATAGAGAGATCCAAACGAAAGAAGAGAAACTTTACTGTCAGTCAATCTCTGCACTACCAAAATATGATGAGAACAGTAGTGGTTATATATTATTAAGAGATTGTATTCTGCTCAGTTTGTATACTAGTAGACAGTCGAAATCATGTATTCATACCCGAATTTCCGAACATCATTTTTTTTTCTAAATGCACAATTCAAACATGACAATGCTTTCAAAATATTCAAAATACATCAATAATGTCATTTAAATAAATAAATGAGCATTAAAATAAGGCAAATGTTTTGTTAAAGAAGAAGAAACAAAGATTATTTATAAACGCCATTATGCGACTACCACATGAAAGCACTTCCTTTTACCAATGGTGGTACTGTACGGGTGTATTTAATGATTCTTAATAAGGAATAAGACATGTAAACTATAAAATGAACAAAAATGAGAGGGGTTGGAGTATGGCACCAGCAAGATATTTTTTAATATTTTAAATGAAAAGAGAATAAAGAGGAAGGAGATAAAAGTTATATAGTAGTAGCCTTCTTTCAGTATAAGAATGCATATTGTTTTTGGAGAAATAATCTCCATGGATCTTTTTATCGGAAAACTGAAGTTAGTTTGATTTTCTTTTTCTTATTTCGGTAATCAACACGAATGTAACATTAACGCTAACATTGTCTTCCTACATTGTTGAAGGGTTACGCACTGACATATAGAAACACGAAAACCTAATAGCAAAGTAACTGCTTCTTTTATCAAATATGATTAAATATTAAATACCGACATATCATTACCGAAGCACTTTGGTTATCATTGTTGTGGTAATACTTAACATTCATATATCTAAGATCCAAAAGTAACGTTTCCCAAGAGTCGCCTAAAATTTCCGTGAACAAAACTGATTCAATCGAAACTCTCAGGTGCGTTTCCGTGAGTCATATATTGCCATGTTTCTAAATATGAAGACGGAGTTCATAATTCAAGTTTCTTTATTCACAGAGAGGTCGAGAGGAAGTTCGAATTTTAAAAAAAAATGATATACTGGCATCGATGGTAGTAAAGAGTCATTATGTAATTAACTGCTAAGTTATATGGTAGATTCAATTTAACAAGGAATTTCATTTGTTTCCACGGTAACAAACTGCGAACAATATCAAAAACACACCATGACATGCAAAAATGACAAAAGATCCAATATCAATATACTAGTAGATATTATTTCAATTCTTATTCTTTTATTCCACGATCTGCCATATAATTCATTTGCTTTAAATTGACCGTTTGCACACATAGTGGGTATGTAATATTTATAGCTAGGTATTAAGGATTGCACATTGGAATATGATGTGACGATGAAAGAAGAGCGAGGGTGGAAGCACACATTAATTATGTTATATACTAAGTTCTCGAGTTATGCTTTTCGCAATGGCGTAGACCCCTGATGCCATTCCGTATCTACTTGTATATGTAATGCATGTTTTGTAATTAGTCTGTGTATCAGTTGTATGCATACTACAATGGTAACAAGCGTCTTTCAATCGTTACGTCTCTTCTTGTATATATATATTTTCATTTCTTTTTAATTAAACATTATGAAACTTTTAATAAATTGTTACTGTGAAAGATATTTAAACCACACTGATAACCCTCAGCTGGGTAGTGTACTATCCACCACCTATATTAAACCACTCGAAACGTTGTGTGCGTAACAAGTACTCATATTTAAGTGTTTATTGTCTTATTGTTCAGAACTAAAGTAGCATTTTAATGGGAGGAAGATATCACTTCGATTTAATTTTCGTGACATCATATATTTGCGGTCTAAATTCATATAAATAAAGTATACATAAAACAATAGTAAAATGCGTACTCGTGTATGTTCAGATGAATTTTCGATACAAGATTTCAAAAGCAAACTGATCTTTGAACCTCTGGAGATGTCTGAAGAAACAGCCGTTGTTTTACCAACTACGATGACAACATCAGAAACTACAAAACTGTTTCGTCTATATGATGTTATAAACGAATTGTTTGAAATAAAGACAGAATGTCACATTCATGTCATTTATTACGTGGATAAAAAATATAGATATATTTGATTGATTGAGATTATAATATTTTTTCATCATTACAAATATATGACAAAATAAATACACATACACACACACGTGACATATGTGAACACAATTATAACATTCAGGTTCATTATATCATGTTACATTCGAATCTTTTGATTGTTTGTTAAATCGTTTTTTGTGTCTATAAGAGGATGATATTTTCTCAAACATGGAAAATAAATTTAAACTGTTACATTTGATATTAAACATCTTAATTTAAACGCATCAGATAGATATTTACTTTTTAAATTTTATTTGTATTTGTAGACAGCATCAACACAATCGGCTTTTTTATATAAGTAAGCGGGAATATAATATTTCTGAATTTAACAAAATAAAGTGAAATGAAACTTGTCTTCTATATCATTCGATTTACAGATCAGACAAACTCTATCTCTCACTCTCTCTCTCTCTCTCTCTCTCTCTCTCTCTCTCTCTCTCTCTCTCTCTCTCTCTCTCTCTATCTATCTCTCTCTCTCTCTCTCTCTCTCTCTCGCTCATATATATCCCTGTTTAAGTTATTAAACTATGTGCTGAAATTCAAATCTTTTTCAAAATACTTCGAAATGAATCAGAAAAAAATTGACTTTGTTTTCTTATATAGTGATAAGACTCTATTGGCTTTTACATCAGACTGACGGAGTTGCTCAAAATTATGAACTAGTCTTAGTTTAAATATTTCATTGCACTTTTAGAAAAGTGGGAATAAAATTATTAATGACAGTATGTTACATAAGTAGATTGAAATCATGGCAGTGTTTACCTCATTCCTTGCAGAACATATACAATTATTATAAAAGTGATTTTGTGAAACACTAACATAAACAGAATATGTTCCAGGGCGATAATTTTTCGTCAATTTGTCTGGGAAATTTTGCGTAAATGGTATAATATAAACGTTTCAATCTTTCTCGTCGATAGTTCATCGTATAATATAAACACATGCACACGTGCTGTGTTACCCGATCAAAAGGGACGTATTACGCCGTCTAGATAAGAAACAGATACAATAGCGTGGATCTGGTACAGTGTGTATAAAGTTATCTTGATTTTTATTTCCGAATTGCGCGTGATTAATAGAGTAGTTTTTCATTCAACAGAAAACATTCAACGTTGTTAAACACACGATTATAAACAAGTAATAATTTTAGTCAGCGTGAAATGAATAAACATAATATATTCATATCTTATAACACACACTTCAGCATTTATGAAACGGTTACCAAAGCTGTTCTAAATTAATATCGTACTTAGAAATGTGCACTAAGGCACTGTCTTTAATGATACTTATCCATTATGATTCATAAATGCGAGTTGGAAATAATTCATATATCACTGGTATATCATTTAACAGGTTTTACATGAGAATCATACAAAACAATTAGTATATGATTCTGTCATGAGTATATGTTCACATATTATTCTCATATAATTCCCACATGAAGCTCCTTTCATATGCTACTTATGTGAAGCTATTGCCACATGATGATCGTATAAGAAGCATGCGTGAACTATATGAAACCGTTCATTTTGAAAATTATATGCGGTTCGCTTCATCACGATTTTCATATGAGAGGTTTGATATCATTCTCTTCTCATATCATTATCTTCTTATACCATTCTCTTCTTATATCATTCTCTTCTTATACCATTCTCTTCTTATATCATTCTCTTATCATACGATTCTCTTCTTATATCATTCTCTTCTCATACCATTATCTTTGTATATAATTCTCTTCTCACATCATTTTCTTCTCATACCATTCTCTTCTTATATCATTCTCTTCTCATACCATTATCTTTGTATATAATTCTCTTCTTATATCATTCTCTTCTCATACCATTCTCTTCTTATATCATTCTCTTCTCATACCATTATCTTTGTATATAATTCTCTTCTCACATCATTTTCTTCTCATACCATTCTCTTCTTATATCATTCTCTTCTCATACCATTATCTTTGTATACCATTCTCTTCTTATATCATTCTCTTCTCATACCATTATCTTTGTATATATTCTCTTCTCACATCATTTTCTTCTCATACCATTCTCTTCTTACATCATTCTTTTCTCATACCATTATCTTTGTATATAATTCTCTTCTCACATCATTCTCTTCTCACACCATTCTCTTTGTATATTATTATCTTCTTATATCATTCTCTTCTCATACCATTATCTTCTCACACCATTCTCTTCTTATATCATTCTCTTCTCACACCATTCTCTTCTCACACCATTCTCTTCTTATACCATTCTCTTCTTATACCATTCTCTTCTTATATCATTCTCTTCTCATACAATTATCTTCTCACACCATCCTCTTCTTATATCATTCTCTTCTCACACCATTCTCTTCTCACACCATTCTCTTCTTATACCATTCTTTTCTTATACCATTCTCTTCTTATATCATTCTCTTCTCATACCATTCTCTTTGTATATTTTTATCTTCTTGTAGCATTCTCTTCTCATATAATGCTCTTCTCATATCATTTTCTTCTTATATAATTCTCTTATCATATCATTTTCTTCTCATATAATTCTCTTCTTATATCATTCACTTCTCATATCATTCTCTTCTCATATCATTCCCTTCTAATATCGACCGCAGCGTGGTCTAGTGGTAGAGCGTCCGCCTCGCATGCGGAAGGTCGTGGGTTTAATACCCGGCAGGGTCATACCAAAGATTTTAAAAATGGTACAAGAAGCTTCCTCGCTTGACCCTCAGCATTTAGAGGAGAGTTCTAGGTCTGGCATGATACTCCAGTGTGACAGCTCTTAGAATACTGTCTCAAGTAGACACCGTCACGATATGACTGAAAAATTGTTGAAAGCGTCGCTAAAAACCATACAACAACAATCTCTTCTAAAATCATTATATTCTCATAGCATTCTCTTCTCATACCATTCTAATCTTATATAATTCTCTTATTATATCATTCTCTTCTTATACCATTCTATTCCCATACCATTCTCATCTCATATCATTCTCTTCTTATATCATTCTCTATTTAATATTTATACCATTCTCTTCTCATATCATTATCTTAATATGTGAATCATGTTTGGCTCAGTTATGAATGAGCATCTGAAAAGATCCAAAAAATCGTAAATTCCGTTGTTGTGAATTTAATTATCTCCCTTTATGAAATTAACTTTATATGAATTCACTGTATCTATATGATCCAACGGGTTTATAAATCTGTCCTTTATATAGCATGTGAGTAGTCATGAATCCTTAACTGGATCCTATTCATATAAAGCTATCACTTCATGTATGTAAATTTGTCCACCCTGTCCAGATGTGTAGCATGTAATTCCATAGTATATAAGTCATGGTCGACACCAAATGTATTGGTTTGGCAGAGGCCTTGATATTGTATCTATGGTTTGCATTATAGCTAGGCGCACTCGCGGTAGTCTGGTCTGTACATTTATGTCTTGGTTATTCACAAATAATCATCTCCATATATATATATATATATATATATAAGTAAATTCGTCTACTACTTGACGCATTTATTATTCACAAGTAAATAAACGGCCTTCAAATCAAAGAAGTGTGCTCTTCAATTAGGTATAAGATTGGTAAATAAACAAACTTGCTCTCACCTTTTCAAAACAGGGTGATTTACAACAGACCGTAAAGGCAGATTGATGATTAAAATTGCCTAAGGCAAACAATTAAAGGATTACCGACCAGGTTCCTTATCACCTTGACAACGTCCAATTGACACCCGTCTTAGGAGGAAATCGATAATTACCGTGTCTTAACCTGGTTGATATAACACCTTTCAAATCCATTTGTGGCAAAAATATTGAAATTGAAAATAAATAAAGAAAACAATTTGAATTTATTATATTTTTTTAATATTTTATTTTGTTGCGAATATTCGAATATCAATATGACATTCGAATATTCGGACACATGACCGAATATTCGAATATCCGAATATTCGTTGACATCCTTACTATTTATATCATTCTCTTCTCATATCATTATCTTAATATGTGAATCATGTCTTAATATGTGAATCATGTTTGGCTCAGTTGTTTGTGCTCAAGGTTTAAAATGTCCGTCATAACAGCAGATCGGACACATGTCAGCGTATATTTAGACTCGTTGTAATTCTTCTGAGAAGAAATACCAAGGATTTACGTCTTTTAATCCTCAGCATTTATCCTATAATTGCTTTATCAGTGTCGTCTGGATTGATAGACTTCAGCACATTAGCCGACCAGAATGGAATAACTTGCCCAGAAAATCTACCAATTATAGAACATCTACCAATTATAGAACATCTACCAATTATAGAACATCTACCAATTACAGACAATTATTAAACTAAAATATGCACAGTATTCACCAGGTTCTAAAAGCCATACTTGCGCACCTGGAACCAAAATGTCGGATTGGTTAATGAGGAAATAGGTTTGACGTCAATTATTTCATATTGCTATCTCCAGTAGTAACATTCGTATGTCATAACCATCGTTCTATTTTCCTGCTAAGCCGCCGTGTTCAATTAAAGCTAATTACCTTGTATTTACATGTCGGAGATAGACTCAATCTGTTTTAATTATGCATGCGATAAAACATAGAACAGAAGCTTTATTAAATCATATAATAATAAACGGCCAAGTAGGTTAAAATTGAGTTGATACAAATTAAGAAGTAGGACGACTTTTTTTAAAAAGTTGAATTCGGTGAAATAGATTCTAATAATTGGTTAAAATCTGTATGCGCAACAGGACACAATCCTGACACTGTCTACAAAGTTTCATCAAAATCGACAGAAGTATTTAGGAGGAGTTGTATGGATTTTTTTAATCGTCAGACTGGATAGTCGTATCAATATGTACAACTGAATGCCACGCTGGTGCTTGCTGTAAGTTGGATCAAATTCCGATGAACCGTTCAGGACATGAAGCGCAGACAGGATTTGTATTTTCAAAACATTTAAAGGATCATATCTTTCTCCGGTCGTCAGAGCAGGACATCGCGCCGATTTGCACTTAGCTCTATAGGAAATCACCAGGCACGTCTTTTGACTGAGAGACGGACGGGCAGGAAAACAAAACAATAAGTCCCAACCCCATAAAACCACAAAAGTTATCAATTATTCGAATACAATTGTTTATATATCCAAATTTAGTCTAAGGTTCTACATTTTAATCGACAAATCCTGGTCATGAACATGATATAATCTAAAACTTAAATTCTACTAGTCAACTACTTGCGAGAAATCTGCAGTAAGTTGGAACACCCAAAGTATCTACGACTGAGCTCGTTCCTTGTTTTTAACATTACCTCCGGCTCCGTAACATTTTGCGATTCATTTATATCAAGTATATTGAAGACAAGTACGAACACAGAAGTCGAAAATACAAAACCAGAATGCGTTGTGTTGCCAACTGGGATACGCAATATTTCGCAAGTACATGCACCATTTAAACTTAAGTGTCTGATACATTTGTAACTTATTTTACATTGACAGCCGCGTTTTTCTGTTTAATTTCCCCAACTCAGTTTCAAGATGGTGAAAAGGCTAAATTGCTATTATACAATGGCACGCTAAGTTGATTTTTTCTTACAATGTGAAATGGTAAAATGTAAAAAGGAAAGAGGAAGGTAACGACATAATTTTACTGTACACAAAAGGAGTCACTTTATGTAGCTTTCTTTTTAAAAATTAATTTATAATTTATCTCAGTGAACTCATTGATTGGATATTTAGCGTATTGTTTTTGATAACAGACGATCAGTTAACCTAACCACTGTTTCCTGGGATCCTGGAAGGTTAACCAGTACTCGAGCACACCTATCCACACCAGTAACTGATAACTTTTTCACTTAAATCAGCGATGAGCGACGAATGGTAATGAGACGCAATGTCGAATATCAACCATCACGGAGATTGTGGCTGGGTGGGGATTCTAACCCATGACCCCTGGATTGATAGTAAGACACATTAACGGTTGAGCTGTTCCGGCCCAGCCTTCGATAATAACGATAAAAAGAATCTTTGCAGATCGAGACGTACATAAGCATTATTGTACTTTCAATTTTTGAATGGGTGCTGGCTCAAGTGTATTTTAAACGTTGAAAATCACGTTAACTTAAAGAGGCATTACCTATAAGTTTGATATTTTATGGATAAACTATTTAACACACATTATTTAAATGCTATCATTTAAATAAAGCTATTTTATGTATAACTTCTTTTGTTCAGAACATATATTCTTTTCTGCGTCTGTAATGCGTGTTTTACAATCAGAATGTGCAGTGTTGATGTTGATTAAATCGTGTCTCGTTCTAAATGCTACAACAACTACTATCCTAAATCCGATAATTCCCGGGCGACAATAACAAATCTTCGGACTTACGGTAATCAGCGAAGTGCGTTCCGAAACTATCTGGAAATGGTTAAACTAAAATTAATCACGAATACAATTGTTTACAGACGACATTTTAAACACTTACTTCTAGAAAGTAACACGTGTCGTTGTAGAAAATCGTGGGTTTCTTTCAGACGAGATACAGTTGGATCATTTTGTGGACATAAAATGTATAAGCAATGTCTCTTTAAAGTAGGTGAAGAGAACGAAAACCAGGCAATGCCCATTCAGTTATTTTTTCTCGCATTAGTAAATCTTACATATGACTGACATTTTCAAAGGGAAAGCCTCGTTCAAACTTTAAAACGTGCCTGTTTCTCTAAAAACAGTAAGTTTATATAAACGTTGTTCTCCAACTTTTCATAAGATTCACCCGTTTTGTTTACCAGGAGGTTAACATGTATATAAGTATATTAAGTATTTGCAGGCGACGCCCGCAGTCTTACATACACAATTCGGCAATCCGTTTTCTCCTTTAATTACAAACAGTCTTGCAGATAATGCATCATATTGCCGTGAATCGTTGTAGTTAAAAGCCAGATGGAACTTCAGTAAGTGATATATGAAACGATCATTACCGCATTCTTTGATGCAATCACTTAAAACAATTCGACATGCGCATATAGCAAACGCATTTCAAAAGTAAACAAGATGTGTTTGTGATCATCATAAAAACAAAGCGTGCTGTTTTCACTCTATAAAAATACCGTTTCACTTTCTCTTTCGAACGTATTGCAGGGCATGGAATTGATTTTATGAACGTAACGGTTGCTGTTCATCCGGATACTCCAACTTAATATAATTTGAAGGTGGTTTTGAAAATCACCCCATCTCACTGAAATGTCTCTTTAGAGTGTATGTTCATCATTGATTTTTTTATATTTCATATTAAATACAGATATGTACTGTCAACCTCTGCATTAACAAAATATGATGAGAAAAGAAGAGATGTGTCATCCAGGGCCGGTCTGCCTGCCTGCCTGCCTGCCTGCCTGCCAGCCAGCCTGCCTGCCTGCCTGCCTGCCTACTTACCTACTTACTTACTTACTTACTTACTTACTTACTTACTTACTTACTTACTTACTTATTTACTTACCAATATATAGTTTAATGATAGTAAGCACTATGCATATATACGACCACGATGATGGTCATAAATCTCTGAATATGTGGGGAAGAAGTTAGTGTCAGACTTACAGAAATAACGTGTTAACCGCCTTGAAACAATACTCTATTGCGTTGACCATCGTTTTATAAATGATATATTAATGGGAGAAATATACAAACGAAACGAAACGAAGTTGGACTTGTTTTCGATTCATGTTTTCTTGTTTCATTATAAAACACTTAAACGGGTATGAAATTGTTACGTACTTCAAAGCATTCGCTTTTTCGTCAGATAAAACTGTCAGACACATGTTGACGGAAATATAATGACGTAAAAGGACCGGATAGTCTGATAAATAAATTCAATCAGTTATCAAAATAAATACTCCAAGATTAATTAAACAAGATACAAAGGAGGTAATTGTCGTTTTTTTACATGTGTAACACTTGCTCAAATAAATTAATTACACTTGAAAGTTAATGTTGTTTAGATGATAATGACGTAATGATATTAAATTGATCTATTTTCATCAAAACGCACGCAATCGCAAAATATCTGATATAATTCAACTGATAAGTAATATTAATCTCGCTTGAAGCAGTGGCTTGGTTTAATCATATTTTATTACCATTATAGTTGGGCAGTAAGTTCTTACAACATCAGTTCCGGTCCTTACCGTAATATATTACAAATAATTGAAAAACAGAACAGTGGCTTAGAAATGATAAGTTTTAAACTGTTATATTTTACATCGATTGTGAAACAAATGCTTACAAATCATGCTCAAAGTCTTCCTGAGTAGAACCAGTACTTATCATATGTGAATAAAGTGTCATGTTCAAGGACAATACACATAGCCGTAGCGAAGGATCATATTTACAACCCACGGATCCAATGTTCTACCGTTGGACCGCGCACTGAATATAATTTCAATGTCCACACTAGATTTCTCACAAAACATATACTTTTGATTCACTCTACACATTACCAATGGTTCTTAAAGCGGCTAAATAACATAGCTGGTCAACTGTTGCTCCAAATATTCATGGGGGAAACATGGGATTGGCACAGATTGCTTTGTCACAATTTCAAATAGTCCACTGACACCCCTACATTTCTGGTATTTCCGACCGTGGGTTGTAGTGTATCGCTGCGCTCCTACCAACTGCCATAACCTCACCTAGCAGCATTAAATGTCATCCAAACTTAGCAGAACTCATTTTCAACAAAAACTCCCAAACAATTTACACAGCTTGAATTTCTCGAGCGCAAGAATCCGGCAATCGTACATTTGTTGACTTAAAATTGATTTTAAAAAAATCGTTTCGTTGTTTTTCACCGATTCACTGCACAAGCCATCCAGATGTTTATTCTATTGATATATGTGTTTGCATGTATATCGATTAAATATTATGCGGGGACTTTGAGATACTAATTACTTGCTTTCCAACATAACTATTAACCTTGTAAGAATTTGTTTTTATATATTGTCAGTTTTCCCAAATTTCTGCTCTGAAAATTATGGAAAAATATTACCAAATACTCGGCAGATTGCACCATTTCCAATCGGAAGAGCTGGGTACGTAAGTCTGTAGTACGGGCCAAGCTCTCCCGATTGGGTCCGTAAATAGCAATGCTGGAAAGCCACTTTTGAACACGTTGATTGGTCAGTTGTTTAACTGAAAGTTTGATTACGGCATAGTTAAGTAAGCGTTCAGCTGCTATGAAACGTGGGACAGACATAGAATTCCCTGCTTTTTCATTGGTGGTAAATAGACCTGATTCGGGAGATATCAGGTTCTGGGATAGACTCGACAACCTGGGATAGACTAGACTCGGAAGATATTAAGTTCTGGGATAGACTAGACGCGGGAGATATCAGGTTCTGGGATAGACTAGACTCGGGAGATATCAGGTTTTTTGATAGACTAGACTCGGGAGATATCAGGTTCTGGGATAGACTAGACAACATGGAATAGACTAGACTCGGGAGATATCAGATTCTGGGACAGACTAGACGCGGGAGATATCAAGTTCTGGGATATACTTGACTCGGGAGATATCAGGTTCTGGGACAGACTAGACTCGAGAGATATCAGGTTCTGAGATAGACTAGACTCGAGAGATATCAGGTTCTGGGATAGACTAGACTCGAGAGATATCAGGTTCTGAGATAGACTAGACGCGGGAGATATCAGGTTCTGGGATAGACTAGACTCGAGAGATATCAGGTTCTGAGATAGACTAGACGCGGGAGATATCAGGTTCTGGGACAGACTAGACTCGAGAGATATCAGGTTCTGAGATAGACTAGACTCGAGAGATATCAGGTTCTGGGATAGACTAGACTCGAGAGATATCAGGTTCTGAGATAGACTAGACGCGGGAGATATCAGGTTCTGGGACAGACTTGACTCGGGAGATATCAACTTCTGTGATAGATTATGGATCAGTTCTCCAGACTCACTATATATAAACACACAACGACTGAGATAGGTCTGCATGATATTTAATTAGCGACAACGATAACACATATGACAGTTATATATACTAAAGTTAGAGCACCATGTACGCGATATGTAACACCGAAACACGACATTTACTCAATACAAACCAATGATACATGCAAAACTAGGAAATTAATAGCTTTCGTTTGTTTTTTTAAACAATACAATAACGCTCATAACGACGACCAAGAGGTCCACTTAAATGACATCTCAGGCGTTGAAAACGACACAAGATAATAAAGAGGGATACGTGAGGCCATCTGAAGAGTGCTTGAAGTTTAGCCTTGACTGTTAGAGAACTTTGATTGTCGCGTTAACACTCAACTCGGCAAAACTTCTCTACTTAACGAACGTCTTAATTATGCGTTTATAATGGTTTGACTTTTATTGTCAATTTGGGTTTTCAATGTTTTTGTTTCTGATTCTTTTGGTACTTGGGGCTCATCCAAAGTCATAGGAAAATAGAATACTGCTTAGACCAAGACCGACACTAGATGACATGAGGTGATTTATGTTTTATTTCAATATGTTTACATTCCATTCCATACATTTTGGGTGGTTTGGTGAGTGAGGGGTGCTCTTTTTTCCCTGGTATTCGCTCAGTACCACAACGCAACAAACAAACCTGCTGTCTGGAACAAGGAATGTATTGAGTAATACGTTTTGATTTTAGGTTGAGCCAGTGTCTAGGGAAAAAAAGATGATAATATACTGAAATAAATGTGTTTACCAAGGAAAACGTAAAATACCTTCGGGACAGTTAAGGTCATATAGGTACCTAGCTTGTAATGACTATAAAAATAAGAATTGAGTCGGAAACTAACATAGGTAATTAAATTGAATTATTAATTATTAATTAAAATTCAATATCAAAATTAGTTTGAATTCGATATCTGGCAAACTCAGAATACGTCCTGATTTCAACGTAAAGGGTGGTGATGATAGCTGATGCATTTTCGGAAACATTTTTTTGCGAACTTTATTCCTGGCAAAAGTTCTTTGTAGCCATGCAATGTGAATTAGGCGGTTTGTAATATATTTTGATTAGCAACTGTGTCGATTGTTCCATTAATGGCCGCGAATCTGATCCCAGACATGAACCGATTGTCTCTCAAAAAACAACACTCAGTTCAGGTTCTACCAAAGAAACAGACTCAGGGTGATGCATATAAACTATAATAAATCAGAATACTACTACATCTAAAAGTGCTAATTAAAATAAGTCATGTTTATAGTATTAATAATTGTCCACATAGTATTACTTTTAAAACAATTATTTCAAAACAGCGAAAGGAAGCGACATAACTGAGTCTGAAAAAAAGCTTCCACAATATATTGTCAGCGTAATTGAGTGATCTGAGACTTTATCCCTAAGATATTCTAATATCAAAAGGGTTGTGACAGGATTTAAATTACGATGGACTTTATATCCGTTTGTAAACATGTCAAACGTTATTTAAGCTTTATAAACTGTAAGTACGATATACTTGTAAATCATCTCGTTGGTCACGTTATGTCAGTTGTTTGTTTGCAATAATAGTGTATAACTTGAAGGCAAGTTTCGGGACAAGAGACGACATAGATAGCCTAAGTCAACATAGATAACGAATGTAGATAGGCTTATATTGCGTTATGAATTAATATCACTGGTGAGCACTCAGTGCAAATTTAATGAAATTAAAAATGATAATTCACGGAAACCATTTAATACTGTCGTTCTTAATTCAGTTTTGAGCTGTCCAATCTATCTGCATTTATCACGAAATTAAAAACAAAACATACTTAAAAGCATAATTAATCACTGTCATCTGTTTTCGCTTAAGTGTTGGAGTTTATAATACAGTGTTGCGGCATGTTACATAAATATATTTTCATTCGAATAAGAAAATGCGAGTTCATTTTTGTTGATTTATTGACATGATTGTGTTTCTGTACTCCCTCAAGTGGGAGTGCAAACTAGTCATCTAAAATATAAAAAAAAGTTAAGCAAAGAAATCGATTATTTTCTGGTCAGAAATGTCATAGCCAGGATTTACATTTACATGTACATGTGTGAACGTTAAAAGGTGACCAAAAAGTATATATCAAGGCTAAAGGTGTAACTAAATAGATAGATTGTAGTTGTTTTTATAGTTGTTTTTATAGTTGCTGTTATGGTTGCTGTTATCATTATTGTTGTTGTTGTTGTTGTTGCTGCTGCTGCTGCTGCTGCTGCTGTTGCTGTTGCTGTTGTTGTTGTTGTTGTTGTTGTAGTTGTTGTATGATGTTAAGACGGTTGATTTCAACAATTGTTCAGTTGTATCGCGACGGTGTCTACCTGAGACAGTCTTCTAAGCGCTGCCACACTGGAGTACCATGTCGCAGACGCATAATATACCCCGTCCAGTCGCATTATTCTGGCGCCGGGCTGACCAGACCTAGAACTCTCCTCTAAATGCTGTGCTTCTAGCCAGGAAGCTCTAGTACAAGTTTTCAAGTCTTAGATATGACCCAGCCGGGGATCGAACCAACGACCTTCCGCATGCGAGGCGGACGCCCTACCCCGAGACCACCGATGCGTAAAATTGTATTTGACTAAGTAAAGGTAATTAATAAGCGACTCTACGTGTATATGTATTAACATATACACCATTACGATAGTATACGATACGATAGTATACGATACGATAGTATACGATAGTATACGATACGATACGATACGATACGATACGATACGATACGATACGATACGATACGATACGATACGATACGATACGATACGATACGATACGATACAACAATTATTTGTCTATTTATATATGACGTCTTTAGTCAGCTTGAAGACGGTGTGGATTTTGGTTACCATCCACTAGAAGATTCAGTATTCTTATAAGCAAATAACGTTCTTTAGACGATACATTTACATTTGTAGAGTCCATCCCCTCGTATCAATACGTATAATGTGCTGGAAAAGTATTGTATATTGTTTTAGTAATACAATGCAATGCAAGACAACCTATGATGCAGTGTAATGCAGCACAGCGCAGCCACACAACACGACAATAACTTGTCTATCATTAATATCTTAACACCCTAGAAGATTCAGTATTTTGTTAACAAATAACGTTCTTTGAGCGGTGCGTTTACATTCATAGAGAACGACTACGTAATTCTGTAACATCCCTCGTATAAAAATAAATATAATAAGCTGAAAAGCTTTTGTATATATTTCCCATCTGACTCTTGTAGCAAGAAGACTGATCTATCATATACAATAGTATGAGTTTGATGGCGAACTTAATTTCCACGAACACGGCTCTAAACTTATTTTAGTATGGGGGGTTATTATGGAGAACTTGACTTGGGCAGCTGGCATGTATCAGTCAATGGCAGGTTTCTATATCAGAATAAATAAACAATAAATTCTAAACAAACATTAACATATTGGTGTATCATAGAATAAACACCATTAATCCGAGGATTAGGTCAGTATCAACACACAATGGCTGGGCTGAACTTTTATAACTGAGGCAAACTACCTAGGAAAAGTAACAAGATCGGTCAAAGTTATTTTTATTCTTTTTCCTGTTATTTTGTAAACCATGATACTGTATGTAATAATTACCTGGCAGATAATGGTCAATGTCCATACTTCACAATTTCTCGCACGAGTAAGTTTTAGTTTGTATTTCCCTGCATCAACATGCATTTTAATGGTATATCGCGCGTGATTCTTGTCACGGGATTGTATAATATTTGGTAGACATTTAGAATACTTGTTTGTAGGCCTACATGTATAATATTTTCTGTTCATTAATAACGTATTTACAATTGTGTTTGTTGTTACACTTGACTCCCACCTCACATGGAAATCTCACATTGAAGCGGTAGAGAAAGGGCCTACAAGAAACTCTCGCTCATGAAGAAGCTGGCAGGAACAAGCTGGGGGGCAAATGGGAAAATTTTACGCCAAGTTTACACCGGTGCCGTACGTCCCATTGCAGAATATGCCTCTTCTTCATGGATTACTGCCTCCAGAACCAGTAAAAGTAAACTGGACAAGGTCCAAAATGCAGGACTCAGGATAATCCTTGGGGCCATGAAAACCACTCCCATAAGAGAAATGGAGAAGACAGCTGACCTTGAACCACTAGAGGCTAGAAGAGAATACAAGGCTCTTGCACAGGCTGAGAAAGCGAAGAGACTCCCATCCCACCCCTTACACAAGAAACTTCAAAGCCTAACCAAGAACAGGCTTAAACGTCAAAGCCTCAACCACGTTGTAAAGAGCCTCCAAAAGAAAACGGCAGACATCCTGGAACCAGGTGGAGAAATGCTTCAACCAGAGCTGTGGGTTCAGAGAAATCTAACCCCACAGATAAGGTTAGAAGTGCCAGGGCTAGGGAAGAAAGGAGCACAATCACAGGCTCTACAAAAATCCCTCACACAGGAAATGATACATGAACGATATCCCCAACACTCTTGGATACATGCGTTCACAGATGGATCTGCAGAAAATGCTGTACGAAATGGAGGCAGTGGTGTCTTCATTAAGTTCCCCACCAGATCTCCAACATCTCTATCTTTTCCCGTTGGTGAGCGGAGCTCGAACTACAGAGCAGAGGTTCAAGCTCTCACTGCAGCCACCTGTCGCCTGATTGAGCTTGACGAACAGCAGCAAAATATTGCTCTTCTCACAGACTCTCTGTCAGCACTACAAGCTCTCTCATCAGGGTCCACTGACGAGGGTACCAGATTGCTACAGGAAAATATTAGAGTCCTGTCCCAGCACAGCAATGTGGTGCTTCAGTGGATCCCTGCTCACGTGGGCATACCAGGGAATGAGGCTGCGGACAGACTAGCCAAAGACGGGAGCAAACTTCCGCAGCCCCATCCTCCAGTTTCATACAGTGAGGCTAAGACACTCCTCAAAAGCAGCTTCAGAACAGACTGGCAAAATAGTAATGGAGGTTATAACCACAAGCAAGACCATATTCACCAGCTAAATAGGCGAGAACAAACCGTTATATTCCGCCTCAGAACTGGACATTGTGGTCTCCGAAAACATATGAAGAAAATGGGCCTGGTGGACACAGCCACATGCCAATGTGGTTCAGAGGAACAGACTCCTCACCACATTCTGCAAACCTGTGCCCACTTGGAAGACCTTCGTCAGGAAGCTTGGAGCGCAAACATTCCCTTCCACACAAAACTTTGGGGAAATGCCAATGACCTACACAGAACGGCGCAGTTCATCACTGCATCTGGACTGCGAATATAAGACGGCCATAAAGATGGAACGCAGAAGAAGAAGAAGAAGAAGTTGTTACGAATGTGTATAAGATGAGTTTGTGTCCGGGGGAAAAAATGTGTGTTCGGAAGACGGGTAACCTGCCTGCCATAATTGAACTGAGCGTGAGTGGCCAATCGGAACTCTTCAGTAAAGTTGGGGATGCGCGATTTATATCCCGCACTCAATGTAAGATTGACACGGAGCTGGTAACCAGCATTCTATTTACTCCGTAACAAAGGAAAAAAATGGCCGTCAAATGCAGGAATGTTTACTTTTTCCGAACAGGAAGCAGAGTGAACCATTCCAGAGGAGCTTGGGAGAGGCTGTGGCGGGAGGACTGAGGTTATCCTACTTTTATAGAACTTGCTACTGTATAATAACGCTTGAAATGAAGGTTATTTGTAAAGTTATAATCAACTTGTTGGTATTTATTATATAATACTTAACGAAAACTAGAGGAGCATTAAGGAGTCTTAAACACAAATGAATATGTGAATTCTACTTATCATCATAAGTGGTCTCTTGGCATAGAGGTTTCGCTTATTATTCGCTTATTTCAAAGAAACAAACTGAGTTACTAAGTAGCCGAGATAAATTGAAGTTAGTTAGTTATATCCGTCTTTCAGGCATGATACCACCATTGGAAACGGGGAATCGCATTATGGAGATTATAAATCTTTATTTCTTCTTATTTAAAAATGCTGTAATGCTCAGTTTTTTATTTGAACGGCATTATTGGATTGTCTTGGACGAAACATGATCCCTACTATTCTCATCATTTGTTGGTATTGCAAAAGTTGAAAAACAGTAAAATTACAGTTTCATATCTTTTACTTGGGTCCTTCAATGAATGCCAACGTTATTTTCATTTACCATAAAATAAAGAACAAAGATCAATGATGGGCTCTCACCTTCAACTAACCTTTATTACCTTCAATATATATGAAGAGTTGCATGATCTGAATGCCGAAGACAGAAATCGAATAAAAATACCCTCCATCTGCTTGTTACTGTTACATAAAATAGTAAAATAGGTAAAATATTAACAAATAATCATGTTGACTCAAATGTTAAATTGAGAAAGATAACCTATTGGAAATATAAGGTCCGAAACAACTCAATCTAGTTCACCTGAGATGTTCACCTGCCTGCCTGCCTGCCTGCCTGCCTGCCTGCCTGTCTGCCTGTCTGTCTGTCTGTCTGTCTGTCTGTCTGTCTGTCTGTCTGTCTGTCTGTCTGTCTGTCTGTCTGTCTGTCTGTCTGTCTGTCTGTCTGTCTGTCTGTCTGTCTGTCCGTCCGTCCGTCCGTCCGTCCGTCCGTCCGTCCGTCCGTCCGTCTGTCTGCTTAGCCTCCGGTTTAATTATTTAAATGACATGACGGCGATTTATCACAATGTTTAGTACAAGTCAAGTAGAGCGAGCTACAAATATCACAATTAGTCACACGCTTCAATGTCCGTTATAATCGTATGATTACCCAGCGTTGCGAAGTTCATCATACATATGCAGATAAGAATGACAACATGGGGATGTGAATGTCACAATTATACTGTAGTTAGTATAGTTATTAAGCCAGCTAATGTAATTAGATTTATTAAATTAATCAAGGTTGGCATGTCGGTCTGTCCACCTAAAATGTTAAACAGTCAACGCAAGTTTGTCTTATTTTCGAATGCATAACACTCGACTCAAACGCGTGTTAAATTTAAAGCAGAAAAGCAGTCGATATCAGTATGTTTAACGTTCTAATACAGTATATAACAGATGACCTGTCTAAAAATGCTTATACATAATGAACAGACGGCAGAAGTTTGTTTTATTTGAATACATAAGTCGCTGTTAATTCTAAATAAAGAAATAAATGACTTATGTTGGTAGATTTCAAATATAAAACAGTCGACGTAATTGTGTCTTAATTCCGAGTATAAAACAATCTATATAAGTTTGTGAAAGTGTCGTGTTTAGGACAGCTGACGTAAGTGTGTGTGAATAAAATGTTCGAATATAGTTTTTACAGAGAACGTAAACATGTGTATGGATTTTAAGAGAGAACAGTGAACGTATGTGTGTATTAAGTTTGAATATAGAACAGTCGAGTATGTGTACAGTTTAAATATAGAACAGCCAATGTATGTACATGCACTCTATGTCCACTTGACACCCTTTATCCGCAGAAAATTAGAATACGTCGAATTTTTTTCGCATGGCGCCTTTCCTGGAGTAAATTTAGTACAATGAAGACTTAAATCCGCATGTGGACAAAATTGACGTATATCTATTATTTCTGTAGATATTAGCTCGGTGGACAAAAAGCGTCAATTGGACAAAAAAACGCTGTGACTTTAGACAGAGACGATAAACGTATCAAGTTCAACTAGAAAACAGTCGAGATAAACATGTATAAAGTTCAAATAGAAAATATCCGAGGTTAATGCGTGTAAAGTTCAAATAGAAAATAGTCGAGGTTAATGTGTGTAAAGTTCAAATAGAAAATAGTCGAGGTTAATGTGTGTAAAGTTCGAATAGAAAACAGTCGAGATAAATGTGTGTAAAGTTCAAATGGAAAATATTCGAGGTTAATGTGTATAAAGTTCAAATAGAAAATAGTCGAGGTTAATGTGTGTAAAGTTCAAATAGAAAATAGTCGAGGTTAATGTGTGTAAAGTTCGAATAGAAAACAGTCGAGGTTAATGTGTGTAAAGTTCAAATAGAAAACAGTCGAGGTTAACGTGTGTAAAGTCCAAATAGAAAATAGTCGAGGTTAATGTGTGTAAAGTTCGAATAGAAAATAGTCGAGGTTAATGTGTGTAAAGTTCGAATAGAAAAGAGTCGAGATAAATGTGTGTAAAGTTCAAATAGAAAACAGTCGAGGTTAATGTGTGTAAAGTTCAAATAGAAAATAGTCGAGGTTAATGTGTGTAAAGTTCAAATAGAAAACAGTCGAGGTTAACGTGTGTAAAGTTCAAATAGAAAATAGTCGAGGTTAATGTGTGTAAAGTTCAAATAGAAAAAAGTCGAGGTCAATGTGTGTAAAGTTCGATTACACGACGGTCAACGTAAAACTGATAAAAATGAATAAATATCAATGAAAATGTATGCGAACAACATCGAATATATTCAGTATAGCATAACTACAAATCCAACATTGGAAGTTTGTTTAAAATATATTGTGTATACAATTATTGCAAGGATTGCAGCTTATATAAAAGCATGCCCAGTGGTTCCCTGTTTTTGTTGACAGATACAACCCATGCTTAGTAACTACAGATAACGATTGGTTTATCTCTAATGGTATTGTCGAGGGGTGTGGGTACCGAACACCGACGGTCCATAGATATGTGCTCGAATCACGTCCACTGAATCACAACTGAAGAAGTCACCTAACACAAATGCACCACTATATCTGGTTAAAATGTGTCTAATACTGTTAGTCTGTATTCATCTATACTGAATGGAATCAACCACCTGACATGTTATGTACCTGACATTTTATGTACCTGACATTTAATGCTTTTTAATGTTGTTTTTTTTTCACAAAAAGTATCAAAGCAATTTTCATGCAATTTGAGCTTGAATAAGAACAACCTTTTAGGCTATGTAAGCATACTCAATTGTTACAAACTTCAATCGCGCTCTTCCATATTTTGATATTGGAAATACAAAAGTGGCGGGTTAGCTGTTCCGTACAGTATATATATGTTGTCGTATCTATAACCAAGACATGTGCGTGAATACCCTGTTATCACTTTATCACGAGCCCAAATATTATCTATAGTTCGGCTCGAACGACTTCGTGCAGATTACACAATAATACTACCCTGAAATATAATACTGCCGACCTGTGTATTGTTATGAATATTGAATTACAAGTCTGCATTTTAAGCTTGCTGCCCAAGGCTTACTCAGTTCCGTGTTCGGTGCAGTTGCGAAATACAGACATTTGATTTGGATATGACCTGGAAATTTTTGGACAACATGTAACTGAGGTATTTAAATGTTAACAAATACATGTATTACAAATGTTGTATGCTTTTTGTTGAATGGCGTTTAGCGTCACTTTTAGCAATGTTTTAGGCATGTCAAGGGCGTACGTGATCTAGTGGTCTCAGGCGCCGTCTCAAGATCACTCACTCTCACCACTAAGGTCGTAGGTTCGGGTCCCGCCCATTCAAAAAGGTTTTTGTGATAAAGTGTGCCAGTTACTTGCGGAAGAACGGTGATTCTACTCAGATTCATTCTGAGGTCTACCTCCACCAATAAAAATGGATTTGCCATATATAACATAAAATGCGTTGGAAATGCCATTGAACCTAATTAAAAATATAAAAAAATCAGTCATATCACCACGATGTCTATTCGGGACAGTAAACCTTTGACACCGGGTCAGCCAATCAGATTATACCGTCGACACCGGGCTAACCAATCACATTATACCATCGACACCGGACCAGCCAATCACATTATATCGTGTCGACATAGTGATTGATTGATTGAATACTTAGAGTCGTTTTTATGCCATCGAGGGCTAATAGACGATCAGTTAACATAACCACTGTTTCCTGGGATCTTGAAAGGTTAACTAGTACTCGAGCACACCCCATCTCTGCAAGTAACAGATAACTTTCTCACTTGAATCAGCCGTGAGAGAAGAATGATAATGAGACAGTGTCGTTTGTATTCATCACGGAGACTATGACCGAGCGGGGATTCGGATCACGACCCCTGGATTGATAGTCAGACGCTCTACCGAATAGGCTAATCGGACCCGGCCAGCCAATATAACAAAGTCTTATTTTTTGTTTAACTAGACGTCTGTTTCAACATATATAAATAATTTAAAGCATCCTGGTGATCATGATTTAGACTGGCTCCAGAAATACTGCAGTACGTTACACTGATATTAATGAAAGAATGCTAACATATCTTTAATGCTCGTAGTTTAAGGGTATTTTTTTCTGGAATAATATAAGACAATGTGTAAGATCTCCAAACGTATCCTTTAATGTATGAAGGTAGAAATGGTATGTACATGTTAAAACATACATTCAAATATAATAAATATAATAGGGCCGGGCCCCATTAGATCAGTCGGTTACGTGTCTGACTATCAATCCAGGGGTCGTGAGTTCGAATCCCCGCCCGGCAACAGTCTCCGTGATGACTGATATACGACATTGTGTCTCATTATCATTCGTCTCTCACCACTGATTCAAGTGGGAAAGTTATCAGTTACTTGCGGAGATGGGATGTGCTCGAGTACTGATTCCAGGAAACAGTGGTTAGGTTAACTGATCGTCTGTTAGCCCTCGATGGCATAAAAATGACGCTAAATATTCAATTAATCAATCAATCAAATATAATAATATACTATTAAGATTATGGATGGATTACAACATACAAGTTATTAAATTGTTTACAGTATCCAGACGTGTAATTAACACAATAATCTGTAACATTCAAAGACGCATGTATGCATAATTATATAATAACATCATAATGAGAGCCTCATGGAAGGTACTATTTTCCAATGTGTTTGCCCACATAAAACACCTTAACTATCATCATCATCATCGTCATCATCATCATCATCATCATCATCATCATCATCATCATCATCATCATCATCATCATTATCATCATCACCATCATCATCATCATCATCATCATCACAACCACCACCACCACCACCACAACCACCACTACCATCATCATCATCATCTATATCATCATCGTCATCGTCATCATCATCATCATCATCAATCATCAATCATCATCATCATCATCATCATCATCACCACCGCCGTCGTCGTCTTCGTCATCGCGGAAAAAAACAAGTGAATGATTATTTACATAGTATTCCGATATATTTCCTTCCGTTATATGCCGGGCTCGGTTAAATCAGTTCGAATACCTCCTGATCACAGCCGTCGTGGTGATTGATATACGATATTGCGTCTCATTATCCTTCGTCTCTCACCGCTTATTCAAGTGGAAAATGTATAATTTACTTGCAAAGAAGGGTGACCTCGAGTACTTGTTAGCCTTCGATCGTCTTGTAAGCCCTTGGTGGCATAATATGTTGAGCATTATCACACTCCTTTTTTTATCCTTCATAAACTATGGGTTCTAACGTGTTCCGTTCGTAATAACAGTGAGTCATTATACCACAAAGGTGACCGTGTTGCACTCTCTCGTGTTGCCCACGTCAGTTGAACGGAAGACATAACAAGCATGGTAACCCAAGTCGAGAAGACGAATGTTGTTGTGGGCCAATGTAATCATTGACGCGTGTGACAAATTGAAGCATATGTAGATACCGGTATGGCATGCGCATTTGTTATATATATTGAGTATCTTCAATTTGTTATCAAACCAGTACCAGTACCATTGGCATATGTAGGGAACAGTAGTAGTAACAGTGGTAGAGGCAGATGATGTGGAAATAGCACAGCTAGAGTTGCACTGTTGCAGTTACAGTAGAGGTAGTAGACACAGAAGTAGTAGTAGTAGTAGTAGTAGTAGTAGTAGTAGTAGTAGTAGTAGTAGTAGTAGTAGTAGTAGTAGTAGTAGTGGTAGTAGTAGTAGTAGTAGTAGTAGTAGTAGAAGTAGTAGTAGTAGTAGTAGTAGTAGTAGTAGTAGTAGAAGCAGTAGCAGTAGCAGGAGCGGTAGCGGAAGCGGAAGCGGAAGCAGTAGTAGTAGCAGAAGCAGTACTAGAAGCAGTAGCAGTAGCAGTAACAGTAGAAGAAGCAGTAGCAGTAGCAGTAGCAGTAGCAGTAGCAGAAGCAGTAGCAGTAGCAGTAGCAGAAGCAGTAGCAGTAGCAGTAGCAGTAGCAGTAGCAGTAGCAATAGCAGAAGCAGAAGCAGAAGCAGTAGCAGTAGCAGTAGCAGTAGCAGTAGCAGTAGCAGAAGCAGAAGCAGTAGCAGAAGCAGAAGCAGAAGCAGTAGCAGTAGCAGTAGTAGCAGTAGCAGTAGCAGTAGCAATAGCAGTGGCAGAAGCAGTAGCAGTAACAGTAGTAGCGGCAGCAGCAGCAATAACTACAAAAGCAGTAGTTAAAGGTTTAATCCTAAGTGTTTCAAATGTAATTTGAAGTTCTTGTTTTATTACTCTTTTGTTATTACAAGCGTGCCTTGTCCCATTATATATCCAGTAATTAAAAATCATTGTTATGTTTCGATATTTGAAGCTATATGAAGGGTATGCATTTCTTCGAGACTTTTTTGTACTTATATATAAACAGTCCCGACTGAGACGAGGCAGTGTAGTTGATCGCTCATTATCGATCACCATCTATCTTTGTATCGCGAAATCTCTGCATGCGTCGATTGATAAAGATACGGATTTCAGATGTAATGGTGCATAGCGTCACGGCTTTAACACCTGTATAATTTACACTCCTGCGTTTACATAGAAACCAAATCCTGTGACATTTTACGACAACTGGAAACCCCCCCAAAAAGTGTTCGCGTGTAGTGTAGTTTAAGGTGCCAAGTAAATAAGATTAAGTGTTTAACGTATGGATATTGCATTAATTTTAAAAAGGTAAAATTTTACTCTAACAAGTTAAACTTCCTGTATTTGAAAAACAGTTTGTTTTCTAGCTTGAATATTATATTCATATGCTTAATTACATTTTAATGATAAAACTTGTTTATATGTCTCTGCTTTAATAGCATAAAGTTTTACTAAGATACATCGCAGTTGTTTAACTACATAAAGGAACTTTGATAAATATATGATAACCCATAAATTATATTAATATCAGATAATGGTGTTAACACTTCAATTTACGTTTATAAGACAGAAGTCTGAAGAACGAACCAAACTGTTGTCTCTCTATCTCCTGCGTGGTCAGTATATGCACGCATAGTTGTGTGTTCAGTGGTCCCCACTCGGCCGTTTGGTCTAAGGTTTTCTTAGGTCACGAACTAGGGCATGGGTCAGTCCAAAGGTTATTTTTGACAAAAAATGCCATTGTCATTTACCAGTTACTTACGGAATGATATGGGTTTTATTCTTATCTATTTTGAGGTCTTCCTCCACCAATACAACTTTTTTTAAAAAATGTCAACCATCGTCTGGCGCCTCATTTATTCACCCCGAAATTGGCGCAAGGGGGTCGACCCGGGGTCGTATTCACCAACCATTCTTGAGAATATTCATAGACTTAAGCTTGAAAATCCAAATTTCAACCTTAAATATCTAGTTTACCATGACAGGTAGAATGATTGTGCGAGTTAATTTGACTATATGTTAGGTGTCTCTACATGCTTGTTAATTTTGGTGTAATAAATGGTCTCTAAATGTGTTTTTCAAAATTCATTATTGAGTTAAGTGTACAAATATTCTTAAGAATGGTTGGTGAATACCATCCCTAATGCCATAGTAATTTATATGTGGCGATGTGTTGGAGATGGCGTTAAACGAAATTTGATTTAATCACTTTCTTAAGTGTTTTACGATGTTTACAATGTATCATTACACATTGACAAAATCGGTTTACACAACATACAATGATACGGCATGTTTAAAAGTTTGTTTACCAATAAACTACCAGGAAATGTAAACAAGGGGCCCATGTCAATAACGTTCGTAACTTCTAAGTTTAAAAGTTTAAAGTAAAGTCGGGAGACTGGTTTTGTGTTTCACTTACATCATTTTACGTCTTTTGTAAGCCTTGTAAACAGTATTCGTTTTAGAATTTGCAAAGTACTGTGCAAATGAAAAGTTCTTAGTTGTCACAATTTGTTCGTACGAAAATCTTAAAACTTACGAAGGTAAGTGAACTTGTGACTGGTCCCTGAGTCATCCATAACGGTGGTCACAGCTTTAATTGCCGTCTGGAGATCGTTTATCTCCCAGAGGTCGTGGGTTCGAGTCAGCCTATTTTATAATGAGGTTTTCCTCCACCAATATAACTAGATGCCATACAATATATATCCTATAGTATATAAAAAATGACGTTAAGTTTCATTGTTTAATTTAATATCTGTTTAACTTTTTATGGGAACGTTTACCTGCTACATGCGGAAATACCGCCTATTAGAAGTTATTGCATCACACACACACACACACACACACACACACACACACACACACACACATATATATATATGCTGTTATTTCTATTACAATGCTACTGTTACTGCAGTTACTACTGCAATAACTACTGTTACTTCTATTTCTGCTGATACTATTTCTGCTACTGCAACTATAACTGATCTACTGCTACTACAAATACAACTGTTACTGCTTCAGCAAATGTTACTACACTCAATTTTCACTATTTCTCCCATTTAAAGTCGTTTTTGATTTAAATTTTGTTTTACTTAACATATTATCAAAATTGAAACATTTCTATTTAACCATTTAACCGTGATTAAATAGATTGATCAACTGATGTCTAATTATATATATGCCAATGAAGTTGTATTTATAAAAGTCAAACAACATTTGACTGAAACACATAAAATGGTCGAGTACGTTAACTGAGCTTTCGCTCCGTTTCTAATGCGAGAAAAGGAGAGAACCCTTCCAGTAAATTGTTGACTTCTCTCTCCCCCCCCCCCCTCCACCCCACGCACACACATCCCCACCCCTATCACCTATTTTACACATTAATGGTTTCATACGATAAAAAATGTAAATGAATTTATTTCAAACACTTTTTATTGATATGGTAGACTCAATTTCAAAGAAATGTCAATTTCTATAATTAGATTAGGATATAACTTAAATTTCAAAATTAGCAAGGCGTCATTTCCTTTATACATTTCTAAAACAAAGGTGGCGTGTTTCATGGAGTTCACATTATCTAATTCAAAACAAACTACTCTGCATTATTTGACACAATATGTAAAGAATGAAATAAAACGCTGTTTAAAAGTTAACAACCCGTATTACTCATTCATTTTATACATATATATATCCAGGTTGGGTTGGGGTTGGTAAACTTGATTACCTTGCTTTATGGCAAGATATTACGACAACTAATTTTAATTAATTATGATAAGATGTCATAAATTACATAATAATTAATTCATTGCGTGTAGGTGTCTGACAGGTTAAACGCCTCTGGGTGCATGTTTACATTTTTCATATCAACTGTTTCAACAAATTATAATGAAACGATACTAAAAATAACACAAGCGTGGTATTGGTATTTACATTGAATAACAGCGATAGCACGTAATATTCCAAAAATAAATTTGAAAAAGCGATAATTGTTTGATTGGACATTTTTACATCGTCCGGATTTATAAATTTACTTAAATGATGTTCGGAAAGGAAATATTATATAAATTTAAAGAAATTCTACGTTTGACCAGAGATTGTTTATGTTTGTAAAGGATATATATTTAAAGAAATTAAAAATTGCTTTCTGTGTATTTAAAGAATGTACATGCAAAAGGTTTGACCAGATATATATACACATTGCTTTCTGTGATTTTAAAGAATGTAAATATGAAGGGACTCCAAGTTTGACCAGAGGTACAAAGCGTCGGTACTCTTCAATGATATCAGTTTATCATACCTAAAACTCCGTAATAGTGACCAGAAATATAATAACAATGCTCTTGACCGACAAAGGATTGTAAACACGAGGTAACCAGTCGTTTAATCACATAACTCAGATAAAAAAGGTAAATTATCATTTATCTTTCTAGACTGTTTACAAAACGAGAACAATTTTTTTTTATATTAAAATTATTTATGTTATCGTATGATGTCCAACGTCTCAAAAAATGGTGTCATTTTACCGTGTCAAATTGGCGGCTTTTAGATGTTCCGGCAAATAGGAAAGTAACTTGGCACCCTACGTATGAGAATCGAGCTCTCATTAAACAGTTGAATTATGTTCTTTGTTCTATATAAAATTAGGTCTGCGATTCCCATGGTAAAATTAAGTTTTCACATAGAATCTCTTTTAGATTTTTTTCCCATAACAAGAATGTATCCGCACATAAAATTTCACAATAACTGGTAGACTGGCCAGTTTGTTTGTTTTAAAGACCGTACAGTGACACCCTAAGCTTTATTTTAAAAATGAAGTCCTCAAATGCTCATAAATACATGCATCTGGTAAAAATCCTTTAAAAGTCCATTTTTAACACCAATGATGTCTTGTTGCAGTATATGCTATGCCAGCTTTTTCGCTACTCATCAGCAGCAAGAAATCACAGCACCTATGAACCATTTTGAAAATATTTCAAACTAAATTTCTAGAACATTTTTTAAGTGCACGAATCTTGCTACCGTTACAAAAACGGGGCACAACTGTGTAGTGAGACATAATGGTGAATCAGTTACGTAGTAGTCCAATAGTTTAATAGTATCGATTGATTGATTGAATATTTAGCGTCATATTTATGCCATCGAGGGCTAACAGACGATCAGTTAACCTAACCACTTTTCCTGGGATTAACCAGTACTCGAGCACACCCCATCTTCGCAAGTAACTGATAACTTTCCCACTTGAATCAGTGGTGAGAGAGTAATGATAATGAGACACAATGACGTATTTCAATCATCACGGAGACTGTTGCCGGATGGATTGATAGTCAGACGCGTAACCGACTGAGCTAATCGGGCCTGCCTTAGTTTAATAATAGAGATATATGGTACTGGTTCATTACACACCTGCATCAATGAGACATGAGATAAATGCCGTTGAGGGTCCTTAATTATCATCCCCCACATCCCCCGACCCCCGATACAGGATCCATGTGTCTACACCAGTCCTGTATACAGGCTGTTGCTATATGTAATCCATGTTGTTTAACTATACAATAGAATGTTTTCATTGTTACACCATATACGGAGTAAACCGTAATATTATACTGCAAAACATTATTATAAGCAAGTAAAAAGGGCGTCAGAAAACCAATTATAATAGCTTATCTGTTTCCTAATTATATACGGTGACAAAATGTTTTTTTTATATATAATAAGAGAGAGAGAGAGAAGAGAGAGAGAGAGAGAGAGAGAGAGAGAGAGAGAGAGAGAGCCAATACGTTTAAACTAAATAAAAGGTTTACTGTAACGTGCCGATTTGTATTGTGAAGTTTGTAGTCCAGTGGACCCAGCAAAGTAACCAAGGTCCCGATTGTCCTGGGTTCGATCCCCGCCATGGCTATGCGTGGTGTTCATGAGCAAAGACTTTATCCGCATGTATGTTGTACTGGTTTTACCCAGGAAGACGTTGAGAGAGATTTTATCTAAACTGTAATAACTTGTTACACAATCGATAACTAAATTAACATAAATAATATTGAGAATATATTTACATTTTCCATGTGTCAAGTTACACAAACGGGCATATGCAGCAATGTGACATTATGGGCACAAAAACATAAAAAAAAAAACTTCCAACAATAAATGCAAATACAGTGTGTGAACCAACTATTTCACGGATGATAATTATAAATGGCTTAAATATTTTACAGTCGGTTGTTCAATCACTATAGACAATAATTACTGTAGAAATGTCCCAACACGCGATCGCGTCGATCACAGGTAAATCTGGAGCGTATAGTTGAAAATAAATGTAAATTATGTAAAGCAAAACAAATTTGTATTTTGTGTTGATTTTAATTTTATTAGAGATCGCAACAAGTTGCATACAATATGCTGTATTTCAGTGGTGTATAAGGAGAGGGGCTATTTGAATACGTTTTAATAGGCAATTAAATTCATAAAACCGTTTTATGAGGCTGCCGATGATAAAAATTAATCTAGTACGGGCTTATTGACTATTTAAAGAGTAATGCATTATAAGGGGGGCGGGGGGGGGGGGGGGGGGATATGTGTACATGTACTATTGCTGCGGCGCATGTTTTATACCTTTTGTAAATGCAGTTCGGTGGCATGCACACTATTAAATATTGAAATGACATATTCGAACAGAACAGAGCAGAACATAATTTTATTCAATATAACTTGAACATATATAGTTCATCCGCGTTATTTACACAAACAGTACAATACATGCATGCAGCAATACGAGAGTGAACATAATTATGTTACATACATGAAGTAAATAATAAAACATATAGTTACAATGTGCATTTACAAATCAGTTGTTTTATATGTTACAACCTGATCGTTATGTTTGAAGTTATTAATTATATCCGCTATTTAATGTATATTTGTAATAACAATATTCTGAAATGTTGATCTCGGGTCATAATAGCCTATTACAAATTATATTGTGCAATGCACAATATTGCGAAATAAAATATGTTATGTTCTGTTCTGTAGACGAACCGTTTGTAGTTGTAAATAAAAATGTTTTACTTCTGAAAAAAATATTACATCAAAAACTGATTTTAAATGAGGAAAAATAAAGTAGATAAACGAAAGTTTGTTATTTGATTCGCGGCTTTAGGTATTCAAGTAATGTAACTCTTCGATATTGGAGGTAGTTAAGTTTAGGAGTAGTTTCGAGTTGAATATCGAAAGACAAACATTGAATAAATAGTATCATATACAGTTTGTTTGTTTTGGGTTTTACGTCTTTTCAACAGCTCATGTATTTTAGTTATATACGGGAGTCAGCGCCCCTCATCTTCGTTCTGAAGGTCCGCTTCGCGGTTTACCTGTATTGGTCGTACCTTATCTGTGCAAGTCATTGACTTCTTCCCCACATATTTAGAGATTGGAGATACATGGTCGGAGGACACAGCTCATGACCAAACATCTCGGTGACTGTGGCCGGAAGGTGACCCTTACTCACGACCCTGGATTGGCAGTCAGACGTGCTACTAACTGAGCTAACCGAACCAAGCCTATGCATATTGAAATTCCGTTATGTAATCCTACACGAGCGCGGCGATCCGTAAATAGAGTTGTTAAGCAATAAAAAATGTTGTGTAACGCTATTGATGACTGTAAATTGCCTCCTATCCTTTAAACACATGTTTAAGTATAATAACCGAATGTATTCGGTTAAGTTTTGTAATACGGTGTCATATTCCGCACTGTGTTGAAATGTTAAGAATAAATAAACGTCGCTAAAAGTTTACAATTCATATTCTTGTACCTTAAATCGAGGAATAATGTATTGTGCTTTAATTGCTATTGTTTTTATGTAACTATGTTATTTTGCACATTGACGTAAATAATGTGAGTGTATGTCAAAATACCCATTGTCAAAATACCCACACCTCAAAAATGGCAAAGTAGTCAAAATACCCACAGCAGAATTTTCAGGGTATTCAAAATACCCACAGTAGAATTTACAGGGTATTCAAAATACCCACAGTAGAATTTACAGGGTAGTCAAAATACCCACCCTAGGTTGTCACAAGTCCAAAATTAATAGGATTGTTAAAAACACACTCACTGAAAAATAAAGCCATTTACCAAGTTTTTTACCAAACTGATAAAAGTTTGTTATTATAATACCCTTACTCAGTTTGTCAAACTGTGAATTTATTGATTGTTTTGGGTCACTTTTAGCACTTTTACCATTGTCATTAGGTGACAGAAAATATGTTGAGAAAGGGAAAGGTAAGTCACCCAAATAGGATTAGTGCAGATTGTGATGCTTTCACCATTTTAATTGAATGGATATTTGTACAATCAAACCTGTATAAAGCGGTCACTTTAGAAAGGTGATCACTTAATATTGTTCGAAAGTAATGCACAAAGCTCTCAAAAGGGCTTTCTGCATTGACAGGGATGACCGTAAGTATTCATACAGGTAAGATAATGATCAGAAATCAATTAATTATTATCTGTACAATTATTGAAATGAAAGATAAGTAAAGCAAAGAGCAATTTTCAAAACATTTAATGCATCTAGTACAAACACATATAATTAGCACATTTAATTCTTTTATAGCACATTATCTTTAAAAATGTTACCTGCTTACTATTATTATAAACATCATTTAAAAATTTGTAGACCTACACATTTTGTTTGTTTTTTGTTTTATGTAAGAAATAATGTAAGCACTATATACATTTTAAAGCAGTTCTCCACTTACCACTTATCACTGTTATGTGTATGTGTAATAGTTTCTAAAACATTGGCAATATATTGACAAATAGTGCAGATCCAGATCAGAGGTTTCCCTTATAGGAGCCCCTCTTTCCCTCATTTCCTACAATGTTTTCAATAGCCATCAGTTGGAAAGGCTCTAAAAGGCGCTTGTTAATGAACACTTATCTTACTGAACTCGCAAATTCTGATCTCATTGCACAGAAAGCACTGAATTTACTTAATCTTTATCAACTGTCCAATGGCATCTAAGAAGATAAAGTAATTATTAGAAAAGATCATAAGCTTAAAATTAAATGATTGACTGAATTACCCACCTTATTCCAATTCTTCAAAGGAAAGTTGCAATAAATAGTTTTTTGTAGTGATTGATATGGAAAATAGTGTAGACCTGGTATCCATGACTGCGGGTATTTTGACTACCCTGTAAATTCTACTGTGGGTATTTTGAATACCCTGTAAATTCTACTGTGGGTATTTTGAATACCCTGAAAATTCTGCTGTGGGTATTTTGAATACCCTGAAAATTCTGCTGTGGGTATTTTGACTACTTTGCCATTTTTGAGGTGTGGGTATTTTGACCGTGGGTATTTTGAGTGGTACCCAAATAATGTATATAATAATTATGTTTGATGGCCTCATGGAAGATTGACTTGTTCAAATGAGTTCGCTCGTTAAATAAAGACTTTATTATTATTATTATTATTATTATTATTATTATTATTATTATTATTATTATTATTATTATTATTATTATTATAAGTAGTAGTAGTAGTAGTAGTAGTAGTAGTAGTAGTAGTAGAAGTAGTAGTAGTAGTAGTAGTAGTAGTAGTAGTAGTTGTAGTGGTGGTGGCAGTAGTAGTAGTAGTAGAAGTAGTAGTGGTGGTAGTAGTTGTAGTAGTAGTAGTAGTAGTAGTAGTAGTAGTAGTTGTAGTAGTAGTAGTAGTAGTAGTAGTAGTAGTAGTAGTAGTAGTAGTAGTAGTAGTAGTAGTAGTAGTAGTAGTAGAAGTAGTAGTAGTAGTAGTAGTAGTAGTAGTAGTAGTAGTAGTAGTAGTAGTTGTAGTAGTAGAAGTAGTAGTAGTAGTAGTAGTAGTAGTAGTAGTAGTAGTAGTAGTAGTAGTAGTAGTAGTAGTAGTAGTAGTAGTAGTAGTAGTAGTTGTAGTGGTGGTGGCAGTAGTAGTAGTAGTAGTAGTAGTAGTAGTAGTAGTAGTAGCAGCAGCAGCAGCAGCAGCAGCAGCAGCAGCAGCAGCAGCAGTAGTAGTAGTAGTAGTTAAAGTAAAAACGATTATTATTGAAAATTATTGCAAAACGTTACCGTTGGCTAAGTAAACAAAAACAAGTAAAACAATGTTTTTTCCATATTTTCAACCTCCTGGTCTTTATCAAGTATACCAATTGTGACATTTATATCACATACTAACCATAAATTTAGGATATATGTATCTTAAAATAAATAGAATAAAAAAGATGATTATTTATCATCGCCATTATGCGAATAACTACAGAAGTACTTCCTGCTTCCGATAACGCACGTATATACATGTGGCCGAGTAGATGGACATTTTACTTAGTTTGTTAGCTTAAATGGATGACGTTTCCTGGAAGGGTTAAATTTTAAAAGGCAGAACTCATGTATAAATCATTTAATGACCAGACTCCTGTATATGTCAAAGATTTATTTACTCTAGCAGCTAGTGTTTATACACGTACATTACGGTCATCCTCTAATCTATAGCTGTATTCTTCTAAGTAAAACTCTGAAATGTTTCGAAATGTATTTACTTATTCAGGCTCTTGTTTGTGGAATTCTATTCCATCTTTAACGTCTCACTACACAGTTACGCCCCTGTTTTCCCACGGTTTTATGGTTCTTACGTTTAAAAAAATAGGAATATTTGGTTTTGAAATATTTTCAAAATGGTTCATAGCGGTTGTGATTTCTTACCGCAGATGAGTACAGCAAAAGTTAACATAGCGTATACTGCAATAAGACTGGTGTTAAAAAAGTGACTTTTATAGAATTTCAACTTGTGATATATGCATGTATTTATGAGCATTTCGTGACTTCTTTTTTAAAACAATATCAGGGTGTCACTGCACCCTCTTTAAAAAAACAAGCTGGCCAACCTTCCATTGTTCATTTTTATGTGGGTAACAATCCTGCTGTGAAAAAAAGTACTTTAACACATTTTTTAACAATGGAAATCCTAGACATTATTTTATATAGAACAAAGAACAAAATTCAACTGTGTAGTGAGACCTATATAAAAAAAACTTTTATTACTCAGTTCAAAGCTTTATATTTACAATGGAGTAAAATTCAACTTTAATAAAATTGTATATGTTCATTTTTTGTTTGTTTATTCTTGTGTTTATATCTTAAATTAATGTTGTACTTTGTAAATATGTTGATGGCCTCATGGAAGATTGAATGTATTCAAATGCGTTCTCTCGTTAATAAAAGTCTTCATAAGTATCTGTTTGTTATTCGTTTTTTGTCTTTCGGTATTCAAATAATGAATCTTTTCCGTATGGGAGGTACCTAAGGTTCGGTCGGGTAAGGGCTAATTTTAGTTTGAGGTGTTACCCCGCCACTGATTTTTGTTCGTAATTCTATAGTAAATAATAAAAGTTTGAAGGCTTATCATTCATAGAGAGACCCAATGAAAATAGTGAAACTTACATTTTACTGTTTGTCAACCTCTGCACTATCAAAATATGATGAGAAAAGTAGGGGTCATGTGTCATATAAGAGAGTTTTTTTCTGCACTGTTGACAAAGTGAAAGTAGACTTCCGAAATCATATATTCATACCCCAATTTCCAAGCATCAATTTTTTTTTCTAAATTCACAATTCAAACATGACAATGCTGTCAAAATGTTCAAAATACATCAATAAAGCCATTCAAATAAAAAAAATGAGCATTAAAATAAGGAAAATGTAATTTTAAAGAACAAGAAACGAGGATTATTTATAACCGCCATTATGCGACTATCCCACGGAAACACTTCCTTTTTCCAATGGTGGTACTTTCCCTTGAATACCGAAAAACGAATAACGAACTTCCGTCTCCCTTCTTAATTATGTTTTTTTTTCAAAGGATAAATCTTAAACCTGCCGATGATAAGCGAAATGGTTGATAGCAAGTAGACGTCCCTTTATGATTCCGATTGCATTTCCCAGGTAGTGTCTTGTCTTATCTGAGGCGTTCTACATAATTTGTTTAGATTTTGATTATTTTCTTATTTACACATGTGGCAAATGTATTTGCGAAGCTGTAACGTTTTTTTAGTGTCACTAATTTTAAAAAAAACTTTTTAATGAAACATGTAGATTATCATGATGCAGGTTATGCAGTACCGTCAAACATGTCTTAAGCAGCCAGTAATGGGAATAAGGAAAAATAGCGGTCTTTTAAGACAGGTTGTTGATTATTACAGGTTAATCTGTTCTGAAAGCATAGACATGGTAAATAGCAAATGTGGCTGCTTAAGACAAGTGGCTGCTAAATAGAGGTGACCACTTACACAGAATTGAGGGAACCCATAACGGACAAAGATAAAATTCACCGGTAATTATTAAGGAGATTCATAACAAATACATAATACAAGAGAATGGTCTCTAAAAAATGCATTTGGCTCAATATAAAGACAATTCTACGATACATGATTGCATAAGTCGGAGCGATTATTCTGGTTATAGTGATTCTTACGATATATGATTGCATAAGTCGGAGCGATTATTCTAGATATAGTGTTTCTTACAATACATGATTGCATAAGTCGGAGCGATTATTCTAGATATAGTGTTTCTTACGACACATGATTGCATAAGTCGGAGCGATTATTCTGGTTATAGTGATATAGCTGGGTATAACATTACATTTAAATATAACGATTATACAAGATTATAACGATTAACTTTATTGCAATACGTTCGATCGTTTTATAATCTTTATTATTATAGCAGTTTATTAACTTTTTTACCCAAATGAACAATAAATGTTTCTCCTTAGAGAATTTTATGGCGCAAACGTTGATTAAAGCGGTGACATTAATGCTGTTTGGCATTTATTGTAATGTGAACTTCGGCAATGACGCAAACGACGACGGCGGTGGTGATGGAGATGATGATGTTTGATGTTTGATGATAATAATGATGATGATGACAATGACTTTAATGATGATGATGCTGATGACGATGATAATAATGATGATGATGTTTGATGATGATGGTGATGATGATGATGATGTTTGATGATGATGATGATGATGATGATGATGATGATGATGATGATGATGACTTTAATGATCCTGATGACGATGATACTAATTATGATAATGATAATGATAATGATAACGATAATGATGATGATGATGATGATGATGATGATGATGATGATGATGATGATGATGGTGGTGGTGGTAAAGCTTAACGTCTTACACCACTATTACATTTACACAGGGCTCCATTGTAACTTTTATGTCCAAAACAGAGTGAAAAATCAAATTCTGCAGCATGTGTCTGGGCTAAAATTCTTCACTGGTTCAAGATATGCAATTATAAAGGAAAAAAAAGCATACCTTGACCAGGTTTTTTTTTTTAATTTAATGCTTTTGTGGGACCTATCAATTATTATCTCCCTTGAGTACTCCGGACAGATGAAGGAGGTAGAAATAAAACTTTAGTTCTCTTTTTCTTCTTTTTTCGGGGCTTTGTTCTGCAATGTTTTGTTTTTTGCTAGCATGAGTTAAATGGTCAGTATTTTAGAAATCACCACTGAAAATTTGATGCTGATACCAGCTTTCTGGACAATTCTGTGTCATTTCAGAATTGTTGGTTCGAACCGCATCTAGGGCAAATAGTTGACATATCATTACTCTGGAAATTGATAGGTTTCACAAAAGCATTGAATTTAAAAAAAAGCAACCTGGTCAAGGTATACTTTTTTTCTTTATAACTGCATAACTTGAACCAGTGAAGAATTTGAGCCCAGACACATGCTGCAGAATTTAATTTTTCACTCTGTTTTGGACATAAATGTTACAACGGAGCCCTATGGGAAATGTAATAGTGGTGTGAGACGTTAACTATTATAATAGTCATAGCCTATCACCATCATTTTCACAACAGTCAACTTTTTTATCAGATTTTGAGCTTTCATAGGCGTTTTCTTTAACAAACATGGACAGAACTTTTATATAAAAATCAAATAAGTGAAACACTGAAGTTCAATAAAAAAATTGTTTTGAGCGAGGCAGGAGCACGGTAAACAAATATAGGTCAAGTTTGGCCTGTTTTATAGTTGTAATTAAGTTATAGCTACAACAAAATTCGGTTTCACATGAAGATAAATTCCCCGAATACATTGTAGAAAAACACTTCATTGTACATCTGTACAGAGTGGGTCATAACTATTTATGTTTTTTTTATGAGACAAATTACTACAAGTATATAACTGTCAATTCTAGTTATCAATACAAAAAAATAAGATCGGGAAGCCTCGTTATGTGCAAAGAAATAAAACACAATTCACGGAACTGGGTAAGCGCTTGCAGATGTAGATCTGCCCATAAAACAGTTACTCATGGCACAGATACATATACTAAACATGATTCCAGAAATATCTACTTTTACTCTTTTTTATATACAAATATTCCATTTTAATGAAAGGTTAAAAAGGTTATATGCATATAGTAACTTCTGGGAATTGTTTTACAAAAAAACTCTAAACATCCACAACACTCAAACATATTAATTAGGAAACATGTCGATACGGAACTGTTAAGAAATTCTTATTTGTTGTGTTGTGCTTGGTTTGTTGCTTATTATTTTGTTAGTAGGTCGTTCGTTTTTTCGTTGTTTACACGTGTATTAGTCAGTCGTTGATCTGTTCCTATGGTCTTTGGTTCGTGTGTCTGTTCAGTATAGTTTCGTTGATTCTTTCGTTCGTCAGTCTGCCCGTCCATCCGACCGTTTGTCCATCCATCCATCCATCCATCCATCCATCCATCCATCCATCCATCCATCCATCCATCCATCCATCCATCCATCCATCCATCCATCCATCCATCCATCCATCCATCCATCCATCCATCCATCCATCCATCCACCCATCCATCCATCCATCCATCCATCCATCCATCCATCCATCCATCCATCCATCCATCCATCCATCCATCCATCCATCCATCCATCCATCCATCCATCCATCCATCCATCCATCCATCCATCCATCCATCCATCCATCCATCCGTCCGTACGTCTGGAGCAGCAGTTGTGGGTTGCGTTGCCAGTACAGAATGGCATTGTGGGGTTTTTTGGTACTTGTTGGGTGCAATGTTCACCAACTCGTCCAAATGGCATTGTGTGGTTAATTTCATTTTTTTCATATTTTTCTTTTACTTTTTTTCACCTTTTTTCATTCTTTTTTAGTGTCATTAGGGTTGGATCTCAAGGTTTGTGACATTAGGGTTAGAAAGAAAATAGGTTTTGTTTTGTTTTATGAAAAAAAATATGTTAAATAACATATAAAAACCGCACCCCACAACATCACTTCCACCAGAACGTCCGTCCGTCCATCAATCCGTCCGTCCTCTGTCCGTCCGTCCGTCCGTTCGTTCGTTCGTTCGTTCGTTCGTTCGTTCGTTCGTTCGTTCGTTCGTTCGTTCGTTCGTTCGTTCGTTCGTTCGTTCGTTCGTTTATTTATTCATTCATTCATTCTTCATTTATCCATTCACTTTTTTGTTCAGTCGTAACAAAACATGTATGTTTTAATAAAATTTGATTTAGAATGTTGACAATGTGAACATTGTATTTTGTTATGATTCGAATTTATTGCAAACTGCTCAAATAGATTACAGTCATATGGTAGATTTAAACAAGAAAAGTGCTTCGATATTATAAAAACTTTATCCATTATTTGAGTCTTATCATGGTTAATACACAGTATAATCATAATATAAAATAAAACCAATAATAATAAATCTTTACATTTAACATATAACCATGCCATTCTAAAAGAACTGTTAGAGACCTGTCAAAACATGTCTAACTAGTGTATCACATATTCGTATCACATGACTATTTATACATTTAGTGGTCTAGTAGTAGAGTATCGGACCCAGGACCGGAGGGTCGTGGTGTCGTGGGCTCGACCCTCCGCCACGGATGACACTTTACTCGCATAATATGCTTAAAACTGTTTTCTACCCGGGAAGATCTCGAGCGTGATTTGTTTAAGTTGTAAGGACTTGTTTCACAATCGACGTAAAAGAAATATGTTTAAAACATATACTATACATTTGCATGTTTGTTTGTGTGAGAAAGTTTACTATTAACTGGCAGTAAGATACAGTCATATTAATGCAATGTTTTTATAAACTTTAACACAAGGACAGGATAAAATATAATTTAAATAATCATTATCGCCTCAAATCATGTTTAGGAAGACATCATTAGCAATGGCCGAACAATCATTACTACACATACTGTTTTATGCTAACTTAAAAATTCTGTACGTGACTATATGTTTTATGTTATGATGATGTATTTTGTACATATCTAAATAAAACATAAAACTTATGTTCTGTTCATCAAAAGTTAATGTCCAGCTAGTGTCAACACGTTTAGATTAAAACACAATCTTAGACGAACTACTTCAGAGTTAAGCTAAACTATTGTATAAGCCACGTTAATGCAAATACTTACACAATTATGTACGCATATGTAACCACGTACTTGTGTATACATTATTAATTATTCAGTCAACATCATAGGTTTGGTCCTTATAAAGTACATATTTAGCTAATCAATATGTTTTCCTATATTTCAGTAATGTTGGTACAAAAGAATAAAAGACGATAAGACATGGAACCAGACAGATATCGGAACTAGCATTGGGACTATATTAGTATTACTGGCTATTGCAAGTGACATTAGCTAAATAAATAGAAAAGTAGAAGAGTGAGATTATAAAGTATACTTTCATCATATTTTATTCATCGGATAAATCCTGGTGCAAATAATGGTACCCGGTATAACAAGTAATTAAAAAAAGTAAAAACAAAAAGGAGAATATAGTGAAACGGATGGAAAATCGAACTACTTATACATTTTTTTAAAGGTAAAATACATCGTGCATCTGCAGATAAAGTGCGCCATTCTGCGAGTCTGCAACTGTCAAGAGTATAAAGACGTGCATCTAGGTATCACACACAGTTAATAATCGCTCTAGCTCTGGAGGAAAAGTTCCTGCCTGTTAAAAAAGTTTAAAGAGCGTAAAACATTTATTCGTCTGCTGCAGCGCAGCGGTTGCGATCGTCTGTCAAGTATACGTTTTAAGTGGATTTATCTGGAAAGTAAGAAATGAGCGAAGTGAGGATAAGGTTCATTTAGAAGTAACTGCGGAGTACAAGATAATAAGTTTTAGAAATTTGAATTGTGTCAGGTGTGGCCGATTTCTAATAAACACACACGTTTTCCTTGTAAACAAACACGTGTATGTACACCGTAAAGTGATACAGATATTACATCTGAGGGGGAACATGAAATAATTGATATTGATAAGTGATAGACGAACGGAAACCGTGTTTCAAGTGTTGCTAAGCAGAAATTTAGTGAAAGTTATAAACGTCTGTTTGATTGAATTTGATTACATCTTCTTGGTGTCATTTAATTAATAGTTAAAGGGGGAATAACGTCACAAATTCTCGTTCGCGTAGGAGCATGAAAAAGTAGTTAAGGAAGATGTTTCGCCAGACGAGAACAGTTCAGTGTTATATCCAGATAGCTTCGGACGTGTTTATGCTTTCACATTGTTAACGGAACATTTTTTCAGTGAGAAGTCGTCACTTAATTCGGATTAAACAATGTATACAAAGATTCCAGTCGAGTGGCGAACATTTGAAGGAAATGTGACTATCGAAGAACTAAACGATCTCCTCGTTGAGCTTCATATTCCGACCATTATATTCATCGCCATTTTAATGGTTGTAGGGGTGTTTGGAAATATTTTGGTCGTTTATATTTACACAACAAAATATCATTCATCTACCCATCGCTGCTTTATCTTATGGCTGGCGTGGATAGACTTGATCGCCTGCACGGTCGGCATGCCGTTACTCATCGTCAGCATGCTGTATCCGTACATGTTTCCATCCGTAGAGGCGTGTAAAACGTTGCGATTTTTACACGTTTTCTTCGTAGTCAGCTCGGCTTTTATCGTTATAACTATAGCCATTGAACGCCATCGACGTATCTGTTTTCCATTTTCACGTGAAATGTCGACGAGGAAAATTAAACTTATGTGCTTGGCAGCGTCGTTTCTCGGCTGCTTGGTGGCGATTCCCGCCATTCTGGTATACGGCGACGCGACAGTCGAAACCGGCGTACAGAATATCACTGGTAAAGAGTGCTTCATCGACCCGAAATATGTAGACAGTAGCTTTCCAAAATTGTACTTTATGTCACAACTTCTCATGAGTCTCATCTCCATGGTGATATTAGGAATATTCTACTTCCGGATTGGACGCAAGATATGGTTTCATCATCAATTTATACGTGAAAATACGTATTCGCATAAAACACCTTCGACAATGGATTCCGAAAAAGGTAAAACAGTTTATATATATCATTGCATAATGTCAATGCAGCGCCTATTATTAATTTGTCATTCTATTTATATTATCCCCAGTTAAGTTATACCAAATACTTGAAAAATGGTACTAAAAGCTTCCTCTCTTGGCGCCCAACATTTATAGGATAGTTCTAGTTCTGGTCGACCCAGTGTCAGTATAATGTGACTGGGTGGGGTATCATGCCATGTGTCTACGGTATAATACTCCAGTGTGACAGCGCTCAGAATACTGTCTCAAGTAGACACCGTGTCGATATAAATGAAACATTGTTGAACGTGACTCTCAACACAATACATCATCGTCTACTTGATGATTTCTATTTTATTTTAACATTCTCTGTCAGTTCTGTATTAGTGATTACTTATTTAACTTAAAGGGATTATATCAGAGTTTTTCAAAAATTCAAATTTGGTTTAAAACATTTATTCCTATAAATCATGTCTATATACAGTCAATGACCCCGTATTGCCAAAAGAATATATTTTTAAACGTGCCAAAATAATATATTGAAAAGGGGTTTCCTAACTTGGGCTACGCGCCTTGGATAGACTAAAATAGATTCCCCTCTTAAAATTGCAACATATTTTGTGACGTATTAAATGAGTAACGTGATTACATTTTGATTTCAAGTTGATCCGTTATATAGGAACACGTAGTAAAAAAATAGTTTCATCTTAGAAAGAGCCCGAATGACGATGTAAAGGTCAATAAGCAGTATTTTAGTACTTTCTATTTTAAGAATGGGAATTTCGTTTCAAGTTTACCACTCGTAATTAAATATTGGTTCTGTGACGTTTAGGTGGACTTTACATAATAGTACGCAATTAATCGACTTTTATTAATTAAAGATAACGAGATGCTTTTTATCCATTTTATTTTTTTTTATGTTTTAAAACATTTATAGCGTTTTTTCCTTATATACTCCCTTTAATAGTTAGCTTGGTGCTTATCTGACTTGCCCTTGGGTCCGTTTCCCGGGTAGAACCAGTATTGAGCGTTGTTTATGAAAGTTACCGTGTTAAACTTGTAATCGAACCTGCGACCTCAAGCGTGAACAAGCTACACTCTGTCTACTACACAACTAAACTATGGTGTTAGACGTGCCATTTTATCACGAATGTAGCCCCTGATGCTGGAGAAATCTAAACGATTTTAAGCATGATTTTGACCTAGATAAGTCGATTATCAATAAATATACCATTAACATTTTAACATCTTTCACGCAACCAGCGGCCATGTCTCAGTGAAGGTAGCTGGCTGAAGAGTTAATCTTACAGCATTAAGATGGTCACTATTAAAACCGCTGAACCTACCTTTTTAGGTATTTTCGGTATTTTACATTCAAATCAGCGGACGTTCATACTGCACCTGCGTGAAAATTGACTAGGTTGATATCAAATCAGAACAGGTAGTTTTGTTGTGGAAAATGTAAGAAATTACAAACCTGCAATATTAAAAAAAAATTTAGGCTGAAATGCCGAAGTAATATAAAAATTGAGGACAAATTTCATACAAAGCGCCTAATTATTACTCTGCTGTAAACAATTGATACAATGCGACGTTAGAATATTTATTTTTAACTTTGTAAATTCCATAAACGATGTATTATATTAGAGAGGCGGTTGTCCTTATTCTATTCTTGTTAGAACAGCAGGAGAATTCCACAGTGATAACATGTATTGTTATTCTAGCTTATTAGACTGTTTTACTTAATTATTTTACAATAATTAACGGCCCGGCTAGCGCAGTCTGTGGCGCGTTTGATTATCAATTAAGGAGTCGCTAGTTCGATTTCCCGTCTGGCTACAGTCTCCTTGATGATTTAAACTGCGTCTCGTTGGCATTCGTCTCTCCCCGCTGATATAAGTGGGAAAGTCGTTAGTTTCTTGCGGAGATGAGTTTGCTGGAGAACTAGTTTACCTTCCAGGACCACAGGAAAGAGAGATAAGGTTAACTGATGGTCTGTTAGCCCTCGATGGCATAAAATGACGCTAATTATCCGATAATTCAATCGATACAATAAAAATAACATACTAGTATATTATATTGAATAAAACCACCAGTATTGAAAATGTGGAAATTTTGATTTTTTTCATTGTATATTATTATTAACTCGAACGTCAACTTCTTCATTGACAGGTAAATCTACAGAGGAGTCAGACGTCGAGCGAGAAAGTAAAGTTGCAACAGACGATGGAGACAAACTAAGTAAGAAAAGTACAGGTAACAGTAAAAACGGCTCTGCAAAAAGCTCCAGAGAGTCGACACCAACTCGCAATGGAAAAGAACTAGACAAAACAATTTCTAAGGAAGACCCTTACGGAGATCTTATGAAAAAGGTAGTGAGAATAAAAGACAAATCTCGCTCAAATTCACCGGCGCCGTCATCTAAACAATCCACACTCAAATCTAAAAACGGCAAATCACGGCCCAAACTTGAATCGTCAACACGTAGCGAAAAGTGTTCTAAAGCCGGGCCTAGTTTACGTACTAGACAAGTGACCACGATGCTTTTTATCATTACAATAGTGTTTCTGCTGTCATTTTTACCACATTTGATTCTGATGGTTGTAAACTCTATGAAGAAGGAAATGTTAGAGGACCTTTCTCCAGCGAGTGTCGCGGTTTATAACCTGTTTCTACGTACGTTTGTGATTAATAACATGGCCAATCCGATAATATACGGATTTTGTGATAAAAAGTTTCGAAATGAGTGTGCGGACTTAGCAATGGCGATCGTATCGTGCGGAAGAAAATGATGGTCTTAGTCAGCCGTAAATGTGTGTGCTGATGGTATAATACCAAATAGCGACTTGTAAAGTCGACCAAATAATAATTGTGCAATATCGGAATCAATATTAGTGCTGCGCAAGCGTTGTATTGTTGACCAAAAAAAAGTTTTGCGCGCGCATGTCAAGAAAGAGATAAGAAGATGAGTAGTGGAAATAAGAATTTGACTAGTAACGAGGGCTCCATCATTGTGACGAACTCGTGAAATATCATACCTGTATAATTCACTGTCACCGCACCGTGTTATCTTACTTATCTACACAACTGTGATAAACTGAAAGACATGAAACTAATGTGTTTATGATTGTAGGCAGTTCAACTGGCATATAAACATGTAGGTTTATAAAAAACAACATTAAAACTAATAGCGCAATCATATTACGCAATAATTACAAAAAAGTGCAAAAAGTGCAGTTCTAAATAATGGTGCTAAAAGAATAGTGTACATCTAACGCATATTCAAAACGTGATGTATTATACTAGTAGTATTATTATTATTATTATTATTATTATTATTATTATTATTATTATTATTATTATTATTATTATTATTATTATAATTACATTGTTCACTATTGGATAATGAGTTATCTTCTCTGTGCTCATCTGATGATTCTTTTCCATTTATAAAAAAACTTGATTGTGATATAAGCTCAAAGCTGTCTGTTTCAAAGTTGATCACTGCTGGGTGAGCGTCATCAAGTCAAACCGCCGCTCTGGAGATCGTTTGATATAAACTTACTTAACCCGAAACATGCACCATACCGCCTGCTTGGGCTGGAATATAACACATCGAAAAATGAAGGTCTGCCAACGACTACTGTTCCCTACTCGGTTCTTTTTTTTCAATATTTACAGCTATCAAAGAGTATCCAAATTCCTTCAAACGAAGAGTATCCCATAAAAGAAATCCAGCAAGTTCAGGTCTTATTACACAGTCGAATTTTGCTCTATTCCTTACATAAAAAGTGTTTAAAGTGCTGTACTTTCAACAGCTCAACAGCAGGAATGCATCTGCTCATTAAAATGCACAATATCGTGTATGATGACCAGCTTGATTTTTTAACACAATCCAGTGCCATTCTAAAGCTTTTTGTTTGTTTTATTTTTTTTTTTAAAAAGTCCTCTTGAAAATGATTCAGAATATATCCGTCAGTTAAAATCCAATAAACGTCACATTTTTTATCATCAGTGGTGTTTTTACTCTACACATCTGCAGCAAACAACTTTTTTTGAGATGAATATCTTAAATTCAATGTAAGACATAATACAATGTTATGCACACAATAATCAGATATCAATAGAAACAATATATTAAAACTTAACATATTATATGGTAACTGTATATAAGAAAACTTTAATTAGTGGAAATATAAACACATACAATAGTAAAGACGAGTAAAGAAAGTAGAAAAGAGGGGGGAAAAATGAAACTTAATGTCTCACGCCACTATAACATTCCCTATCTGGTTGTAACGTTGATGACATGAAAATTACTCTAAATATTCAATCAATCAATCAATTGTAATATGTAATTTATGATCTTTAGCATGTGTCTGGGTTCATATACTTTACTAGTTCAAGATCTGCTTTTATAATGTTTAAAACACAGTGGCCAGTTTGTTGTTTAATTCAATGGTTTTGTGATACTTATCAATTCCAGAGTAATAATATGCCAACAATTCTGCCACGATGCAATTCGAGCAATCAATTCTAAAAATGACACAGAATTAGCTAAAAATTAGAAATCTGGTATCAGCACCAAACTTTCAATTGTGATCTCTATAAAACGGACCTAAATGGTACCGCATGGTAGAAATAAATAACGCAATGCAACATAAAGCCCTGAAAAAAAAAGAACAAAAGGGAACTAAGTTTTATTTCTACCTCCTTCATCTAAGATAATAGCGGAGTGAGTCCTTCAACAATACGTGTAAGTTCTAGTAACTTACAAACTTTATCATTATATATCGTTGAGCTAATTGCTCTTTATTATACAACTTGACATTGATTATTAATCATTAAATATACAAAATAGAGAAGCTGACCCGCCACTTGTGCATTTCCAACATATTTGTCGGTATATTGAGTGGTATTATCTAAATCTGTGATCGATATCACAAGTATTGATTTTTTGGTTAAATGATCTTTCGTACTCAATTCCGATTTCAAGGAAATTACGTTAATATTTTTAGAGAAAATATATAAAATGTCAGGTACATAAAATGTCAGATGGCGGGTTAGCTAATTCGTTCAGTGTACAACTGTACCTAGATTATAAATGCATCTATGTGTATGGACTACTTCAGCGACATGTCAATAGAAAGACAGAAAGCTACTTTTATTGGGTACTTGTTACATTTTTATATATGTTAGATTAAAGGTACACACGGCAATGTTAATATAGATTTTACTGATACATATCAAATCAATCCTTACAACTGTCAACGTACAACTATGTAGACAATATTAATACACAAATGTTGCTATACCCGAAACCTCATATTTTAGAAATATTTAACACGTTTATAGTTATATACTGAACGGCACAATTAACCCGTCACCTGACATTTTCAGTTTTTATTTTTACCTGATGATTTTATGCCGTATTTTCTCAAATCAATCAAGGCAATATCCTTGAAATTTGGATTGGAATAAGAAAGAACATTTAGGGTAACAATAACTGAATCTGAATCATTAAATGTGAAAGTAATTGGAATTGGAAGTCAAATCAGATGACTGTATAAATATAGTACATATATGACTGTATAAATATATTACATATATGACTGTATAAATATAGTACATATATGATTGTATAAATATATTACATATATGACTGTATAAATATAGTACATATATGACTGTATAAATATATTACATATATGACTGTATAAATATAGTACATATATGACTGTATAAATATAGTACATATATGACTGTATAAATATAGTACATACATGACTGTATAACTATAGTACATATATCACTGTATAAATATAGTACATATATGACTGTATAAATATAGTACATATATGACTGTATAAATATAGTACATACATGACTGTATAACTATAGTACATATATCATAGTACATATATGACTGTATAACTATAGTACATATATCACTGTATAAATATAGTACATACATGACTGAATAAATATAGTACATTTATGACTGTATAAATATAGTACATACATGACTGAATAAATACAGTACATATATGACTGTATAAATACAGTACATATATGACTGTATAAATATAGTACATATATGACTGAATAAATATAGTACATTTATGACTGTATAAATATAGTACATTTATGACTGTATAAATATAGTACATACATGACTGTATAAATATAGTACATACATGACTGTATAAATATAGTACATACATGACTGTATAAATATAGTACATACATCACTGTATAAATATAGTACATACATGACTGAATAAATATAGTACATATATGACTGTATAAATATAGTACATATATGACTGAATAAATAGAGTACATTTATGACTGTATAAATATAGTACATACATGAGTGTATAAATATAGTACATTTATGACTGTATAAATATAGTACATACATGACTGTATAAATATAGTACATTTATGACTGTATAAATATAGTACATATATGACTGAATAAATATAGTACATACATGACTGAATAAATATAGTACAAACATGACTGTATAAATACAGTATATTTATGACTGTATAAATATAGTACTTACATGACTGTATAAAGTACATACATGACTGTATAAATATAGTTCATACATGACTGTATAAATATAGTACATACATGACTGTATAAATATAGTACATATATGACTGAATAAATATAGTACATATATGACTGAATAAATATAGTACATTTATGACTGTATAAATATAGTACATACATGACTGTATAAATATAGTACATATATGACTGAATAAATATAGTACATATATGACTGAATAAATAGAGTACATTTATGACTGTATAAATATAGTACATACATGACTGTATAAATATAGTACATATATGACTGAATAAATATAGTACATTTATGACTGTATAAATATAGTACATACATGACTGTATAAATATAGTACATACATGACTGTATAAATATAGTACATACATGACTGAATAAATACAGTACATATATGACTGAATAAATACAGTACATATATGACTGAATAAATACAGTACATACATGACTGTATAAATACAGTACATACATGACTGTATAAATATAGTACATACATGACTGTATAAATATAGTACATACATGACTGTATAAATATAGTACATACATGACTGTATAAATAGAGTACATATATGACTGTATAAATATAGTACATTTATGACTGAATAAATATAGTACATATATGACTGTATAAATATAGTACATATATGACTGAATAAATATAGTACATTTATGACTGTATAAATATAGTACATACATGACTGTTTAAATAGAGTACATACATGACTGTATAAATAGAGTACATACATGACTGTATAAATATAGTACATACATGACTGTATAAATATAGTACATACATGACTGTATAAATATAGTATATACATGACTGTATAAATAGAAAACATACATGACTGTATAAATATAGTACATACATGACTGTATAAATAGAGTACATACATGACTGTATAAATAGAGTACATATATGACTGTATAAATAGAGTACATACATGACTGTATAAATATAGTACATTTATGACTGAATAAATAGAGAACATACATGACTGTATAAATATAGTACATACATGACTGAATAAATAGAGAACATACATGACTGTATAAATATAGTACATACATGACTGTATAAATATAGTACATACATGACTGTATAAATATAGTACATACATGACTGTATAAATAGAGTTCATACATGACTGTATAAATATAGTACATACATGACTGTATAAATAGAGTACATACATGACTGTATAAATATAGTACATACATGACTGTATAAATAAAGTACATACATGACTGTATAAATATAGTACATTTATGACTGAATAAATATAGTACATACATGACTGTATAAATATAGTACATATATGACTGTATAAATATAGTACAGATATGACTGTATAAATATAGTACATACATGACTGTATAAATAGAGTACATACATGACTGTATAAATAGAGTACATACATGACTGTATAAATATAGTACATATATGACTGTATAAATATAGTACATATATGACTGTATAAATATAGTACATACATGACTGTATAAATATAGTACATACATGACTGTATAAATATAGTACATACATGACTGTATAAATATAGTACATATATGACTGTATAAATATAGTACATACATGACTGTATAAATAGAGTACATACATGACTGTATAAATATAGTACATAAATGACTGTATAAATATTGTACATTTATGACTGTATAAATATAGTACATATATGACTGTATAAATATAGTACATATATGACTGTATAAATAGAGTACATACATGGCTGTATAAATATAGTACATATATGACTGTATAAATAGAGTACATACATGACTGTATAAATAGAGTACATACATGACTGTATAAATATAGTACATACATGACTGTATAAATATAGTACATACATGACTGTATAACTATAGTACATATATGACTGTATAAATATAGTACATTTATGACTGTATAAATATAGTACATATATGACTGTATAAATATAGTACATTTATGACTGTATAAATATAGTACATATATGACTGTATAAATATAGTGGTGCCACACCAGGTTTGAAAGTATGAGTAAAACATCTTGAACATAATGAAATCAAAATACAGTTGATCCGTTTTTTGTGATACGGATGGTTTTAACTGTACCGACTAGTTTCAAACAGCATTGATGGAATGCCGTGTGTTAATTGACTTTGTTGCCAATTTCAGTGTCGGTTGTTCTCTTTTATGATTTGCCTGATGACTTATATTAAAACAAACGCAACAGTGACGTGTAAAATGGTGCCATGAATATTATTTTTACAATATAGATTGATGTATTTTGATACGTGTCAATACTTAGGGAATTATATCAAGTTATGGTTACATTTTTTTGCAAAAGGAGGCTAAACAGAAACTGTAATTATGTAAAACAGCATTTTGTGAGATAAATTGATTATTGTCAAAAGGTATTTTTCGAATTTCATTGCTGAAGAAGATTATACTCAGAAATAAGATTCCATAAAACCGCTTTTCTTTTTTAAACTACACCACAGTCCATGCATTAGTTGTCCGAAATTCATAAAGTAAGCAGATGACTACCATTACATTTAAATGAGAAAGTATTTTATTTAAGAAGTATAGTGTTGGCCGCTCACGCCAGATATGTTTCGGGTTCGATCCCAAGCTCGAGCCGATGCCTTCCAAAAAAAACCCCCACCAATAGTCAGTACAGATTCTACCCAGGAAGCGGAATATTTAGCGTCATTTAATGTCATCAAAGGCTTATCTACCCACGATCAGTTAACCAAACCAGTCCTTACGAGTGACAATGAGACCCAATGTAAATCATCACGGATCCTGTGACCGGATGAGGATTCGAACTAGGCATTATAGTCAGACGAGCCCTTTATTTCACAAAATAGCTCAACTTAAGTCTGTATTCAAGTTCAATTCGTTTTCATTTAGATTATTCCAATACCAACGCAAATGACTATGACAAAGCGGGCGGTACTGTAGTGGATAAAGTGTTAGACACATACGCTAGAAGTCGTGGGTTTGAGTCTAGGCACGACCCGATGGCATCTCAAAATCAACGCTCGGGTCATATAAACTTTGAGCTGTCTGCGCAATTTAGCTAAAGTATAGTATTATTGAAAAGAAAATCATCGGAAAATAACAAAAAATTTCGGCTTGAGTGCATTCTCAGTTTGAGGTATTTTGTGACAAGCTGTAAATAGTAATTCAGCCGTGTTGATGTGTCGTAATGAGTTCGTACCAAAGTATTTATATCGCCTGTATGCAACAATCTAATTTGTCATCGATACATCGATACCAGCAGATGGAACGTATCACTATACACAGCAGGTGTACGCACAATGTTTAGATGTTCTTATATGTAAAAAAACACACATAACAATCAATTTGATTTAGAGCGGTTCGGTAGTGTTATGGATAGAGTGTTGGCCGCTCACGGCAGAGGTTGCGGGTTCGATCTCCCGGCCGGCCCGATGTCATTCATAAAACAACACTCAGTAATGGTTCTACCCAGGAAGCGGACTGAGCTTCCGTAACAATCCAGCTAAAATAAATTAACATCAACTAAAGCAGAGAATAAAGCAAAATTGGAATTGTAGATTAAACGAATCAAGTAGGACTTTATTTTCTATATTTTTAAGCAGAGAAAGCGGGACTGTAGTCTAGTGGATATAGTGTTGGCCGCTCACGCCAGAGGTTGCGGATTCGACCCCCCACCCCCCTCCCCCGGTTGGCCCTATGCATCTCAAAAAATAACACTCGTTACTGGTTCTACCCAGAAAGCGGACTCGAGGGCGGTTTATATAAACTCTGGGCTTTCTTCTATAATCAATTTGTTCACCTTGAAATTGGAGATGGGGTGATGTGTGTGTGTGTGGGGGGGGGGGGGGGGGGGGGGGGGAGGGGCTTATTTCCCAGACCTGATAAGAAAATATCCAGATGTTTTCTTTGGCACACCTCTGAAAGATCTAGGTGTGCCTCCGTGTTGTTATAGACCTGGACGGTATCATGGTGCGTCTGACTATCAATCCAGGAGTCATGAGTCCGAATCATTGCCCGACCACAGTCTCCGTGATGATTGACATACGGCATTGCGTCTCATTGCCATTCGTCTCGCAATGTTGATCCGAGAGCATTGTCGGTAACTTGTAGTCGTCGATGGCATTAAAATGACGCTCGAAAATGAAAAAACATATAGATCTAAAATTCTGAGGCTCATATCCTTGAAATTACACTTAATTTGTGATGCTTATGTTTATGTAACAGTGACACAGATATCACACTTTGGTGTGTTCCTTTTAGATATACGGCGTATACTTATTGCCGAGGTGTTAAAGTTCAAACGTCTGATCCTCGATTATTGATTTGTGCATGTTTAATTGCACATGTTTGTCACCCAATTTAAAATTGACCTGAACTGTGCGGCGTCATTAAGTAACACCGAGGCCACGTTTACGTTGTTTTGTATTAGCCGTTTGGCGAAACACAGAACGTTTTAACAGCGACTGCCAAATTCTTACTCAGTTTGTAAATATTGTTTTATTTTGTAACAGTGATCTTGACAATGTGGTATACTTGATGTAGTTAGTAGTGACATGGTAGATATGTTATTGTTATGTAACCCTTTACTCCATAAATACGTGTTTTCCCGCACCAATCACAGAAAGCCATTGAAAACAGTGCAGGAAGAGTTCAGATTGCTCGTAACTCTGTCAATTAATATAAACATAATTCACCCAATAAATCCAAAGCCTTCTATATTAGGTGTCCAAAGGTTTCTATATTAGAGGTGTCCAAAGGCGTCTATATGAAGTAAAGGGTTAAACTGTAAATGTTATATATATATATATATATTTATATATATATATATATATATATATATATATATATATATATATATATATATATATGTATGTGTATACCATGATAAAACTCTAATATTATAGCACGTTCTTCACTTCCGCCACGCTGTTTGTGTAAATGATACTATTTACAGACAATGTAAACCCAGATTAATGTACTATTTTGTTGGTTTAAGTTGTAACGACCGGACACTAAATAAAAACGCGAGACCGGTGCTAATCTTGACATATAGCCTAAAACGTTATTAAGAGTACATTTGTAAATACACAGGACGGAACAGCTAAGCCGCCATTTTTATATTTCCAATATTTTCCTTAAATTATGAAGTAGCGTTATTATAATCTGTATATGACAAACAGACAATTATGCATTTTTACATACTATTAGCCTACATGTTCTTTATTACTCAAGTCCAGATTTCAAGGAAATTTTGAGAATATTCATTAACTGTCAGGTACATACACTGTCAGGTACATAAACTGTCAGATACATAAACTGTCAGGTACATACACTGTCAGGTACATAAACTGTCAGGTACATAAACTGTCAGATACATAAACTGTCAGATACATACACTGTCAGGTACATAAACTGTCAGGTACATACACTGTCTGGTACATAAACTGTCAAGTGCATAAACTGTCAGGTACATAAATTGTCAGGTGCATACACTGTCTGGTACATAAACTGTCAAGTGCATAAACTATCAGGTACATAAACTGTTTGGTACATACACTGTCAGGTACATAAACTGTCAGGTACATAAATTGTCACATACATAAACTGTCAGGTAATAAAATGTCTGGTACATACACTGTCTGGTACATAAACTGTCAAGTAAATAAACTGTCAGGTACATAAACTGTCAGATACATGTACATAAACTGTCAGGTACATAAATTGTCAGGTACATAAACTGTCAGGTACATGAACTGTCAGGTATATGTACATAAACTGTCAGTTACATAAACTGTCAGGTACATACACTGTCAGGTACATAAACTGTCAGGTACATAAATTGTCAGGTACATAAACTGTCAGGTACATACACTGTCTGGTACATAAACTGTCAGGTAAATAAACTGTCAGGTACATAAACTGTCAGATACATGTACATAAACTGTCAAGTACATAAATTGTCAGGTACATAAACTGTCAGGTACATAAACTGTCAGGTATATGTACATAAACTGTCAAGTACATAAACTGTCAGGTACATACACTGTCAGGTACATAAACTGTCAGGTACATAAATTGTCAGGTACATAAACTGTCAGGTACATACACTGTCAGGTACATAAACTGTCAGGTACATAAACTGTCAGGTACATGAACTGTCAGGTACATACACTGTCAGGTACATAAACTGTCAGGTACATACACTGTCAGGTACATAAACTGTCAGGTACATAATATGTCAGGTACATAAACTGTCAGGTACATAAATTGTCATATAGCGGGTTAGCTGATCCGGTCAGTATATTATTATTATGTGAGGACAAAAGGAAATGCTAGCGCAACTGCTACTTATTCTTCATGGAGAAGAACTTTATAAGAGTTAATATTCCGTACTTAAACTTAAACTGAACTGAAGCCTCTTAAACTTGATATATGTTTAAACTTCTGCACAAGACAGGGCTCGTGAGTTCGAATCCCCGCCCGGCCACAATCTCCTTGATAAACGACATTGCGTCTCATTATCACCGCTGATTCAAGTGGGAAAGTTATCAGTTACTTGCGGAGATGGGATGTGCTTGAGTACTGGTTAACCTTTCAGGATCCTAGGAAACAGTGGTTAGGTTAACTGATCGTCTGTTAGCCTTCGATGGCATAAAAATGATGCTAAATATTCAATCAATCAATCTACTCAAAGCTTAAAATTGTTAACTGTTGAATTATCGAATATGGCTTACACGTTGTCTTTGAGCGCACTCTATAGTCGTTGAACCTCAGTGAGAAAATTCGTACCAAAACCAGTTATAAATGACATTGAAATGACCGACACCAAGAATGAAATACATGTTATGTATTATATTTTAGTTTAACTTATTTATTTTTCTTCGATTGTTTACAAAACAAGTTCTTACAACTAAGGCAAATCACGCTCGAAGTCTTCCTGGCTAGAACCGGTACTAAGCATATACGGAAAAAGTGACTTGCTCAAGGATACCACGCCATGGCGGAGGATCGAACCCACGTCCATCCGGTAATGAATTCGGTGCTCTAACATTATATAGAGACAATACACTAAAGCTAATGTGGCGAGGCAAACAAAAAGCAGTATGTATGGAAAACGTTTCGGACAGAGCGGCTTTTAATTATTGTTCATAAATTTTGTTTTTTCATTTAAATCATATAAATGTGTGTACAAGCAATCGTGTTTCTCAGCCGATACATACCAGCAAATGTTGGGAAAGTTAAAAAATCATTTTATAGGGCAGTATTAGATCTTATACCGTGTATAATCGTGCTTCATATATATTCAAATATGCAACATAATGTTTAATTTATTCATGCGTGTTTTGTTTTAGAAAAAAATAAAACAATATAATTGCTGAAACAGTTGTTTTTATTTCGTTTCAAGCCAACGCAAAGCTACCACTTATTGTCGTGACTAAGGCAACATTCAACAACGTGTATCAATATTACCCATGGTCTTATAACCGAACTACGCTTATTTTCAGATTCATACTGCAGTAAGCCGGGCACGATTAGTTAAGACATCACGTCTGTCTATCAATCCAGGGGTCAGGAGTTTGAATACCATTCCAATCAAAGTCTCATATCGCTTGATATACGACACTGTACCCCATTGCCATTCTTCTTTCATCGCTGGTTTAAGTGGGAAAGTTACTCGAATACTGGTTATACTTCCAGGATACCAGGAAAGAGTGGTTAGGTTAACTGATCGTCTCTGACGTGCAGACATTACATTAATTATGATACAATTTTCTTTTATACTGGTGCAGAAATACCTCACAATGAAATCGTTGACTTTCGTGAAATACCATTTAAATTACACCGAGTACTGTCTCTATTTATCGCTAGTATATTTGTATCGAGGAGTTAGCGCAAAACGAATCTATCTTCCTTCTTAATCTATAATGAGGTAGACGTGTTTTACATCGATCCATCGCTATATAATTTTTTTAACTTATATATTTTACATCGATTGTAACCAAATATCTTAATTTTTAAACGGAGTCTTTCCAGGTAAAACCAGTACTAAACATGCCGATAAAAGGTCTTGCGCGAGCACGCAACACAAAGCCATGGCGAGGGATCGAACTCACGATCTCCCGGTCTAGGGTCTGATACTCTACTACCCGACAACGCGCTCCACATAAGTTATACATCTATACCATCTTGTATTAAAATAAAACATATACACAACTCCAAAAAATGGATTGTTTTTACATGATCTCTGTCCAAACTTAATAAAAACATAAATACCAGGTTTGTGTAATGGCATTGACGCAATTATTTAAAGTGAACATTAAACCAAAGTTAAACATGATTGTTACATGTGATGACGGATGACCAACTCGTTATTAATTAGTCCAGATACATTGGCAACTACTGTAGCATTAATCAGTACCTGTGTCAACAAAGGGTTAGACCGCAGGTGCATCCATTGAAACAACATTAAGCTATCTGTTAATTATTGAACGTTTTTTTTCGTTTAGCATAGTTCAAAGTTTTAACGATCGTTGAAACTTATGCACGTATACGCATAGTTGTAAATTTTTTTACCTTTTTTTAAGTTGTATGTTCGTAAGATTTATGGTTAATTATTTTAAAGATTCACTGACCTTTGCCTCAATTTAAAACGTATTCTTCAATCCCTGTAAAGCAATAATTAACGATATAATGGCCATTGCCAGTATATCACACTTGGATATGTATATCTTGGAATCACACTTGCGTGGTTGCAAAATGGACGCTTAAATTCTAGTAAAGGCTACCAGTACATGTACTGCTAGTCCGAGTTTTATCTGACCGTAACGGATTTTTAACGTCTCACTGACCAATTAATTTTGTACTTTTCTACCTATAGAGACATGCACTTCTGGAACACTGAACACATTGCCAATGGTTCTAAAAGTGTCTTGTCTCCATAGATTGTCCTCTGTGATGCGTCCATAAATGCAGGAATAAAACATGGGGTTGACCAGATTGCTTTCTCACAATTTTGGTGTTTTGATGACACCCCTTTATTTTTGACAATTCTGCCCGTTTGTTGCAGTGTATCACTACGCATCTTTTAACTGTTATATCTTCATCCAACAGAACACAATATCATCCAAACTTGGCAGAACTCATGAAAATGATTCAATGTTCTCGTGTGTATAAATAAATATGACCATTTTAAGGGGTTTCAACAAAAATAATACCCAACCGATTAACACAGCTCTAATTTCTTGGGCGAAATAATCTTGCTAACGTCACCAAGGGGAGGTTATTGGTAAGTGAAAAACCTTGACTTGTTCAATAAAAATACAACAGCTATACGGTCAAACCTCTATCGCAACCAGAAAAGGAATGGATAACGGTATGGCGTACACTTGTCAAGAGAGAATTCACTACGATTAGGGACCCAAACAGCGGAATCTACTTAGGGATCAGGATTTGCATCCAATCAAAATACAATATAACAAAGTGTCAAAACCAGCAGGCTCTAGTTGGGAACCAGAAATGGCAAGATCTGCACATTTGTATTAAACATCATATCTTATAGATATTCAATAACTTATATGTTGTATTTTGTCTCTGTAGTGTATAATTCTTTAATCGACCATTGTTTTCGAATGGGACCTACCTATTGGTGATGCAAGGTTCTCCACAAGAAGGAATGCAAGCGCTGGGGTAAGAGCGCGTCAACACCTTCAACACATTTTCAAGCGCTGTGTAAGGCACTCATTGTAATATATTTCACTAGTCAAACTTGTATTAATCAGTTAAAGTCACCATATTTAGTATGGTTCATTTCGGGCATTAAAATGAATGAATGAATAGGGTTTTGCAGCATACCAACACATTATAGGTTATTCGACGTCAACAGGAAGGATGATTCCAGGTTCACTCTACATGTACAAAAACAACAAATTAACATACAGATTTAAAAAAAATACACCAACATATGAATATGCAGAATGAACCTAGAACCTTGATACCTGCAGAGTTTCAGCAAATTCTATCGTATTAATCAAATTGTCGCTTCTTACGACATGCATGAGCCACAGTGGTCCTATTCTTGCCATCACTCATATTGCTCCCTGAAACCACACAGGGGTTGATAATTTAACCACAGAAGTGAACATGACAAAAAATGATAAAATGAACATGACACAATTTCGGAGGATTCCTACACCTCTGCAGAGATCGGCAGTGATTCTATTCTTAGCCGGAACCACACAGGCTTCATTAAAATGAGAAAAGATATGCAAAAAAAAATAATGATTTTGAGGAAAGTAAGCTTTTGCAAAATTTTGTTTAAGAATTCAAGCGCTAGGGGAATACCATTTCCGACAGTGAAACGCTTGGGGAATACCATTTCTGACAGTGAAGTACTGGGGGAATACCATTTCTGACAGTGAAGCACTCGGGGAATACCATTTCTGACAGTGAAGCGCTAGGGGAATACCATTTCTGACAGTGAAGCGCTGGGGTGCCCCTGTGCTTAAATGGCCTGTGGTCAAGCCTATGATAATAATAAACTACAATAAACTTTCCATCATTTACTGAACAGAAAGTTATAAGTGATGCATCTTTAACAAGATCCTTTCAGAATCCCAGGAAACAGCGGTTAGGTTAACTGATCGTCTATTAGCCCTCGATGGCATAAAATGACGCTCAATATTCAATCAATCAATCATTGTTGTCAGCCTGGACATAAACAAATATATGGCAACATGCAGTGTTAAATGTACATACTATAATTTTTCTCAAATCCCGTTGCCGAGTCGATTATATTTATAACTGTTATATCATAAATTTGATTAATACACACTGTGTTTTCTTAAAAATATAATTGTCATTAACATATTCAATAATCTTTGCGCACACAATATGCACTAAAACAGGACTCATCCACGCAGTGCCGATCTTCTCTCTCCTGTTTTTTTTTTTAAAATATACTATTTCAGGGGAAATAACAAGAATGTCTGAATACCGATGAACATAAACAGAGTGGCGTCCCTTGAAAATGAACTTGAATACTGTAAGTGCGTATATTTTGTAAAATTGCCAGTAAATCCAACTATAGACACACCAAACATTTGAAATATTAACCTGCAACCCTTTGAAATCACAAATGCGAGACATATTGCTAAGAAAACAATTTTATTTGGTTTAATTGAAAAACTCAGTGTTTAACATGCCTTTTATCCGATTTCCCTCTACGAGTACCGTAATCCAATTAAATATCTTGCCACACTGGATTTTGATGACCAATAAAAACAGAATCGTATTAGGGCAATTTATTATTCAATCTTTTCATTTTTAATGGGGTTCAACACCATTTTCAACACAACACATTTCAGGTTATATATATAGGATATTTATTTTTTATTGGTTGAGGAAGACCTCAGAATGAATCCATTACGAGTATTTGATATAGTTCACTTAACTCAACAGTTGCAACAGTTTTAAGGTTCTAGGTTCACTCTGGGTTTTCATTATTTTCAATTTTTTATTTCAATCAATTCAGTTTTGTACGTGTATTTATGTGTGATCCACAGGTATATAAAGCGTTATGTATAAATATGACTAGAGTTCAATCTCTTGGAATGGACGCATATTAACTGGATCACCATGATTAGCTGGTCTTACAAATAGGTTTGCTCTCCTGGTAGACCAATGACCTATGACACACATTCAGGATTAGTCGTAAACTGTAGGTTGAAAGTTGCCTAAAAATTATGTTTATAATGATGGGTTGAAATAATGAAGCATTAATTATATTTATATGTATTTATTATAAATGAGAAACAATGACTTTTTATATGACTTTGGAACATTTTCAGAATTTGATATATCAACAGTAATATGTTAGAAATTCTGTCTCAAATATCACTAATATTTTTCATATAAATAGGAAAATATGCTATACATTCATGTTACAATGTATATATGTTAACATGTTCGATAACAAATGCGTTTAACCACCTGGGATTTCCACAGCCTTCATTGATTAAATTAAATCATACTTCTTTTTCCATGCACTGTTTGTCAATAACAAGACAGTTTCCAATCATATCTCTCAAACTTGTTAATTAAATTAACTTCTTTGTTTAACAGAATGCAGAAATAAATTTGAAGGTCATATTCACTTATAAAATTAGTTTAACCCAATTTTGTTCTTTGCCTCTATTAACAACCAAGAAAGCAATTGCTAGAATAATTTCGAGCATAAAACACATGAATGTCTGATGAAACTTCTATATCTAACATTCTGAAATCCTGTTCTATTTCAATATGACACGTTGATGAGGATGATCACTTGAAGACAACTGTATGAAGCATAGCGCCGAGACATTGGACAATATTTTCTGCCATGAGGACATCTACGTGCTCTTCTAAATGACGTTTTGGATCCTGAAAAATTCATTTTCATTGTAATATTTGATAGATTTAACTGTACATTAAAACATTTGAAAAAGCCTAAATATGCATAGACGATGATTAGAGGTCATTGCTTCATTGAATAAATGATCACATTTTTGTCTTCTATTTTTTTCTACAGAAGCAATTCTTTGGAATTCCAAATATTTTCAAAAGATTTTTCCATAAAAATGTATCCAAATTTCAGAAACTGTTCTTCAATTTCATTTTTTTGACATTTATTTTTACTTTTGAAAATATTAAAGATAAAACTATTATCTTTTTTTAAGTTTGATAACATCTTTGCATTTAAACACACCATACATGTCAGGATAATTTTCAAGTCTACATATCAATCTATTTTAAGAAGCTTATTGGCATATAAAAATTCAACGTCTTATTGACTATCTTTTAGGTCTATGTCAAATATGACTATTTTTGCTCAAAGCTCTATTTGTCCTTCATAAAATACTTGCAATAACAGGCAAACCTGTCTTAAGCAGCCAATCAAGGGAAGACGCAAAAGTGGCCTTATAAGACAGGTTGTTGCTTAATACAGGTCAATTTTCTTTGAAAGCATAAACATGGAAAATAGGAAATGTGGCTGCTTAATAGAGATGACCGCTTACACATGTTTGACTGTAAATAGTAAATAGCCATTCTTTAATGTACAAGTAATCTAGGCATTAATCTGGCAGCATGTGTACTATTTTATAAGCATACAACATAGAGAAAGTTTTCAGTAACAGTTTAATGTAAAGTGAAATTTGGTATCATTACAGTAGAACTTCAATGGCTCGAGCCGTCGGGATTTGGAAAAGTAGTTTGAATTTAGGGTTGTTCAAGCCAAGTATTATTCAACTTCATACCATACATGTTAATGTAAATACATTGAAATAGGAATTAGACCGGGACCAGATAAGTGGTTCAAGCTTAATGTGGTGTTCCAGCCATCCATTTTCAAGTTCTACCGTACTTGTAATTTTTGTATTGATTTAGTTTTGTATTGATTTAGTCATAGTGTAGTGTTAAAGTTTATAACAAATATCCATCCTGAAAGGGAAAACACAGATGTACCACATCACCATCAAGATGAAACTTGACCTATCACTAAAATGAAAACTGAAAGTAGGGTGCCAACAATAATTGTAACATGGTAAAGTCAGCAATTTTAATGTGCAAGGGCAATAACTCTGCATGGAATAAAGTCAGAATCACAAACTTTGTGTCATCCATACTTAAACATCATGTTATCTTTTAAATAAAGTTTTTAAGTCAATCACTTGATAACCGTGAAGGTAGCTGCTCCACAGTCATTTTACTAAAGTGCTGGTTAGTGATACCAATTAAGCCTACCACACTGGTAAACTGTTAGTATAGAACTGCAGTTAGTAGAACTAACTAGTGAATACTTGCAACCATAGTCACTGTAGTTGTGGTTTTCCAGAAAGTGCTCAAGATAAGCACTACTTGTGGATATTTAAGTATTGAGATTTCTAAATAAAGCATTGAAATTTAAAGTAAGGGGTAAAATAGCATTGGACCTTAACTATTTCTGTGTTGATGTTTAATTTTAAATAGCAATTTGATTAAAACGTCAATTTTTATTCTTAAACATTTGGAAAATAAGCATTGAATATCAAATTCAAGGAGCAAATTACTCATTTCAAGACAAGCTTATCTAAAGTACTGTTCAGAAGAATGTTTTCTACTCAAATATTAGTAGTACATATAGAAAACAACAGCAGATGACCAAGAAAATCCAATGTATACAATGCATCTATGAAAAAAAAGAGTCAGATCATTTATATAATACATAGAGAATCTCACAAGAGTGCTTATTTATTATTGAATTTATTAAACAAGTCGAAAAAAATATATTGTGCGAGACTCTGCCAACATTATATCATTTTTCTCAACGAGTTTATTAAATTTAATAATAAATGAGCACGATTGTAAGATTCGTTTCATCACATAACTCGGGAAAGATTTACATTTAGCATTTATTTTACAAATCACTTTATAAGGAATGAGAAACAAAATCGGGCATATTGGTTTCCGTGAGTCATCATATGAAGTAACGTCTCAAAATAACGTCATTTAACCATGACAAATCAATATCATTTATATATTTGGGCAAGTCGAAAAGTATTTCAGCAATTTACGTACAAGACCAGATTATATGGAAAACACCGAACGATGAATAGGAAGTGATATCACACTAGGTTAATATTAAAAATATGTCATGGGTTTATTACACCCTTGCACCGTAAATTATGTGATATACCAGCATACCTGTTTTCCAACATTTTTTATTGCCAGTTGTTCTGGTGTCATATTTTCTTCTTCTTCTAAAGCCTGAAACAAACAATAGCCTTGTTTTAATAAAAAAAAACACTGAACGATATCACATATAGGATTAAATGTGCCAAGACATACTGACTTACCTGACTGTTTCTTTGACATACATGAGAAAGGTAAGTAATGTTTGAAGAACTTTTGGCTTAACCAGCCTGCTCATACACAAATTAACATCTTTTGTAAAAAAAAATGGCAATAAATAGCAGAGCATTAAGTTGTTTTTTTAACTCAAACTGTAGTGTTAATTATATATCACCTTCAACAACAAATATTTAAATAATACAGCAGATATACTGACAGGGCTGTCCCTTAGGACCAGGGGGCATATGCCTTTATACTTGGGCTTAAAAATAATATACTCTAAAAGAATCCATAAGCTGTGGAAGCATACAAATAATTAAAAATCTATACAGCTCTTCACAAAAAGTTAATTTAAGATCTCTTTCTAACCTTGTGATAATTTTTTGCCAATTCCAGCATTTCCTTGACGACAGTTTCATTGCTGGTACAGTGTTTGTTATAGTCTTCTAGCTTCAGTCCATCCACCCAACTCTTTTTGTGGAGATTCAACAACATCTTCTGTTCAAGCTCATTCTTTCTGTAGTTGATGGCGATGGAATAATAATGACGATTAAGACCGTGGATAAGTGCCTGAAAATAAGTACATTGTTCTCCATTTATTTGATGTTAGTTTATGTTTATTTATTTTTAAATTGATTATAAAGCAAAGTATTTATGTATAAGATAAATCATGTCTGAAGTTTTCCTTGGTAGAACAGATACTAAGCATGATAATGGGTCACGCTCAAGGACACCTCCGATGGCAGAGGAGATAATCAAACCCATAATTTCCAAATCCCTGGTTTGACGGTCTATCATAATAACATGCACACAATTACTTAGCATTAAGATGACAGTATAATTCTATAAAACAAGAAGCATCCCTCAACATCAGGGTAAGTTTTATGTAACAAAAAGAAAAACAATTGGCAATATTTCTTCTACCCTCAAATAGCACATTAAGTTCTCCCAACAAAGCAGTATGCCTTGTGATTGGTAACAAGCATATACAAACATTGCTGTACAACATAAAATCTGGTACACTTTTTAACAATAAATAAAGCATATTTAACTTGTGATGGGTATGGAAAATAATAAGTTTTATATTTCGTGATACATTTTCCCAGTATCACGTTTAATTTCCACTTAATTTACATATTGAAATTATTCTCTATACCATCCATCTTTCAAAAATAAATTCTGATACAAAGCAGATGCCCAAAAGCTACGTTGTCGATTGTCGAGCCCGCAACAGACCTATGATTGAAAGTTGTCTTATAATGGTAAATTTTTGTTGAACATAATTTCAAAATTCATCAAGTGGTTTAAATATATTGAATGAACACCAAATATTGAAGCTATTTCTCTGACATCTTGAACATCTAGGTGTGACATTTATCTATGGACTTGAATCTTACAAATGACACATTGTCTAGTTATGGTAAACATTTGCACCATGTTATTTCAAAACCTGCTAAGTGGTTTACAAGATATGGAGCAGATACTTGGTTTCATTATGGTGAACAGTTGTGCTATGTCATTTGAAAATCCTACAATGCCTGTGAAAGTTATAGCCTGGACAAGATGGATGGACAAACATGCGCACATACACCACAAGCTATGACTACTATATCAAGCTCACCGCAAGCAGACTCTATAACAAGAGTTAGCTTACTTAGTTATTGTAGTACGTTTGATGACTAGTAAGTATTGTGTGAAGTTTACAGTTAATACATGCAATGGTTACTGAGATAGGGACTTGCGCGTAAAATTTTAATCAAGGTGCAACGTTGATGTTTGGGTGAGTAGAAGAGCTCTCTTTATCCTTCGAATAGTAGAGCTAAAAACTAGGCAATGGGCCAAATAAATATAGAATAAACAATATTTACTTGTATAGATGGTTTCTGCAAGTGTCCCAGATTTGATGTGGTTTGTCTTGGTTCCTGACCGAGTACCATCATGTTCGGGTTTATCAGTCGGAAGGCGTCTATCACAACCTGAAACATTTGTTTGAATATTTAGCATCATTTTTATGCCATCAACCACTAACAGATGATTAGTTTAACTTAACCACACTTACCGGGATATTGGAAGCTTTACAAGTATTTCAGCACACCAATCTCATACATCTCCAGTTATTTTCCCATTTGAATCAGCAGTGAAAGACAACAAGACACAATGTTTTATATCAATCACCACGGAGATCTGGCCATAAGAAGCTCGACCAACTGAGCTAACAGGTGCCCTCTAGGATCAACCAGCAACATTCCATCTTTTGTAAAATTAATCTCACAATTTAACTGTTTTAAAGTTTTATTAATCCAAACGTGAGTATGTACAATGAATGAATTGATGTTATTTGGATGATTCAAATACATAAAGGTTGAATTACACGAGCAGGAAGGGTAAATGATTAGTATAAACATACAAAACTTGAAATTCTAATATGTTTATGTCAACATGAATTTATTAAATCTTTACACAATTACATGTTATCTATTTTATTTCTTATTTTCCCAATCAAATACATACCTTTCCTTTCACACTCTGTATTGGATCCACAACAACTGCCACTGCTCTTTCCGATAGAGCTTCAAAACTTTGCTGTGTGTTTATATCCACGCCCGACAACCAGCAACCAAAACCAGGATGTGAGTGGTACCACCCTACAACCATCTCTGGTCTAGAAATAGAAAGAAAGAATTTCTGAAAAGTATTTCAAAGGATAAGAATCTAAACATAAAATGCATGAATACCTGAGTGGGAGCCTCATTTTAAAGCATTTAATGCACATTAACATTGTACAGTCAAACCTGTCTTAAGAAGCCAGTCAAGGGATGAAGCAAAAGTGGCCTTTTAAGACAGGCTCTTGCTTAATACAGAAAATTTACTCTGAAATCATTGAAACGGGAAATAGCAAATGGCTGCTTAAGACAAGTGGCTGCTCAGTAGAGGGGACTGCTTACTCAGGTTTGACTATATTTCAGATGATTTTGATAAGTGTTTTTTTATGAGGCCAACACCTGACAGTTTATAACTTACATACTGGCATATCAAGTGTTTTTTTAGTGGAGGAAGACCTTTAAAACAGAATGAATCACCTTCAAGGAAAACTACTGTCCTTTCTCAAGTAAAGTAAAGTGTTGGTTTGTTATAGTGTCACCCCTATTGAAAGGGCCAGCCACACTGGGCTTATGAGCCACCGTTAAGTTGTACAAAGTTACTTCCTGTAAGAGGCTCACTTTATCACATAAAGTATTGGACTGAGCAGAACTTTAAGCTTCAGCAATGAGAGGCAAGTGGTCTCTAGATGATGTTTCACTCGGGTATTCATCCATGGTGGACCCCTTTATCAGTGATAATCTTATTCATGAAATATAACTCGTGTTTTTGCAACTCAATGATTTAATATATAACACAAATATTTTCTTAATACACGAACTGAACGGTATTATGGTAGAATCGTTAAGGTCACATGCACCAGTGTGGGTTGGTTGAATATTTAGCGTCATTTTTATGCCATCGAGGGTTAACAGATGATCAGTTAACCTAACCACTGTTTCCTGGGAATAACCAGTTCTCGAGCACACCCCATCTTCGCAAGTAACTGATAACTTTCCCACTTGAATCAGTGGTGAGAGACGAATGATAATGAGACACAATGTTGTATATCAATCATCACAGAAATGCACCAGTGTATCATCATAATATACATACATGTAAGTTCATCTGAGCCTCGAAAATATATACCTAATGTATATGTCTAATTGTCCTGTGAGACTAGTGGACCTAAAACTGTACTTGTCTTTACAGATTTTTATGTCCCATTTTCTTTCCATGTATACAGTTGTTATTAACGGAAATGTTTTAATTATTTGCACGTTGCACGGCTATCGTTGCACATGAGAAATATGGCTATATATTCACATATCTTATCTTCATGTTGTACCATCATGTCTGAATAAAGTATGGCGGGAAAGCCTCTGAATTAAAAAGTACAGAGCCAACCAGAGACTTCTGGTTCTTGGAGCACATTATCTAACTACTAGATTACAACTCTGTCAATTTACTCCTTAAAGAGACAAAAAAGCAGCCAAATCATTGCCATTGAGTGGACAATATATAATATATTCTCTCAGCAAATTTTGACAAAGATAATACCTTCCTGTCTGTTTGAGCATGTCCAACATTTTGGCCTGAAACACTGGGTCCACTGCTTCTACACTGACACCCTGTAACATACAAATGTTCAATATGTACATATACGTCTAAAAATGGACACAAAAGGTCATCAAAACTGACACAGATTTATATACATTTATACTTACTCTTTGTTAAACATTTCAGTAAACAAGATGCTCAGGTATTTCAAGGTAATACAAACTACCCCACCTATCTCTATTGCCATAACAACCAAAATATTGGTACCATCTAAACAATGTGCATTATTTCCTCATTCCTGTGTCATGTTTTATTAGTCTACCTTAAATACAAATTACATTTCAATTTATTATTGGATCCAAATATCGACATTTTTTCCCCAACAATTTCATTTAATACCAAAATATTGGTTCGCCCAAAAAATAAAAAATACATCATAATCTCATTACTGACCTCTATCAATATGTCAAGTGTCGTTACTTTTGAATTATTCAAATCAAGTTTTATTGCAATAGTATCCAAAATATTGGTCTGACTGGAAAATTATAGTAACATGCCTTATGTCCTCATTCGGCATGTCAAGTTTCATAACTCTACCGTAAGTACTTTTTAAGTCATTGCAGAATCCAGATTTTGTGAAAAGACATAAACCCATCTTGTAAAACCAGTAAGGTAGGCAGTGGCGTAGCTGACCCTAAAATGATGTGCAAGTCCATCAGGTTATAGGGGGTTTGTGTGCATGGCCCCATATCCCAGCACACAGTCCTTCACCCCTATTGATGAATAAAGTCAAAATAATGGAAAGCCCGCACGTTGCGGCGTAAAGGCAGCTACACCACTGGTAGAGAACTAATAACCTAATGTATTTATATTCCTATTTTCATGTACTGTATGATGTTGAACAATACTTGGCTCAAACAATCCTTAACTCAAACTATTTAGTCCAGTCCTGTTGGGTTCAAGTCATTGAAGCTCTACTGTATATCCATGATTACAAAATAATAAACATGTCTGATATTGGTATTATCAACTATTTAACTAGTTTCTTCAATTTTACGAAGCCTGAACATCATTGCGGGCAGGCAAGTGGAATTTTCCAATTCTGTTGTACTTACAGTTCCTGACTGGGGCATGGCAAACACGTCTATAACTCGTACTGTGTAGTCATCGACAAATTCACCCAACATCAATCCCATAACCTCCATGGGTACACCAGCTCTCCCGTGTTTTAACATCTATGATGAGATAAACAGAGAGTAATACAATAATCTATAACTATCAAAGAGTATCTACTGAAAACTACACCGGCCAACAAGGAGAGAGAAAAAATGTAAAAGCAGACTGTGATCATGAGAACACATTTTCATTTGATATCGACATTGTTACCTTTCTCTAAATCATTATTTTTCTTTTCATATCTTTTCTCATTTCAATGCCTAAAATGGAACATAATAAATATGATGACTTTAGTTTTACTAGTAAAATATACTTCAATGAGTGCCTTACACAGCGCTTAAAAATGTGTTGAAAAAGTTTACGCGCTCTTACCCCAGCGCTTGCATTCCTCCCTTTGGAGAACCGTAATAAGGTGTAAGTTTACATATCAGAGTATTTCAGCTCTTAACTTTCTAAAATGTATCATATATATACACATACAAAATTTAAAAGCAAAATATATAGGATCACACATGAGTGTTAATTTATTATTGAATTTAATTAATGAGTTGGAAAAATTATAGGTAGTGTGTGAGGCTCATTTTTGCCATTGAGTTTTACGATGTTATCTGATGATTGATCAGACACCCGAAAGCGGTTCGTTGAAAATGGTGAATGTAGACAAAAACAAAAACGTGGCTTCAGAAATCCAATGTTTGTAATAAAGAGATTATGCAATTAGACACTTTAGACGCGTATATCTCTAAGTTATAAGTGTATCTTCATGCTGGGTGTGTTTATTTAGGACAGGGAATTGACAGTAATATGCCAATATAATCCGATTAAGACAGGTTTGACAGTAGCTACTGTTCCCTGATCAAGAATATTAGATACAATTAGTTTCTGTACCTTTAACAGTGCTAGAGATGAGATATACACTTGTTCTGCTGTATCCACAGCTGGAGCATCTGATGGAGGCGCACCCTGAAACAAAATAATAGTTGTATATTCCACTACCATGGATTTTGTTTTATCTTTAATAGAAGAAAGTCCAGTTTACAAAGTGGAGGTCTGTATGTGCGTGGTATTTATTTTAAAATTTACCACTCTATTTAAAGCAAAATATCACTTTTGGTCACCTTTTGGCAAGATCTGAAATTCTAAATCATTTGTAAATTCTTTTATAAAAAAAATAAAATGATTATTCCAATCAGTCTTCATTTGAAATAACAACAACATAAAATGATATTTATAATTACTTGTCCCAATCCATGCATTCCACCACCAAGTCGTAACAGTCTATCCATGTTCTGAAAATAAAAAGATACTATTTCAAATAAGAGCAGTTTTTTTACTTAAGCAGAATGGAAATGTACAACGCCCTGTCATTTTTTTTTAAAAATGTTCTGCCCTTCTTCTATTATATGTTCCCCACTCCCATAATCACCAGTTGGCTGTCAAAGTCAATCATCAATATTAAAAAATTATTCCAAGTTTGCCAGATATACAGAATACCATATGCCGTCATATTGAATGTAGTTTGTGCAAATGGCACATAAATTTCCTAGTCCGGCATCACATTAAAACAATGATAAAAAGACTGTAAATTAACTCTGATCTGTGGACATGGATGTGTGATGTCTTTCATCATGACAGTTTTCTGCATTTCAATTATCATGCTTAAAAATACTGATTCTGGGTCCTACTAAATGCCACTAAGGACCATTAAGAACTACTAAGGACCATTAAGGAGCCGCTTAGGGGTTCAAAGGGGGCACTAAGGAGTTCAAAGGGGTCACTTAGAGGTTTCATATTAAGATTAAGATTATCAGTTAGCTGAAAAAGACACTTTAACTGATTTAAATTATGACACAGCATTAATCACCTGGATACAGATAGAAAACCCATCGTAAGTTTCTTCGGGTTTAAGCATGCTTGGTGTATAGTACTGTCCCAGGAGCCCTCGGTTTAAAGTCCCATCCAAACAATTGTTAGTATTTTTAGTATGACAACCCCGGGAATCAAACCCACAACCTAGAGACTAGAAGTCTAGTGCTCTATAGACTGAGAAAATAGGACTGTTCCTATAAGAGACAACAAAAAGTCACAAAGTACCGCAAAGCGGCCACTAAGGGGTTAAAATGGGGCAGTAAGGACTACTTAGGAGCAACTAAGAAGTTCAACCCAGGAATATATTTAAAAGTGGAGAGTCAGTTATTTGCAAATATGGAGTGTGCTAGAGTATTTGTAAACATTTTAGGATCTTAGGAAACAGAGTTTGGTTAAATGACCATTTGTTAGCCTTCGATGCCATAAAAAAAGGTTAAATATTCAATAAATTCAATTAACTTACGTAATTTGTCTATAGGCAGGGAGAATTTGCAAGAACTTTTTTCACAATCAATGTAAAATAAATAAGTTTGTGTGAAATACGCATTTAATATGGAACACTGCAAACAAGTACAATGAGTGAGAAAATAAAATGAGAAAACTATAACACTCCAATTAATAACATTTCGACATGCTGAGGGACCTAGAGCTACAATCACTACAGGAGAGACGACGCCACCAGAAGCTGACCCTGCTGTACAAGGTGGCGAAAGGGCACATACCGGCCATCAATAATGACCACTATCTAAAACCGCTAAGACCAAAACGAACTGTCAGGGCAAAGCAGTACAAGGACTTTACTCAGAAAAATATTGTGGGAAACAGTGTGAACAATAACAACAAGTGCTTTAAACCAATATTCACAAACCCATTGAATTACAAGAACTCATTCTTTGCGAAAACTGCCATAGATTGGAACAAACGTAATGACAATTTAGCGGAAGCTGGCTCCATCTAGTATTACAAGTAACACAATTGGACTAATGCGCATTCTTTCCCGTTGAGTTAAAGCCAGCAGTGGTCAATTCAACGTATACATCCAGATCCAAAATTGTTGGTTAATAATGAAAAATAAATATACTGTCACCCCACCCACTATTTTTTCAAGAACGGTAAAGACTTGATACGCTTGTTTAATATGTAAATACACTGTCATTTGTTTCAAACGTCAGTTTCTTTATTCTAAATAAATGCATACAGCTATTTTAACGATACATGGTTGTAAATACTATAGCAGAAACTACAAAAATCGTTTAAGAAACATACCGGTCTGACAAAGCGATTTTCCTGTTTACCGGAAGTTATTTTTGTGATGGTTAGGCTAAATCACTGTATGCTCAATAGGCGTTGTCGTCCGTCAGTAACGGTTTATGATAATCCTAAGCAATAAGAGCGTTCATATTATTAGGCTAGTTATAGAATATAGAATGTATGAGAATACATATCATTGAGTCTTTGTTTTGAACTTTTAAAAATGCTCAAAACTCGTAATAATTGAGAGATAAATATCATTACTATTGATTTGTAAAACAATAGAGACTTATAACGCTTTTTTGCTTATTAGAGCCAAGGTTGTGATCAAGGAATTATATAGAGATGGAAATGCAACTAATTGAGATTTTGTGAACGCTCGCGTGTTCACGCAAAATCTGGCAATATATCGTTTTCAATTATCTTAACTTCCATTCATCCTAGAAATACAAATCAACTTCTTACATTGTTACTGTCGGCAATAGCTTTACAGCTAGTGTTTTATATTTGTTCATCCGACACAAAATAAAGTTTCTTGTATCTTGTATATTGTAGAATGAAATTCTCATCAAAACAATACCATTCCCAGCAATTTGTGTTTAAAATTGTTGAAGTGCTTTTGATCACAAAATTTGTATATTACAGCTAAAATAACGACAAATTACGAGACATTTTCCTTCAAACCTCAATATCTTTAATTCAAGATCAGAAAGAGCGAAACATGTTTAAACATTATAGGATTAAATTGATTTTTTTTCTGTTTTTTTTATGCATGTGTAAAGAATGTCGAATCACGCACAAATCAAAGAAAGGGTGCGTGATTCGACATTCTTTACACATGCATAAAAAACAGAAAAAAATAATTTAATCCTTATAATTCCAATCCTAATGATTATATTTAATTTGAGATTCCTCAAGTGAATGAAAAAAAAAACACAAAAACTATACGCTGCAAAGAAAACGCGTAAGAATACATCACCTTTGTCCTGGTTGACATCAAATTCCCGAGATCTAATATACAATAATATCGTAACGGCTATTGTTTCCATTATCAGATGAACTCTGTAACATAAGTTGGTTTATTGTAAAATGACGAAATATTTTGCGATGAAAAAAATAAACACCCGCCTTTTATCTCTCGATTTAGACAAATAAAAAATCAATAAGTCCAGGAAATACCCACACAGTGTAGACGCTGACGTCATTGTTTAGTTTTTGTGTACACGCTTGTTTTTAAAAAAATGTGTCAATATTTACGAAGGTCATATAAATTCACGCTCATTGATGGAGAATCCGAATTTGGAACGTTTTAAATGACTTTTACGTGCAAGGTTTGTGTATTTACATTGTCTCACGATCGTCTGCTTCTGAACTTCAGCTACATGTACATGTTATTATTTCATTTTTCCTGTAAAATAAATTGGTCTGTGGAAATGTTTGTCAACGACTAGCATTCACGTTCGGTAAACCAATGGTACCATGGTTCAATGGTACACTATACATCTCAAAAGTGAACATTTTATGACCTACTTCATTGTTTCTCAAACAACTTATGGTCTGAATGTGACGCCCGGTTAAATCGCTGAACCAAAGAAATCTATAAAACAAAAAAACGATGAAAACAGCTAGATGTAACATTTGTTTGTGTTTTATTATTAAAATAAGCGTGGTGCCGTTGTCGACCTGTGAAGGCAGAAGTTATTTCACCATATTGATCTCTGACAAGTTTTTGAACCGGCCAAATCGGACAACTAATGTCATTGTTAGAGCCAGGCGCGTACCTAGGCATATACACACGTTCGCCAATGTGTCAACAAAGGTGAAAACTGAAAATCTCCACAAAAAAAACAAAACAAAAAACCCAGCAAAAACTAAAGAATAAAATGTGCTAATTTCTTCCGAATATATCAGTTTGACATGGTAATTTACCTATTTGCCCCCCCCCCCCCAACACACACACACCACCACACATACTTGCATCCCTGGGGGAGACACTTGACCTGAAAATGGGTACATATGTGCCCTGTGGACTTCAAAACATAGGCACAAACTTTACATTGGAGCCTCGTTGGGTGGTCAAAACTCCACATTCAAACAAATTATCATGAGTATAGGGGTCGAAACTCTACATTCAAACATAGATGTATATAGAGAAGGAAAATCATCTGATTGAAAGGTTATATACGCTCGCGTATTCACGCAAAATCTCGCGAAATCTCTATAAAATGAGACTATTGCCAGCAAATTGTGTTTACAATTGTTGAAGTACTTACGATTACAAAATGTGTATACTGCAAGTAAAAAAAGGCAAGGAAAGTACTTGAAATTTTACTTCAAACTGCAATATTTTAAATTCAAGGACATTTTGCATGTTTAAAACATTATAAAAACATCTTAGGTTACATACACTTTACCTTTTGCGTAAGAGACATCAGGTGCCTGTGAAATCTGAATGATTCATTTGATAAATTATTAATTCTTCGCATACTATTTTATCTTGGACCGTCCGAGTGTCGTCTGGCACTGTTGTAAGTGTGATAATGTGAATGTCGACAGATTCACGTTTAATAGCTATAAACTTTTTACAACTAATGTTTACATGCAACTTTCTGGAACTGATCCGTCTTTTGATTCATCCGCATCATTCTGCTTCAGTCCTCTTCATACACGTAGCCCACACTCATTGAGGGCTACCACCAACACTTCAAAAAAAATCATAGAACATTGTCCTCTGCTAGCTCAGAGAAATCCAGAGCATCAAGAAGTGAATCTACATCCGTAAACCTATTATCCCAAGAAAATCAAACAATCTTCGTCTGTTAACTGTCAAGTGTTGTGGAATCAGAATTAACAGGTCAGAGTTGGTCGCATCCTTGAACTACATCAAGTCAGACATTGTCTGTGGAACAGAATCGTGGTTAAAAGGTGTGAAACCTGGTCATGATCCAAAGAAGACAGCAATTAAGTCCAGCGAAATCTTTCGTGACACCTATTTGGCTAACAGAAATGACCGAACATCTGGAGTGGGTGGTGGAGTCTTTACCACAACAAAAGAAGGTCTTACATCAGACGCACAACCACAGCTGACCACAGATTGCAAGATAGTTTGGACAAAGGTGAAGTCCGATCAGCACAAAGACATCTACCTATGTTCCATCTACATGCCACATAGAAACATGCACGACATAGACGAACTCAGCAAATCCATCTCAGCAGTTTCCCAAACCAACAAAGAAAGACACATCAGCTTCAACTGTCCAGACATTGACTTGGAGAATATGTCAGCAAAGAAGGGTGCTGCAGACAGAGAGATACAACAAGCTGTGATACACTGTTTTATAAAACATGGGCTTACTAATGTCCACAACCAATCAATGAGAGATTCCAACATGTTAAATTGGTTAAATTTGGTATTCACCAACAATCCCTTGCTTGTCAAGACCTCCACATCTGTGCCAGGTATCAGCGACCACGCCTTAATTGTCATAGACATCAATATCATCCCATATTACATACACCAGAAGCCCAGAACTTTCTTTTTTTTCTCGAAGGCTAATTTGGATGACCTCTTTGCTGTCTAATTCTATCAACAACATGCCTAATACCTCATCTATCCAAAATCTTTGGGAGATTTTTAAATCAGAAATTAATCAATCTATGATACAAAACATCCCCACAAAAACCAGCAATAAAAGGAAATCAGTATCCTGGTTCAACAGAGACATGAAAAGGACGGTGAGACGAAAATCAAGGCTGTACAAATACGCCAAACAGTCCAACCAGTGGAATTCAAGACCCTCCAAAGGCAGTGCAAGACTGCATTCAAGAAAGCAGAGATAAACCACATCAACAATGCCATTCAGAAGTGTTTCGATGAGCAAAACACAAAGCCCTTTTGGAGGTACGTAAAGGCTCGGAGGCAAGACACATACTCCCTGACACAAAGAAGAGAGTCAAACATCCAATATCTCCACTCACAGTTACAACCAAGGGTGTCGAGAAGCTTCTTCAGAATACTAACACTTCGAAAGCAAGGAACCAGATAAGATTGCCAACATCATGTTAAAGACATGCACCTATCAACTAGCACCTGCCCTAAGGACCATATTTCAACTCTCCATCAACACTAGTAAACTCCCATCTGACTGACTCGACGCAAATGTAGCACCAATATACAAGGAAGGTAAAGTCCACCTCCCTGAAAATTACAGACTCTTTTCCATGACATGTGTTTCATGTTAACTGCTTGAACACAGATTCTGCAAACATAATAGTCGACTATCTTAAAAAAACAAAATCCTTACAGCATTAAATCATGGCTTTAGATCAGGCTTTTCTTGTGAAACACAACTCTTGACAATAGTTCACGACCTTCTACGAAACTTGGACAAAGAGGCACAGATCGACATGGTCATCCTTGACTTTTCAAAGACATTTGACACAGTCCCTTACAGATGGCCACTTCACAAGATGGAACTTTATGGAGTAGATGGAAATATCAATGCCTGGCTGACAGACTTCCTTTCTAATAGGACGATGCAGGTTGTGGTCGATGGGGAAACATCAGAAGCAGTATATATTCATAGACTCAGGAGTACCCCAGGGCACAGTATTTGGACCCGTGCTTTTTTATGCCATTTCAACGACCCCCCAGACGCAGTGCAGTCATCAGTCCGTATTTTTTCCGACGATTTGATTTAACCGGGACTTGGGAAGAGAAAGGGTGTTACACATGTCATTACTCTTTGTTAATTTACCCCCGACTTTAGAGGAGAAAGGATGCTACACATGTCATTACTCCTTGTTAATTTAACCCCGACTTGAGAGGAGAAGGGTGTTACAAATGTCATAACACCTTGTTAATTTAACCACGACTTAAGAGGAGAAGGTTGTTACACATGTCGTTATACTTTTTTTTTACCCAGACTTGAAAGGAGAAAGAGTGTTACACATGTCATTAACCCTTGTTGATTTAATCCATACTTTAGAGGAGAAAGGGTTTTACACATGTCATTACCTTTTGTTAATTTAACCACGACTTTAGAGGAGAAAGGGTGTTACACATTTCATTACCCTTTGTTAATTTAACCTCGACTTGGGAGGAGAAAGGGTGTTACACATGTCATTACCCTTTGTTAATTTAACCCCGACTTGAGAGGAGAAGGGTGTTACACATGTCATTACACCTTGTTAATTTAAATCCGACTTGAAAGGAGAAAGGGTGTTACATATGTCATAACCCTTTGTTAATTTGTAAATTGACCCCGATTTTAGAGAAGAAAGGGTGTTACACATGTCATTACCCTTTGTTTATTTAACCCCGACTTGAGAGGTGAAAGGGTGTTACATATGTCATTATCCCTTGTTGATTTAACCCCGACTTGAGAGGAGAAACGATGTTACACATGTCATTACACCATGTTAATTTAACTCCGACTTTAGAGGAGAAAGTGTGTTACACATGTCATTACCCATTGTTAATTTAACCCCGACTTGAGAGGAGAAGGGTGTTACACATGTCATTACACCATGTTAATTTAACCTCGACTTGAGAGGAGAAGGTTGTTACACATGTCGTTACACCTTGTTAATTTAACCCCGACTTGGGAGAAGAAAGGGTGTTACACATGTCATTATCCCTTGTTGATTTAACCCCGACTTGAGAGGATAAAGGGTATTACACATGTCATTACACCTTTTTGATTGAACCGCGGCTTGAGAGGATAAAGGGTGTTACACATGTCATTATCCTTTGTTAATTAAACCCTGACTTGTGAGGAGAAATGGTGTTACACATGTAATTGCCCTTTGTAATTTAACCTCGACTTAACAGGAGAAAGTGTGTTTCATATGTCATTACCCTTTGTTAATTTAATCCCGACTTTAGAGGAGAAAGGGTGGTACACATGTCATTACCCCTTGTTAGTTTAACCCCGACAGGAGAAGGGTGTTACGCATGTCATTACACTTTGTTAATTTAACCCTGACTTGAGAGAAGAAATGGTGTTACACATGTCATTACACCTTTTTAATTGAACCCCGACTTGAGAGGTGAAAGGGTGTTACACATGTGATTGCACCTTGTTAATTCAACCCCGACTTGAGAGGAGAAAGTTGTTACACATGCCGTAACACCTTGTTAATTTAACCCCGACTTGAGAGGAGAAGGTTGTTACACATGTCTTTACACCTTGTTGATTTCATCTCATCTTGAGAGATGAGGAGTGTTGCATATTTCGTTATTGCTCATGAACAGACTCAATAAAATTGGGTAAATTTCTTTTGTAATATTTAACAATTTTTATACAAACAAAGACGTTATACAATAAATGAAATCTGTATCAATCCAACTCTCAAATATATAGGCTTCGTTAAACTTATGTATAAAACTGAAAATATATTTTTTCCATAATCGTAAGTATATACAACAGTCCGAAACCAGTACGATTAAAATTAACAAAATCCGAAATAAATCCAATTTTTTTTCAAATGAGTCATTTAAAATTGATGGTAAAAATATAAATACTAACATATCGGTATGTAATACAACTGAGGTTGGATGAGTTTAAAATAACTTATTTGACAGATGACACGGTTTCTTCCCCGTCATTCGGTTCATTGTTAATATCTAGTGCGTATTGTACAATCATATTCTATTTAGCGGTTAAAGCCAGAACTGCTATCGAATGAGCTGTTTTGTAAACAGAACTTAAGGATAAAGACGTGCTGGATTAGAGTTTAAGATTTACAACGAAGAAAACTGACACCGAAGGTAAGTGTATTGTGCAATTCACTGAAGAAAGATAAAGGTGTGATTGTAAAGATGAAAGATTAATAACTGGGAATTCTGGTACCAAGGGTACATAATATTGTACAACAAGCTAAATAATAAAAGCATGGTGGTAAGAATTAAAGAATATTGGAACCCTGGTAATTGTACAAGTAATACAGACATGGTGGTAAGAATTAAAGAATACTAGAAACCCTGGTAATTGTACAAGTAATACAGGCATGGTGGTAGGAATTAAAGAATACTAGAAACCCTGGTAATTGTACAAGTAATACAGGCATGGTGGTAGGAATTAAAGAATACTAGAAACCCTGGTAATTGTACAAGTAATACAGGCATGGTGGTAAGAATTAAAGAATACTAGAAACCCTGGTAATTGTACAAGTAATACAGGCATGGTGGTAAGAATTAAAGAATACTAGAAACCCTGGTAATTGTACAAGTAATACAGGCATGGTGGTAAGAATTAAAGAGTACAGGAAACCCTGGTAATTGTACAAGTTATACAAGCGTGGTGGTAAGAATTAAAGAGTACTAGAACACCTTGTAATTGTACAAGTTGTACAGGCATGGTGGTAAGAATTAAAGAGTACGGGAACCTTGGTAATTGACAAGTAATACAGGCATGGTGTTAAGAACTAAAGAGTACTAGAAACCTTTGTAATTGTACAAGTAATACAGGCATGGTGGTAAGAATTAAAGAGTACAAGAAACCCTGGTAATTGTACAAGTTATACAAGCATGGTGGTAAGAATTAAAGAGTACTAGAAACCTTGGTAATTGTACAAGTAAAACAGGCATGGTGGTAAGAATTAAAGAGTACTAGAACACCTGGTAATTGTACAAGTAATACAGATATGACGGTTAAGATAGATTGCAACATGACAAGACACTATTTGTCTTTACAGGAATAATATCAGGTATATCATAAGGGGCAAATATTCCAGTACCACAGATTCCTCTAAATAATGTAAAACGGTCATTGATATAAAAATAAAATAAAATAGTACTACTTACGTCCCCCTGTCTCGTTCCAATATAGGAATAAATCAGTAATGCCATTTGGCGCGCGTATGGAAGATTTAGTTTTACTTGACATGCATTTCAAAACCAGTAAAACTGGATATTTGCTAGTTAACTGCAGATTGACGGTGGTTCTACTCAGAATAATTCCGTGGTCTTCCTCCACCAGTAAAACTGGATATTTGCTAGTTACCTGCGGATTGCCGGTGGTTCTACTCAGAATAATTCAGTGGTCTTCCACCACCAGTAAAACTGGATATTTGCTTGTTACCTGCAGATTGACGGTGGTTCTACTCAGAATAATTCCGTGGTCTTCCACCACCAGTAAAACTGGATATTTGCTAGTTACCTGCAAATTGACGGTGGTTCAACTCCGAATAATTCAGTGGTCTTCCACCACCAGTAAAACTGGATGTTTGCTAGTTACCTGCAGATTGACGGTGGTTCTACTCAGAATAATTCCGTGGTCTTCCACCACCAGTAAAACTGGATATTTGCTAGTTACCTGCAAATTGACGGTGGTTCAACTCCGAATAATTCAGTGGTCTTCCACCACCAGTAAAACTGGATGTTTGCTAGTTACCTGCAAATTGACGGTGGTTCAACTCAGAATAATTCCGTGGTCTTCCACCACCAGTAAAACTGGATGTTTGCTAGTTACCTGCAGATTGACGGTGGTTCTACTCAGAATAATTCAGTGGTCTTCCTCCACCAGTAAAACTGGATGTTTTCTAGTTACCTGCAAATTGACGGTGGTTCAACTCCGAATAATTCAGTGGTCTTCCACCACCAGTAAAACTGGATATTTGTTTGTAACCTGCGGATTGACGGTGGCATCGGAATAATTCAGTGGTCTTCCACCACCAGTAAAACTGGATATTTGCTAGTTACCTGCAGATTGACGGTGGTTCTACTCAGAATAATTCCGTGGTCTTCCACCACCAGTAAAACTGGATATTTGCTTGTTACCTGCAGATTGACGGTGTTTCTACTCAGAATAATTCCGTGGTCTTCCACCACCAGTAAAACTGGATATTTGCTAGTTACCTGCAAATTGACGGTGGTTCAACTCCGAATAATTCAGTGGTCTTCCACCACCAGTAAAACTGGATGTTTGCTAGTTACCTGCAGATTGACGGTGGTTCTACTCAGAATAATTCCGTGGTCTTCCACCACCAGTAAAACTGGATATTTGCTAGTTACCTGCAAATTGACGGTGGTTCAACTCCGAATAATTCAGTGGTCTTCCACCACCAGTAAAACTGGATGTTTGCTAGTTACCTGCAAATTGACGGTGGTTCAACTCAGAATAATTCCGTGGTCTTCCACCACCAGTAAAACTGGATGTTTGCTAGTTACCTGCAGATTGACGGTGGTTCTACTCAGAATAATTCAGTGGTCTTCCTCCACCAGTAAAACTGGATGTTTTCTAGTTACCTGCAAATTGACGGTGGTTCAACTCCGAATAATTCAGTGGTCTTCCACCACCAGTAAAACTGGATATTTGTTTGTAACCTGCGGATTGACGGTGGCATCGGAATAATTCAGTGGTCTTCCACCACCAGTAAAACTGGGTATTTGTTAGTTACCTGCGGATTGACGGTGGTTTTACTCAGAATAATTCCGTGGTCTTCCACCACCAGTAAAACTGGATATTTGTTAGTTACCTGCGGATTGACGGTGGTTTTACTCCGAATAATTCAGTGGTCTTCCTCCACCAGTAAAACTGGATATTTGTTAGTTACCTGCGGATTGACAGTGGTTTCACTCAGAATAATTCCGTGGTCTTCCACCACCAGTAAAACAGGATATTTGCAAGTTACCTGCGGATTGACGGTGGTTTTGCTCAGAATAATTCAGTGGTCTTCCACCACCAGTAAAATTGGATATTTGCTAGTTACCTGCGGATTGACGGTGGTTCTACTCAGAAAAATTCCGCGGTCTTCCACCACCATAAAACTGGATATTTGCTAGTAACATGCAGATTGCTGGTGGTTCTACTCAGAATAGTTCCGTGGTCTTCCACCACCAGTAAAACTGGATATTTGCTAGTTACCTGCGGATTGACGGTGGTTGTACTCAGAATAATTCCGTGGTCTTCCTCCACCAGTAAAACTGGATATTTGCTAGTTACCTGCAAATTGACGGTGGTTCTACTCCGAATAATTCAGTGGTCTTCCACCACCTGTAAAACTGGACATTTGCTTGTTACCTGCGGATTGACGGTGGCATCGGAATAATTCAGTGGTCTTCCACCACCAGTAAAACTGGATATTTGTAAGTTACCTGCGGATTGACGGTGGTTTTACTCAGAATAATTCCGTGGTCTTCCACCACCAGTAAAACTGGATATTTATTAGTTACCTGCGGATTGACGGTGTTTTTACTCAGAATAATTCAGTGGTCTTCCTCCACCAGTAAAACTGGATATTTGTTAGTTACCTGCGGATTGACAGTGGTTTTACTCAGAATAATTCCGTGGTCTTCCACCACCAGTAAAACTGGATATTTGCAAGTTACCAATGGATTGACGGTGGTTTTGCTCAGAATAATTCAGTGGTCTTCCACCACCAGTAAAACTGGATATTTGCTAGTTACCTGCGGATTGACGGTGGTTCTTCTCAGAAAAATTCCGCGGTCTTCCACCACCATAAAACTGGATATTTGCTAGTAACATGCAGATTGCTGGTGGTTCTAATCAGAATAGTTCCGTGGTCTTCCACCACCAGTAAAACTGGATATTTGCTAGTTACCTGCGGATTGACGTTAGTTCTACTCAGAATAAATCCGTGGTCTTCCACCACCAGTTAAACTGAATATTTGCTAGTTACGTGCGGATTGACGGTGGTTTTACTCAGAATAATTCCGTGGTCTTCCACCACCTGTAAAACTGAATATTTGCTAGTTACGTGCGGATTGACGGTAGTTCTACTCAGAACAATTCCGTGGTCTTCCACCACCAGTAAAACTGAATATTTGCTAGTTACCTGCGGATTGACGATGGTTCTACTCAGAATATTTCCGTGGTCTTCCACCACCAGTTAAACTGAATATTTGCTAGTTACGTGCGGATTGACGGTAGTTCTACTCAGAATAATTCCGTGGTCTTCCTCCACCATTAAAACTGGATATTTGCTAGTTAACTGGATATTTGCTAGTTACCTGCGGATTGCCGGTGGTTCTACTCAGAATAATTCAGCCGGTGGTTCTACTCAGAATAATTCAGTGGTCTTCCTCCACCAGTAAAACTGGATATTTGCTAGTTACCTGCGGATTGACGGTGGTTCTATTCAGAATAATTCAGTGGTCTTCCTCCACCTGTAAAACTGTATGTTTACTAGTTACCTGCGGATTGCCGGTGGCTCTACTCAGAATAATTCAGTGGTCTTCCTCCACCAGTAAAACTGGATGTTTGCTAGTTACCTGCGGATTGACGGTGGCTCTACTCAGAATAATTCCGTGGTCTTCCTCCACCAGTAAAACTGGATATTTGCTAGTTACCTGCGGATTGACGGTGGTTCTATTCAGAATAATTCAGTGGTCTTCCTCCACCTGTAAAACTGGATGTTTACTAGTTACCTGCGGATTGCCGGTGGCTCTACTCAGAATAATTCAGTGGTCTTCCTCCACCAGTAAAACTGGATATTTGCTAGTTACCTGCAGATTGCCGGTGGTTCTACTCAGAATAATTCCGTGGTCTTCCTCCACCAGTAAAACTGGGTATTTGCTAGTTACCTGCGGATTGCCGGTGGTTCTATTCAGAATAATTCAGTGGTCTTCCTCCACCAGTAAAACTGGATGTTTGCTAGTTACTTGCGGATTGACGGTGGTTCTATTCAGAATAATTCAGTGGTCTTCCTCCACCAGTAAAACTGGATGTTTACTAGTTACCTGCGGATTGCCGGTGGTTCTACTCAGAATAATTCAGTGGTCTTCCTCCACCAGTAAAACTGGATGTTTACTAGTTACGTGCGGATTGACGGTGGTTCTACTCAAAATAATTGAGTGGTCTTCCTCCACCAGTAAAACTGGGTATTTGCTAGTTACCTGCGGATTGACGGTGGTTCTATTCAGAATAATTCAGTGGTCTTCCTCCACCAGTAAAACTGGATATTTGCTAGTTACCTGCAGATTGCCGGTGGTTCTACTCAGAATAATTCCGTGGTCTTCCTCCACCAGTAAAACTGGGTATTTGCTAGTTACCTGCAGATTGCTGGTGGTTCTATTCAGAATAATTCAGTGGTCTTCCTCCACCAGTAAAACTGGATATTTGCTAGTTACCTGCAGATTGCCGGTGGTTCTACTCAGAATAATTCCGTGGTCTTCCACCACCAGTAAAACTGGATGTTTGCTAGTTACCTGCAGATTGCCGGTGGTTCTACTCAGAATAATTCGGTGGTCTTCCTCCACCAGTAAAACTGGGTATTTACTAGTTACCTGCGGATTGCCGGTGGTTCTATTCAGAATAATTCAGTGGTCTTCCTCCACCAGTAAAACTGGATATTTGCTAGTTACTTGCGGATTGACGGTGGTTCTACTCAGAATAATTCCGTGGTCTTCCTCCACCAGTAAAACTGGATATTTGCTAGTTACCTGCAGATTGCCGGTGGTTCTACTCAGAATAATTGAGTGGTCTTCCTCCACCAGTAAAACTGGGTATTTGCTAGTTACCTGCGGATTGCCGGTGGTTCTATTCAGAATAATTCAGTGGTCTTCCTCCACCAGTAAAACTGGATATTTGCTAGTTACTTGCGGATTGACGGTGGCTCTACTCAGAATAATTCCGTGGTCTTCCTCCACCAGTAAAACTGGATATTTGCTAGTTACCTGCAGATTGCCGGTGGTTCTACTCAGAATAATTCAGTGGTCTTCCTCCACCAGTAAAACTGGGTATTTGCTAGTTACCTGCGGATTGCCGATGGTTCTATTCAGAATAATTGAGTGGTCTTCCTCCACCAGTAAAACTGGATGTTTGCTAGTTACTTGCGGATTGACGGTGGCTCTACTCAGAATAATTGAGTGGTCTTCCTCCACCAGTAAAACTGGGTATTTGCTAGTTACCTGCAGATTGACGGTGGCTCTACTCAGAATAATTGAGTGGTCTTCCTCCACCAGTAAAACTGGATGTTTACTAGTTACCTGCGGATTGACGGTGGTTCTACTCAGAATAATTGAGTGGTCTTCCTCCACCAGTAAAACTGGATGTTTACTAGTTACGTGCGGATTGCCGGTGATTCTACTCAGAATAATTGAGTGGTCTTCCTCCACCAGTAAAACTGGATATGCCATTTATAACCTTAAAAATACATTAAATCATTTTCGCTGTACTATCGACAGTTTGGGTTTTTATGCAATGTTGAACACATGACGGGCATACATAAGAGTTATAGTCTATTCAATATATAACCTATATTATGTGTAAAAAGCGGCCCGTAGTGTGTCAAGTGAAGACACTGGATACGGCTCGCCAATTTGAATAAAAACTTAAAATGTAGCACGTACCTTATATTAGTATAATAAGTTAAATAACATAATACATTTTAGTGTCGGTAAATAGTTGGAAGAAGACATTAAATGAAATCTTTATAGAAATATACACTCTAGCTCGCCACATGTGCTTACATACTTTACTGTATAAAGGTATGGCATTGATTTGCATAAGTTATTGATGGGTGATTCAATTAAAGGAGCATTACTAGTATCCGTAGGTATTTATTTAATAAAGAAAGAAACAAATTATTTTTGAATGTCAGATGTTTTCATAGATTCTCATGACCGTCCATGCATTTATAAAAGCCGATTTCTTTCTTAAACGTGAATAAATCGTGTTTTAAATCTAAATGTCTTGATCAGTAATTTTAATGCTCAAAATATATTATCGTAAAAATCCTATTTAATCGAATGTACTCGACCCATTCCATTATCCTTCAGTATTAAAATGGTCGCTAGATATGTGCAAAGATTTAAATACATACACTGTATATGGACAGATATACTTATTTTTCATTTTTTTGGAACCTAAATGTTTTATGTTAAAATCCGTTTATGAAGCATCTTAAGAACAAATACTCGTTACGGGATTAGAACTCAGGCCGATCGGCCGTCAATCCGCAGACATGTCCACTACGGCACGGAGAAAAATATCAAGATCGGCGACATATTCACCCGTTTACCCGTCAATAATCGATTGTGCCCGGAAATTTCCAAACATTTACAGATAAAACTACTAAATCGTTTACGTTATTTCTGGGGCAAGGGCTTATACAAATGTTGACGAATAATAGCGAGATTAAATACATGTTTTAATAGGATAAACAAAGGTATTTTGCAACAAACATGATCCAGATATTTATATTACAATAATGCTAGCTTTAGTCAATACACCCTGAACTTTATCGCTATAAAAAGTCCTCCATGGCCGAGTGGTGTAAGGCGCCGTCTCAATACCGCTTAGGTCGTAGGTTCAAGTCCCGCTTGCTCCAAAAACATTATTTAAGAACGTTTGCCAGTTACTTGCGGAAAGACGATGGTTTTACTCATTCTGATTCAGTTTGATGTCTTCCTCCACCAGTAAAACTGGATATGCCATATATAACCTGAAATGTATTGAAAATGGCGTTAAACCTCATCAATTTTTTTTTATCTCTATATTTACATATAAGCATATATACTTTGTATGTAAACAGTAGTGTACGGAATCTTTATACTTATAAATAGAAAAATATGAACAAAAGTTATGACTATAATGAGTAAAAAGATATAAGCATACATGCAATTTCATCGACATCTTCGCGCAAGGAATTGTGAATTGTGTATTTAGTTCATTTAATTATTCAATGAAATAATCAATTGAAAATTAATTAAAATGACATTTTACATGATACCACCAAAGAATAGAAAACAATCCATATACAATGAAAAATTCTAAATATGACCTTCATGATCCAACAGATTTCTAAATCTGTCCGTTATATTACATGTGAGTAGTCATGAACCTTTTCTCATATAAAACTATCAGATTATTATGTAAAATGTTCGTCCAGTCCAGATGCATGTTAAATCAATGTATATAAGTCGTGGTTGACACCAAATGTGTTGGTTTGGTAGATGCCTTGATATTGTGTCTATTGGTTGCATTGTAGTTAGGCGCACTCTCCGAAGTCTGGTCTCTGCATTTATGTCTGGTTGTTCATAAGTTATTATTTCCAAATATATATATCGTACATTGTGAATGTGCATCTGAAAATACATGTATCCCAAAAAATCGGAAATTCCATTATCGCTCTTTATGAAATATAATAGATTTGACTGCATCTTTATGAACCAACATGTTTCTTAATCTGTCCTTTATATAGCATGTGAGTAGTCATTAATCGTTAAATATCGGTATAGCTCAACGTGAATCATTCATTGAATATCGGTGTATCCTAATGCGAAACATTGACTAAATATCGTTTTATCTTAATGTGAAAAATTGACTAAATATCGGTAAATCTTAATGCGAAATATTGACTAAATATCGATACATCTTAATGCAAATAATAGACTAGATATTGGCATATCTGAATGTGAAATATTAACTAAATGTCGATATATCTTAATGTAAAACATTGACTACATATCGGTATGACCTAATGCGAAACATTGACTGATTTATGCTATATCCTAATGCGAAATATTGACTTAATATTGGGATGTCTTAATGTTAAATATTGACTAAATACCGGTATATCTTAATGCGAAACATTCACTTTATCTCACACAAGAATTAATTTTGTACTGTTTTACATATAGAGAAATTCACTTCTGGAACAGTGAACACTGTATCAATGGTTCTTACTGTAAAGTACACACATAGATAGTTAGAATATGCAAAAAGACATGAAGTTGACCAGCTTGCTTTTTTCACGATTCCAATGGTTTGATGACACCCCTTTCATTTTTGACAATTCTGAACTTTTGCTGCAGTGTATCGATACGCATTTTTAAACTGTTATAGCTTCATCAAACAGTACAAAATGTCATTCAAACTTGGAAGAACTATTGACAATGGACAAATGTTTTGATATTTACAAAGAAATATGACAATTGTATGCATTTTCAACAGAAATAATTCCCAACCGTTTTACACAGCTCTAATTTCTTGAGCGCAAGAATCTTGCCATCGTCATGTAAGGAGGTGATTATTACATAAGATCTTTACCGGCATCTGAACACGTACAGGACATTTGGGTGCTTTAAATGCGTGTGGATAGGATGTGTGTAAGTTATTCAAATGGTAACAAAATAGTCTCAGTTTATAAACTACAATATTGAAATCAAAGAATGTGTTAGGTGCTAGGCACGAAACGCACCGTTGCGTTTATACAATATCACACATACATCTGTACAAAATAGTTTGTTAATCATAAAGGATACTTGGCGAAACAAAAAATGTTTGTTGTATATAATAAATCATATAATAGAAAGATATAATATTATTGCATGCTATATCTAGAATATCTTTTTTAATGCATATTGGACAAAGACATAATTATATATACGCATTTTGACTATCGATGCATATCTTTAATTTGCACAATAAAACGCAGTTTTGCAATCCGTGTTAGTTTAATATGCATAGACAATGCAATAGCAAATATGTAAATATTGCGCAATATTTTTGCCACGGCCCGCTATAAATTATTGTCAATACTTTAATTAATTTTAATTTAATAACTCGTAGCTTAATCGAGGCATTGAATCAGTACACAATTATGTAAGTTGCATATAGATTAAGTCTCCATATGCACCTATTGTGTGTAATTTTCCAATATAGGCTACTCCATTTAAAATGTTTAATCAAGTTTCAAAACAAGCGTAGCTGCAGAGATGGGTCACATTTCATGATTACCTCTCTGATCACGTGCAATAAGTGTAGACAAAAATATAGATAAACCTACATAAGTGTATGTCACACAGACTGGGGTGTGAAATCGTGACTTTGAAAGAAATACTAACTCTAGATTTATATCACGAGGTCGTTCAAAATATTTGTTTGTTAATTTGTAAGAAAAGTAGGACAGAGGTGAAATGGTTGTAGATATGTTTTACTTTGTTTTGAGTAAGTACAGCATTTGAATGCACAGTATTTGTTTTTTTAAAAAGCTTATTTCACAAACAACAAAGCAATTCTTTGAATCGGAACCAAAGTGTTTAATATGCCATTTACTTGATTGTTTGCCTCACGAGATGCCCCAGCAATCCGACCACCGAATAACCTAAATTATAAACACATATTGACTGAAATATATATTAGAACATTATTGATAGAATGTCTCGAAGATATAGTGACAATACAGTATACTGTTTGGTGCACAAGGGGTATTCCAAAAAGTTTTGAGACTAACGCGCTTCCGTAGAAATTATTACAGGACTGCGCACGAAGTTTTCGTGAACTTGTAGGTCGTTTCATTAGCCATGTGCACCGAAAAGTTCAACACAATTGGTTTTGCTATCGCAAAGTTATAAGCGTCAAAACACAGCATACTCGTATACACTGACGCTATTATGAAGCCGCAGAAAAAGGACATTAGGTATTCCATAAAGACGCGTAGTTATTTGAATATACTATGTAAACAGATTCTGAAAGAAGATTAAAATGTTTATGGAGAATCTTCTCCTTCAAAAGCCACTGTTTATAGGTGGGTAAACGTATTCAATAAGGGTGACTCTAGAGTCAAAGACCAATATGTTAAATATGCCATTCACTTGATTGTAGATCTCACGAGATCCCCCAGCAATTCGACAACCGAACAAGGAACATTGCTGCTGAAGAAGCAATGATAGCCGAAGACTCGCGCTATACAGTTTCTCAGATAGCTACGTCCTTCGGTATTTCATTGGGAAGTGTTTACGAAATTCTGACAAAATACTTACAATTGTCAAAGGTATGTGCACGGTGGGTATCCCACCTTCTGACCAAATAACAAAAGTACAAGCGGGTGAAATGTTGCAAAGATCTTTTGAAAGTGTACAAAAATGCTGATGAAAGAAGACTAAATGAACTCTTCACAGTTAATGAAACGTGGATCTATTATTTCGAGCCACAATAGAGAAACACAACTGATGTGTTACATATCGTCCGTGCATTACCATTCCTCACGCGTTTCATTTTATTTAGCCGTTGAAGCTGAAGTTGTTCATATTGATTATGAAATGCAAACAATCATTAAAACAGTTTAATATTAAAATGACTGGACCGTCCAGCATATCGCTGTCATGTTTATTTAGAAAAGACAATCCTTCCATTTCAATAGGATGGACATTCCTTCCAAAACTACGTGTGCATTTGAGTTAGGATGAAAAATTATCCAATGACCGACTGTCGACTCAGTGTTGTAAGTAGTCTGTAGTACGGACTCAGCTCTCCCGATTGGGTCCGTTAAATAGCAATGTTGGGAAAGCCACATTTAAGCACATTGATTAGTCAGTTGCTTCAGCTGAAAGTTTGAATGACGTCACGGTTTAGTAAGCGTCCCGTTGGTATGAATTGTGGTACAGGCATAGAATTCCGTGCTTTTGCATTGGTGGTTGATAGACCTGATTCGGGATAGGTATCAGGTTGTGTTGTAAGTGTATGTTTGTTCTCTGGAATCACCGGACTCCTACTCTGTTGATGAAAAAATGAATACTTCTGAACTCGGCGTTAGGGGACGTGATGGAGTGTTCATATTCTATTATAAATAGGTGACATCAACCTATCTTTTCTTATTTGAGGCCGTAGGAATTTTATTTAGTTTGATAGATGCGTCTGTGTTTGAAAGGCTATGTACTTCTTGTATGTTCCCCAGGTTGTTCAGCCCATCACCCATTTGTTGCACGTCTTGAATGCGAAACTTCCTAAGTGTAGGAATCTTCCGTATAGGTATCATGTTCATCTCTGTGTGTTTCCAGAGTTTCAAATAACTTTTGGCAAGTATAGCACAACTGAAGAACCACAATTGATTGATCGATTCATTCATTGATTCATTTATCCATTCATTCGTTCATTCATTCATTCATTCATTCATTCATTCATTCATGTATTCCTCATTCGTTCATTATTTGGTTAAACATGTTTCTCCTGACCATAAATTAACGTTGTAAAGCGCAACTGAAGAACCACAATTCATTAATTAATTAATTCATTCATTCATTCAATCATTCATTCATATATTCATAACATGTTTCTCCTGACCATACATTTACGTTGTATAGCACAACTGAAGAACCAAAATTCATTAATTCATTCATTCATTCATTCATTTTTTCATTTATAAATTAACTTTAATTCATTCATGTATATTAATTTATAAATTAATTTTAGTTCATTAATTCATTCATTCATTCATTAATTTATACATTGATTTTAATTCATTAATTCATCATTTCATTAATTAATTAAGTAAGTAATTAATTAAGTAATTCATTCATTCATTCATTCATTCATTCATTCATTCATTCATTCATTCATTCATTTAATTAAATAATTCATATATGCATTCGTTCATTCATTCATTCATATATTCCTCATTCATTCATTATTTGGTTAAACATGTTTCTCCTGACCATACCTAATTGTTATAATCGACTTCATATATGGTCGGTTCATCCGTTACCTTCATCCGTATTTTATGGTTACAATTCCAATAAAACATGATGATTATATATACAGAGATGTGTCTCTCAGTAATATACCAGAGACATATAAACAGAGAAAGGTAACTGCAGGTACTTGTCAAATTTGGAGTAACACATCTGTTCTCCTGTATCAACCAACATAGTTTGTGATTATGGTATTTGAAAAAATTAATTAATTTGAATTTATGGTGGCAAACTTTAATTTTTTTAATTTAAATATACTCTTACAGTTATTTTTTGTCACAATTTCCACATTTAGCGTTTTTTTTAAGTAAGAAATAAGAAAACCTTTTAATATCGATATGAAATATTACATTACTTTTTCATAAAATATTGTATAAGATCTAGTTATAATTTGTTGATTATTTTTAATTCAGTCAAACATTCAACTAGTTATTTGAAAAGCTGTGTTATTAAGTCACTTAATATATATTATATATTTCATTATATAGTTTAATTTATGACACATTGCTGTTGTCTCTGATCAATGTAACATTCAATGAACGCCTTAACCGGTTACATGCTACATATACCTATCCAGTTACACAACCAACCGAATCGACGAAAATGCATAAGTAATCTAATATCGTCGCCGAGTGAAACAGAATAATACCCTTTTCTCACTCAAAGTTCATATAAAATGGAACGCGGTGAACTGGGTTAGTGGAGATATGCACGCGTCGGTATCATTAGCTGAATATATAATATTATAACATAGTGCAAACCCTTTAAATGTAGACAAGAAGAACACCTTAACTCCATAGTGTTAATTTTTAATCCACAATAATAGTGTTAAAACTTGGATAAAACGTCGATATTTATAAATAAGCACACACTGTATCTTAATTTCGTGAAACATAAATTGCTGTGGTGGCGGACTATTCTTCGGCCGTAACAAAGCAACGGAAAATGGTGCTGCGGTGGATGTTCGTTGCTATGGCAACGTTATTTGCGGGATGTAGCGGACAAAGCAGTTCAAGTCTTTTCGAAAAAGAAGGTAAGTGGCCGATTATGTTAAACATAATTTTAATCGGAATTAACGCCATCTTCAACATGTAATACGCGACAAGAAAGCATTTTCATATGGAGTTTCAAAGAATATATTTCAAACACGTGACCATGACTTTCTGAGGAGAATCAGGGCCGTTTCCTAAGTAACTTGTACACGTTCTCATCGGATATTTTAAACTAAACTGGGTTTTAATTCATACGTTCAGTGGTGAAATCTAACTGATCTTGAGGCAGCGCATAAGAGCACTTGACAAGGACTAAAACATAATAAAAAGAATCAAGTTTCAAGTTGTATTGGCAAACCATCAATATAATTTGCCTATGGCTATTTATAACACAGATATGTCATATGTCACTGTCGCTGTCCCATCATGTCACTGTCGCTGTACCATCATGCAACTGTCGTTCTCATGTCACTGTCGCTGTCCCATCATGTCACTGTCGCTGTCCAATCATGTTACTGTCGCTGTCCCACCCTGCCACTACCGCTGTTCCTACCATGCCACTGCCGCTTAACTCACCATGTCACTGTCGCTGTCCCATCATGCCACTACCGCTGTTCCCACCATGCTACTGTCGTTGTTCTCATGTCACTGTCGCTGTCCCATCATGTCACTGTCGCTGTCCAATCATGCCACTACCGCTGTTCCTACCATGCCACTGTCGTTATTTTCATGTCACTGTCGCTGTCCCATCATGCCACTGTCGCTGTTCCCATCATGCCACTGCCGCTTTTACCATCCCATCATGCCACTGTCACTGTCCCACCATGCCACTGCCGCTGTTCCCACCATGCCACTGCCGCTGTTACCATCATGCCACTGTCGCTGTCCCATCATGCCACTGTCGCTGTTCCCATCATGCCACCGCCGCTGTTACCATCCCATCATGCCACTGTCACTGTCCCACCATGCCACTGCCGCTGTTCCCATCATGCCACTGTCGCTGTTCCCATCATGCCACTGTCGCTGTTACCATCCCATCATGCCACTGTCACTGTCACACCATGCCACTGCCGCTGTTCCCACCATGCCACTACCGCTGTTCCCATCATGCCGCTGTCGCTGTTCCCATCATGCCACGGCCGCTGTTCCCATCATGCCGCTGTCGCTGTTCCCACCATACCATTGCGGCTGTTTCCATCATGTCCCTGTATCATACCACTGTCACTGTACCCATCATGCCACTGTCGCTGTTCCCATCATGTCACTGTCGCTGTTCTCATCATGCCACTATCGCTGTTCCCATCATACCACTGTCGCTGTTTCCATCATGTCACTGTATCATACCACTGTCACTGTACCCATCATGCCACTGTTGTTGTTCCCATCATGTCACTGTCGCTGTTCCCATCATACCATTGCGGCTGTTCCCATCATGCCACTATCGCTGTTCCCAACATACCACTGTCGCTGTTTCCATCATGTCACTGTATCATACCACTGTCACTGTACCCATCATGCCACTGTCGCTGTTCCCATCATGTCACTGTCGCTGTTCCCATCATGTCACTGTCGCTGTTCCCATCATGCCACTATCGCTGTTTCCATCATGTCACTGTATCATACCACTGTCACTGTACCCATCATGCCACTGTTGTTGTTTGCATCATGCCTATGTCGCTGTTCCCATCATGTCACTGTCGTTGTTCCCATCATTCCATTGCGGCTGTTCCCATCATGCCGCTGTCGCTGTTCGCATCATGCCGCTGTCGCTGTTCCCATCATGGCACTGTCGCTGTTCCCATCATGCCACTATCGCTGTTTCCATCATGTCACTGTATCATACCACTGTCACTGTACCCATCATGGTTATGTCGCTGTTCCCATCATGTCACTGTCGCTGTTCCCATCATACCATTGCGGCTGTTCCCATCATGCCGCTGTCGCTGTTCTCATCATGCCACTATCGCTGTTCCCAACATACCACTGTCGCTGTTTCCATCATGTCACTGTATCATACCACTGTCACTGTACCCACCATGCCACTGTCGCTGTTTCCATCATGTCACTGTATCATACCACTGTCACTGTTCCCATCATACCACTGTCGCTGTTTCCATCATGTCACTGTAGCTGTTCCCATCATACCATTGCGGCTGTTTCCATCATGCCACTATCGCTGTTTCCATCATGTCACTGTATCATACCACTGTCACTGTACCCATCATGCCACTGTCGTTGTTAGCATCATGCCTCTGTCGCTATTCCCATCATGTCACTGTCGCTGTTCCCATCATACCATTGCGGCTGTTCCCATCATGCCACTATCGCTGTTTCCATCATGTCACTGTATCATACAACTGTCACTGTACCCATCATGTCACTGTCGCTGTTCCCATCATACCATTGCGGCTGTTCCCATCATGCCACTATCGCTGTTTCCATCATGTCACTATCATACCACTGTCACTGTACCCATCATGCCACTGTCGCTGTACCCATCATGCCACTGTCGCTGTTCCCATCATGTCACTGTCGCTGTTCCTATCATGCCACTATTGCTGTTTCAATCATGTCACTGTCGCTGTTCCCATCATACCACTGTCGCTGTTCCCATCATGCCACTATCGCTGTTTCAATCATGTCACTGTTTCATACCACTGTCACTGTTCCCATCGTGCCACTGTCGCTGTTCCTATCATGACACTGTCGCTGTTCCGGCATCATGTCACTGGATTTGTAGTTTTATGTGTATGTTCTTCCTTTTTATATCAAACCGGCAAAATAGCGTAATAGTTTCATCTAAAATAGTTAGAAAATATATGATGTATATATAATACATTTTTTTTATCTTGATCGAATGATGAAAACCAGTAGTCTTGTTCAATGTTGCCTAATGAAAATTCAATCATTTGCTTTTAATTATGATATAAGCGTTTCGCGCTATTAATATGTTTTGAAATAGTTGTCTTAAACTGTTTTTTTATATTAATATTTAATATTATCTGTTTTCAACAATTTGAAATGAATGCAAACTGAACAGGCTAGTTATATGAGAGTTAAATCCAGTAATAAACGTTCATATTGATATCACTACCTGAAAAATTGTTAAGATATGTAATGACATAATCGACAACACTTGCCGCTAACTTATTGCAATTTAAAATTATGAGAAGTACAATTACATTTTTCAAGGCGACCATTAACAATACAAAATCCCATTTCTTTACAAAAGCTATATGTATTACACAAGGTTAAAGATTCAACGTTCTCTATTTAGTAATTTAAACATATAATGTTTCTCATTACATATAGTAAATGTAACACATGACACACAGATAATATATCCATATTATGTTAGATTCTATTAAATTAGATATATACGTTTTAAAATACATATATTTTTTTTATAGTTTCTGAGGTTGGACAATTTTAAGTTAAAAATTTGAATACTTTGTCAAATGTATACTTGAGTAGATCAACACAAAAAGATAGATGTATATATTATGTATTTTGATTATACAAGGAATTGCGAGCACTAAAAGCTTGATGAATAAACTTATACAGATTTAACAAAACTGAATACTTGGCCGTTTATAACTGTATGTTTTAATAAAGCTTTTACACATATGGGCATTGAGATGAGCGTAATGTGACATCTTGCATGGCATATCGCCTGTGATATGATCATCACAAAGATACGTATACTGATATCAAGTTTTAGATGGCCGAAAAGAAAATCAAATTTGTAAAGAGGAGGAACAACGCTTTCATAGACCTTAAAGTCCTCGGGTGGATATAGTATGTACAAAGATAGAGAGTATTTTCTTTTTCTGTACTAACTATTATTTACTATAAACCAAACACTACCATTATGGTTTAAATCAACAAGTTCAATATTATTAAAATATTTTATTTTAAAATAGAGTGTAATACCCACAGCACCTTTCGACTTTATGACTGAATTAAGAGTTTTTGGCAAGAAAATAATTAAAATGTTCAGTTGTCAGTGCTCGTTTCTTCTGAGGTCTGAGTTTGAGGTTATCAATCACGTGATATTTATCAACAATACTCAAGACAGCGCTGTCATAAAGTCTGTTAGGCCATTATAAGTTAATTGCTAAATTATCATCTATTTTTTTTTCTTTAAAAGGAAGAGGAGGGAGCGGATTTCATTTTTGTATTGTTATTGTTGCTTTTGTTGTTGTTGTTTTAAAATATATATTATGAAAATAAAAAGGGTCGGGGTCGTATGAAAATTAGGAGGCCGGCGGGGATGTAAATCTAGCAGTTAATTGAGTATGGACTTAGTAATCACTTGGACATTCCAGAAGAGAAATGTTAACTGCTTCTCGCTCTAATCATAGTATGGTCGGGCTGGACATTCCAGAAGAGAAATGTTAACTGCTACTAGCTCTAATCCTAGTATGGTCGGGCTGGACATTCCAGAAGAGAAATGTTTACTGCTTCTAGCTCTAACCCTAGTATGGTCGGGCATTAATGTCCATGGGTTCTGAATAAAAGTATAGAAGCCAAACTCTTAACAGTATCCTGGTATGTTTATGCTTTATGCCAAAGCAAACATGTCTACACATGAAGAAATTTTTATTTGCAATTCAATAGGCTGCATGTCCATGTGAACATATACAAAACAGGTATACATTTACATACATGACGTAACACATACTGTATCGTATAAAACACAATTGTGTAAAGAAGAAAGAGAAATAGCACGTATACATAACAAAATGTGCATGCATATATACATACCTACCTGATACTCAATTGGTTTTAATTATAAAAATACAGAAAAAAGCGTTAGAAGATTGTGTTAATCTGCTTCTATAACAGTTATTTTACATTTCATATAGACTTTATCATATCGTTCCGTAATAATTTCAGTTTGGCCATATGTGCAAAAATTTATTGAAAATATGGTTTATTCAGAATATTTCAAATAAAAAAGAGTATTGGTTGAATAAAAAGGAAAGAAAGAGACTTCACTGATTTTATCTTCTTCAATCGGTTCATTCCGGTACAGGGGATTTATTGATGAGGTTGCATTAAATCAAATCCTTACATCAAAATGTTTGTGAGACAATCAAAACTATACAATTATACACACACTCATAATGTATAGAGCAAATAACAGTGATGTAAAACGGAACGCAGTGTACATATACAAACGTATTCATAAATGATTTAGCATTTGCTTCAAAAGAAAATATTGTTTCGTGAACTGAACAAAAACTAAAACAACTTAATATTGAATTTAAAGATGCTTATGTCTTAACTAAGGTATTGAGTCAGATGTTAACATGAAAAGAATATGAAAAACGTTAACATCACATGTATTATGCAATTCAATTATCTTTATAGAACCGAATCCCAAATTTGTTGATGCTTTAGATCTCAAATGGGATTATATTTTTTATAAATAACTGAGAATTCTCCATTTACCCATAGAATTTCTATGTAAAATATGAGACCCCTATAAATATTAGGTTCTAAATCTGAAACAAACAAAAACTTGAAACACCTACAAGTAAGGAACGTTTGTACCAAATATGAGTGACAATTTGACTGACCGGTAGTTGAGAAAGAAGATTTTTTTGCAAATTCTTTATTTTTACCCTGAAAAACATAAAAAAAAACAACAGAAAAGCAAAACACGACCGTCATCTATAGACCCCCAGAAAAATAGCATAAAAAACAACAACAACAAAACAAACAGAACAGAACACTTTTGTGTAGTACTCACAATAAACCATAACTTATCGACCCCTTAAAGTATAAAGTGCATATGTTTATATGAAAAACGAAGGCAGGTAACACAGTGATACTCTAAAAAGCCGTAATACCAAAGACACATAAACAGAGACAGGCAACTGAAGGCAATTGTCAAAATTTCAGGTGGAACATTTGGATTTTTTTAAATCTTGGAAACAACTCCTCCTGAACCAAACATATTTTTGTGATTTTGGTATTAAAAGAAAAGGTTGGATTGTAAATTTAGGAGGTGAACTTTTCCATTTTAAATTTAAAGCAATGAAGAATTTTTAAGCTTACATTTTTTTGTAATCATTTTCTCACTTTTAGCCCGTTTTTTAAATAATAGATAATAAAAAAAGTCTTTAAATATCAATATGAAAATTTCGCCACCAAAATTGACTTCTTCATCCTTTTTACATATTTTATTAATTTCTAGCGAGTGTTGTTAACAAATATTTGTTAAATGAAGTGCACTCCCGTTTTTTGCCAATTCGTAATAATTTAAATTGAGAAGAAAAATATTAAATAATTGATAATTGAAAATGTCATCAGTTCGATCAGCTTTACTTTGCTACCAAAATCATTTCATTCGGACGAGGATTTAAAGAGTTATTAAAGGATACTAAAGGTGCCACCAAAAATTTCAACCGTGTATATTATATTACTAGGGGTCTAAGGCGCTGTCTCAAAATCATTTACCTCTCACCGCTAAGGTCGTAGGTTCGAGTCCCGCTCACTCCAATACTTTATGTGAGAAAGTTGCCAGTTATTGCTGAAAGACGGTAGATTCATTCTGAGGTCTTCCTTCACCGATAAAACTGGATATGCCGTATATAACATGAAATGTGTTGAAAATGGCGTTAAACCCTATTAAAAAAATAGATATTGCTGTAAGCCTGCCAGTCTCTGTAGTTATATGGCTTATGAAATAACATCATTTTAATGTATCATCTTCGACGATCGGTTCCTTAATATTGTCTGACATATAAACAATAAACACCGAACCAAGTTATTTGCAAACCAGTTGTAAACAACTGATCTTGATATAAATCAAACATAATTCTAACCTAGTCTATTAGCTAAAACCTAGACCCGATTGTGACAGTTATAGTATCTTTAAAAAAACAGATTCAAACTACACAAGTTGATACGCCTAATAAAACTTACACAATTGCACGGGAGTTCTAAAAGCTGAAATATGCGTCGATAAAGAATTCCCTACATTGAATGAACCTACAGCTACAATATACAAAAAACAGGACTGAGATATGCGTCAAATATGACATTGGATAACCTCTGATGTAGACGCTATAGATTTAATCAAAATACAACTATTATATACTGTATGGGAAGTCATAACAAATCAGCGGACCATAACATTAAAAAACTTTCTATTATGAGAGTGTGCATTACTACACCTGAATAAATCTCTCACAAATACCACTGCTTAAATTAAGATTATCAATATGTATATAATAAACATATATGCTTGTTATTCTCTTTTTTGTTGTTGTTGTATGGTGTTTAGCGTCGCTTTCAACAGTTTTTCAGTCATATCGCGACGGTGTCTACTTGAGACAGTATTCTAAGCGCTGTCACACTAGAGTATCATGCCGCAGACACATGGTATGATACCCCACCCAGTCACATTATACTGACACCGGGCCGACCAGACCTAGAACTCTCCTCTAAATGCTGAGCGTCAAGCGAGGAAGCTTCTGCTACCATTTTTTAAAGTCTTTGGTATGACCCGGCCGGGGATTGAACCCACGACCTTCCGCATGCGAGGCGGACGCTCTACCACTAAACCACGCCGCGGTCTTCCCTTTTTTGTACTTTCATCATTGTGTAAGTACCTTACAGGGGGGGGGGGGGGGGGGGGCAATTCTCAATTTGACTGAGATAGTAAACAAATAAATAAACACACAAAAGTTGGTTACATGGATTCATTTATAAGCGGCATCATCACTCATGCAAGTCATTCTGCTTTTTAAAATGAAAATGAGTTAAACGGTTATATTAATACACATCTAAATTGATATACTCTCGTTTTATTTACGATATATAATTTCAGTGTCCGAATGTTCTAAGGCGCCGTCTCAAGATCACTTACCTATCGCCGCTAAGGTAGTTGGTTCGAGTCCCGCTCGCTCCAAAAGCACATGATCTCTGTTATATTCTCGAGTTATGAGTAATTAACGGCAAGTGATGGCCAGGAACTTGTCCAAGACAAAAGTAGATCAAAAGGGATCCAAAACTGTTGAAATCGCATGTATATGCTTACTGTCGTTCTGACACGACACCACTATATCAAGCTTTTCCGCCAAGTAAAGTGTTTTGCCCTCAAATTGGCAACAATTCATTGATTTTGCTGCAAATATGTAAACCACATTTTGTCATATATCTTGTGACTAAATTGAAACATGAATACAGATATTATTTCAACTGGAAAATTCGCTGTGATGGACGGGATGTGATCTTTCTTACAGCAAACCGGGGAGAAGCAGATACATGTACATTAGCGTGTCTTAATTCCGTAATAAAAACGCTTTCAAGTTAACATGTGTTTTTACAGTGAATCAGTTAGTTTAGAAATCAGCATAGCAATACAAACATCAATGTCAAATGATTTACAACGGCCCATAGGTCAAGCGTATTGCCTGTCAGATGATAACATATTCAATGCAAAGTTAGTAAATTGTAATGCAAATCAAGTACACATGATAATGATATAGGAAAGGGAGACTATCCAAAGGCAATGTCTTAATATTCTTACAATGCCATGATTACTTGCAAAACCCATAACTCAGTTTATCATATAATATATTGTTGTGGTCTTGACGATAGCTGCCACAACAACATATACCTGGGTCTTTTTAAGATGTATCAAAACATACTTTCAGTCACAGAGTTTGGTTGAAATACAAAATGTGACTGGTAAGTATAATTAAGGTAACTCTTTGTCGCTACATAAAGCTTTGTTTTTACTGCTACAACTTCTTTAATATTTTGCCAAAACACTGATAAACTAATATCTTATTACTTTAAAGGAAATAAATCAGAGGTAAAATCTATAAATGTTTTTAAAAGGATAAAAAGCATCTCATTATTATAAATAAATAACATAAAAATGATTTGATATAACAAATCCACCAAAACATTACAAAATCAATATTTCGATCGGATTTGTAAAATTTAAACAAAATCCCCGTTCTAAAAATAAACAGAACTACATACTGCTTAACGACCTTTACATTGTCAATCGAACTCTTTCTAAGATGAAACACTTTTTACAACATGAAAACCTGCATGACGGATCAAATTGAAATCAAAATGAAACACGTGATTCGTTTACTATGTCACAAAATATATTTCATAGCATGGAATCTATTTCAGTATAACCTAAGCGCATAGATAGGAAATCTTTATTCAGGATATTATTTTGGCATGTTTAAATATATATCGCTTTGGCAATACGGGGTCAGAGAGTACATGTAGGCATGATACATGGGGTTGTACTTTAAGCCAATTTTATGATTTTAAATGTCTGTATAGGGTATTTTATTTCACTATAAGTTTATATAAATATTTAAATGGAAATACAATTATATTTAAAATTTAAAAAACAAAATTTAATTTAAATCATATTGGAAATGGCATTAATAAACATCAGCATACTCGAGCCATTTATAGGTATTATTTCTAGTGTACATTTTAACGGAAGAAACTCTCAATCCAACACTAGTTTTGAATGTGTTAAATTGCCAGATAATTAAGATATGTTTGTTATAGTTGGCATGGAGTACATGCATATACGATATGATTATTTTCGTCTAGACCTTTTATTGCAACTATGTTGTTAAAATCCATAATATCAGTTTTCCAGTCACTTCTGATACTTTGATTAGTTTGTTTGTGGTTCAGAAATATCCATATTAAGATAACTTTGCAAGATTATGGTATTGATAATAAGCAAATATATGCATTCCATTGAAATAAATACTCAAATGCAGTCTGTAGTGTTTGAGTATATCGGAAACATCGAGACATTCAAAATGTCAACCTCTTTTGTACACCTATTGACCTTTTACCTTAATTTTTACGTTCATAATACATTTTTTTATTGGCAACCGATGAAATATGGCCAATATACTATAAAGTCACTTTATATTACAACAAACCTCCATGTGCATTCCATACCTCATGCGATGAATTTTGGATGTATAGTACCGGACTTTTATGATGAATTTGCTGTTGTAGATAGCTTGACATTGAACGTCTTAAAATTCGCAAAATGATACTTCAGACTTGAACATTGGAATAGTATTACCTTTAAATTGAAAACAGTGAAACATATTTGCACGATATTTTGCTTTAAAAAACAAACCCAAACGCACTACGCATTGTCATTATACACAGGTAGACATGTTTCGTCAGTGACTCGGCGTTTTGGGACGGTATATACATCTGTGTCATGACATTTTGACCTCTAACTTTCGTACCATGTTGCTGTAACCAAGATGGAAATGAAATATGATTTAATCTCTGCACATAGTGCATGTGTAGGATACAATGGATATTTAGACTGTGTTCTGTTTTTTATCATGTTTTGTGGATTAAATACCAGAAACACAGCATAGATCGTCTACTGCCGAACCGCAATAATTTACAATACAAATTAATTAATATTGCATTTGCATGATAAGCATGCTGGCTGCAGCATAGAAATCAGATCATTGGTTGGTGATTTTTTTATCCTCAGCAAAAAATAAGAGCGAGGAATATAAAATTGGGTACCGTCTATGCGTCCGGAAGCTTTTCCGGAGCACAACTCCAAAACTGTTCACGGTAACTTCATGAAACTTTGTGCACGTGTCGAAGTAATGGTCTAGTAGTTCCTTTTGCTATTGTGGATTTTTCATTTTTAAAACTTGTTTCTGTTACCATGGAAACAAATAGTCCAACATACTAAATTCACCGTCTCCGGTTCACAACTTCAAATCTTTCAAGGTAACTTTAAGAAACTTTGTTAGCATTCATGTAAACCTGGGCGGTGCAGAAGTGCATTTTGCTATGATAGTGTTTTTATTTTATTTTAATGTTCATTTTTTTCTTGTACCACTAAAACACATTGCCAATACCGCAAAATTCGCCATTGTCAAAATCATGTGTTTTCTCTAATACCAATGGTATCTGCATATTGAATGCTTTATAAAGGGAGGTAATAAATTCTTTGTTGCTATTATTGTTCAATAATTTAGAAATATAGGTTTCGGAAAATAATTCAATATTTTATCAAATACTCAACATAAGGCTTAGTGGAAAAATACCCAAGATTTTAATGATACAACTATTTCAAAGTAAATGTCTACCTGTACAAGGTAAATGTCTACCTGTACAATGATAATGTATACCTGTACAATGTAAATGTATACCTGTATTAAAAAAAAGTCTACCTGTATAAAATAAATGTCTAACTGTACAAAATAAATGTACTAAGAAAAGGTCTACCTGTACAATGCAAATGTATACCTGTACACAGTAAATGTCTACCTGTACAAAGTAAATGTATACCTGTACACAGTAAATGTCTACCTGTACAACGAAAATGTCTACCTGTACAAAGACTATATCTAACTATAGAAAGTAAATGTCTGACTTACAAAGTAAATGTATACTTGTTATAAGAAAATGCCTACCTGTACAATGTACATATATATACCTGTACACAGTAAATGTCTACATGTACAAAGTAAATGTCTACCTGTACAAAGGTTAGAATTTTCTGATTCAGAGCGACCAGTGATAAATTTATATATTTATAAAGATGTATAATAAAATGTTATTTTACAGTGTTTTGCACAATATGGGAATATATTGTGCGATTATGTATTGCCATGTCGGACGAAGCTAATATGATTATCCCAACAATGCGTATGCGTACAAAATATTGCCATATTGTACAAAATAATGTAAAAATATTTTTATTCTATATCTCAAACTTAAAGAATTGATCAAAAGAGTAAAGAATAACCAAGATTCTTTTAAATACATCGTGAGTTCAAAGCGGCAGAAAAAGGAAATTGCAGTGACAGATATTCGGGTTTTCTCAACGTCTCGATCATCATGTGGAACATTCTGTCGGTTTTATGTTTTTATCGTTGGAATATCTACTAAACTTATTTATTTTTCCTCTTTTTATCGCCATCTTGAATTTTGAACTATAGAATTAATCTTGATCATATGCGACGTTTGCTTTTTCTAAATGACAAACGTCTTGACAAGTTCTGCAGAAGAAACGTTCGGATATGAAAGTAAGATCTGATTGGCTGAAACAAACACACCTCTGCAATAGTATAATAAAATGTAAAAATATTTATTCGGACGGAAGTCCCGGCAGTTGTCGTGTACAAAATCTTTGACATAGAAAAATATCTAATAATATAAAAGTAATAAATAAAGAAATAAACATCCAAACGATACTCTTTTGAAATACTATGGAAATCCTTGCGGTAATCCGATTTTTTGAATCAACCAATCAAAAATTGTATTTGAATTTCGCTTAATAAAAACAATTTTTATTCTCGGCCGAAATTGTCAAGACGTTTGTCATTAACTGATCAAAACTACTGTACAATATAAAATGTATTGGATCCAATAAACTACTACATATTGTATGGTCACGTGGGAGCATCTGGAGCATATGATTGGTTATACACTGACAAGTATAGAATAATATTGTATAATTTCAGAATCCGGGATTATATTATCAACAATAAGCTATGCCGATGATACACAGTTGCGCTTTATCCGGTCCCTGCCAGATAAAAATGAGACGTGGGACGACGTCGACGTCCCTAATGCAACAATACTCTCCGAAGATACGGAGCTAGTATCCGTGGTTACGGATAGGGCAAAAAAAGAAGTTTATTTTTATGACTACTTTACAAGGTATCTATGGCTTTTTATAGTTTATGAGGTTTCACATGAAAGTATTTAATCTAAATAACGATGGGTTATGTAACAGAAAAATACATATGAGTAAAGCAAAGGCTTGCATAGCATATTCTGAAATAATACATCACTGATTTTGAAAAAAAATGTGAAAGTATTTGCTTTCAACAGATGGGTGTATTTTAGATCATTTGAGGGAATTTTAAAATTATTTTTGAAATATCACTCTCCTGTTATCGCTGAGTCTAAAATTCGAGTCTTGCTCTGACCGAAAATAACGACGAAGGACAGTAGTTATACCCAGATTAAATTCAAGATCTTCCTCCCCCTAGCAAACTGAATATATAATATCTCAAACTGTCATTGATTTGAAATTTTGCCTTAAACTTCATTAAAAATAGGGAAAGGCTTGAAATGATGTTAAGTTACAACACTACCTACATTAAGTATTTCCTCAGTGCTGTCATCAGAGCGACTTTTTTTATTGAACTGATCTGCCTCGGGCTGTCAATCAAACAAGTCGATTCATATCGTTGCTCCTTTAGACAAGCAAACGGTTTCTTAGAAAACACTACATTGTATTACATTGTATTTACTTGGGAAAAACATTGCCACAGGAGCAGTAGTCGCTCTCTTGTCAGTTCATTTATTTACAAAAGTTTATCTTTTGTAGATCGATAATTGTTGGATATAATTACGGGCTGAACCCTGACCAGATGGAGCTGAAGTCCTTCCACCTCGGGATTAACCGAGGGACCATCCAGATGGCTGTTGACTATGTAACAGGTTTACTATACTGGGCTGACTCCGTATTCGCATGGATTGTATGCGCTCCTGTGCAGAAAGAGAAAATAGAAAAAGGCATTTTTATGCCGATAATAACCACCAACTTGGCGCGACCAAATGGTATAGCGATTGATGCAGTTGAACGGTATGTATCGGAATAAATTATGTAATGATAACAAGTATACAGTAAAACCTGTCTTTAGCAGTCAGTCAAGGGAAGGAGCAAAAGTGGTCTTTTAAGACAGGTTGTTTCCTAAACAGGTTAATTTACTCTGAAAGCACTGATATGGGAAATAAAAAAAATGGTTGCTTAAGACAGATGGCTGCTTAATAGAGGTGATCTCTTACACAAGTTTGACTGTAATATTAAGAATTGTAATGATGATAATTGCGATAACAATGATACTTATAAGAAATAATAATAATATTGAAATAATGATACTGATGATAATAATGATAATAATGATTATGTGTGTATAACCAACATGTTATTTAAGCGTCTAATATTGTAACGCCGGTAATAGATACATTTATCACATAGTTTACAGTGCAGGAGTGTAATACACCCATGATATATGTTTATATTAACTTAGTTGATTGATTGAATATTTAGCGTCATTTTTATGCCATCGAGGGCTAACAGACGATCAGTTAACCTAACCACTGTTTCTTGGGATTAACCAGTACTCGAGCACACCCCATCTCCGCAAGTAACTGATAACTTTCCCACTTGAATCAGTGGTGAGAGACGAATGATAATGAGACACAATGTCGTATAACAATCATCACGGAGACTGTTGCCGGACGGGGGATTCGAACTCACGACCAGTGGATTGATAGTCAGACGCGTAAACGACTGAGCTAATCGGGCCTAGCTTATATTAACTTAGTGTAATATCACTTCCGAATCATTCGGTGTTTTTCACATAACTCGGCTCTCGTTTGTAAATTGCCGAAGTACATTCTGACCCGAATATATAATGGCGTCGATTTGATGACTCACGGAAACAAATATGCCCGATTTTTTCTCTTTCATTATAGAAGTGATCTGTTAAATAAATGGTAAATGTAATTTTTGCATGAATTATATATTAAAACGATCTTACATTCGTGCTCATTTATTATTTAATTTATTAAACTCGTTGGGAAAAGACTCGCATACTATATTTTGTTCGAACTTAATTTCATGTTCAAGTTCTGCTACACTTTGAATTATTGCTGTTCGTTTTCTGAGAAGGTTTTTCAACAGAACCCAACAGTTTTCAATAACAATGGCATCTGGGGACTAGGCAGGCCACACCATACCCGATAAACTATTTTCCCTTTCCTATGCCTAAACAAGTCTTGCCCTGTGTACGGAAGAATTGTCATCCTGGAATATGTTATTATTTGCCGTAAAATGTCTGGCAATAACAGGCCAAAGATTGTTATCTACTATTTCTATATACTTTTCTGCACTAATTTTACCATTTACAACCGTCACAGTACCTACGTCATGCCAACTAATGCACCCGCAAATCATCAAGCTGAACTTAGGCCGGCAACCAGGTGTTAGACACTCCGATCTAACCTCTTCCTTGGGCTGGCGCCAGACATAAACTCTATTGTTTTCTCCAATAACTACCTTACACCGCATCGGAAAACATCACTCTTTGCCAGTCTCTGTCAACCTTCCAATATCTCATTCCCCTTGTCCATGCCAGGCGGTTCACAGTCCGAATCCGATTACTCTTACGAAAAACTCCCCTGTTGAATTTATTTTTATATAACATCTTTTAACAGTAACTTCTGAAACGGCCTGATCTCTGTGCTGATTAAATGTTTTAGTTATTTCGGACAAAGGTAATACTCTATTAGTTTTCACCAACCTCAAAACGCTCTTCACTTTTGTCCAGTTTTCCTTTCCTACCCGTTCTCGCTTTATTCTTTAGATTCCCTCGCGGTATAAAGCTTTTAACCAATGCATATATAGAGCACCTATTAATATCAAGATTCCTGGCGATTTCTGCATATTTTGTACTCTCTCATACATAACTCTGTACGATTATTTTTTTGACAGACATTGTCAAAGCTTAAGAAATACAGAAAATACGTCACATCTGTAATGTGACGTCATCTACACAACGTCATTGATCAAGCATTGTCATAAAATATAGTATCTATTCATGGAAAACCAGTTTAATAAACTTTTTAATTTTTTTTTTTTTTTTTGGGATGTGGGGTGGGGGGGGGGGGGGGCTGCATTTTTTTTTACAGATGTACAATACATGTTAAGATTACAACATTAGCAATAATGTTAATAAATGTTAAGAAAAACACAGCCTAATTAGGCTTATCAGTCACTATTTTATCAAAATTGGAATTACTTCGATAAAAATATATAGAAACTTATATGACATTATTTAACAAAAATACAAGCAATACAATGACAAAAAAAAAGAAAAAAGAAAAGTGTTTAAAATTGTCTATTAACTTTGCGAGAGATATTATTGCACGTTTTTTGTGTCAATTTTACCTATATAGAAATGATTTGGATCACGTAGATCTCTAATTCATCATTTTTTGCGTTCACAAATGTACACGCAAATGAATTAGTTTTGGACAACAAAATATAAAAATGTATAGCATCTTCAACAATGTTTAAGTTACACAGCTTGCAAAATCGTTCGTCTCTTGGTAAACCAATATACCGACCTTACTCGATTGCAATGATCCACTTGTTGATCGATATTTGTGTCAGCCATTTTGGTTATACTAATATGATCCGCTGCTGTATTAAGATCGTCTTGCGTCGTCCGTGTTTGTTTTCTGGTAGTTTTAAAGTAACTTCTGAATTGTTCATTGGATCGGCACTCACAGTATATATTATTAGTATTGTTGTCTTATGATAAATTACATAACTGTGACTTTTACTGTTCTGCACGAAAATGTGTCCCTTTTGGCTTTTAGTTTAATGTATTTGGAAACTGCTAATTTTATTTTAGATACGTTAAGGGTGTGTTTTTTTTGTTTGAAAGAGTATGCATGGCGTCTTTGGGAATCGAAATGATAATCGTTTCTTTACGTCTTTTTTTTTTTGGCAGGTTGCTGATTTGGATAGATAATTACGATTTTCCAAAAATAGAACGAAGTAAACCTGACGGCGAGGAACGACGTACTTTAGAACCGCTCGGTTTTTCTCATCCCCGGTCTCTGGTGCTTGATGTCAACAGAAAGACTGTATACGTTGCAGACGCTGTAACTGAACGTATCATTCACATGAACTATGATGGGGGAGAACAAGGGGAGCTAAAATATATACCTGCATCGAATATGTACAGCATTGATATATACAAGGTATTTGTTTACTTTTAAATTATAAACATTGATTACATAGACACACCGTACACCCAACTTACCTGACCTCTAAATGCAAAATACAATGTATATATATATATATATTTACATATCAATGACTATATTAAACTCTTTTTTCTCACAAATTTTCGGCTTACGCCTTCTTTAGGAAAATCGCAGTCTTTTAAAAACTATGTCACATCCATTTTGTAAATTATATATTTATTACCACCGTACACATTCACTTCACCCAATGTTTTTTTTTTATCTATAAACGATCTATTGGTTACATAAAATAATTGTCCAGGATCGGTGTCACTAAACATCTCAAGCTGAGATTTTCATCAACTCAAAAATCACAATTTCTCTAAATGATCATTTGAATTCATAACACATTAATTGACAACAGGGGATGTAGTCATGGCAAATTTTAAGTCATTAGTAAAGGAAAACAGGCAACAAGTTTAATGTAAATGAAGTGTAAGCATTCTTAAATTTTGTAAAAATCTCAGGTTGAGATGTTTATTGAAACTGGAGCCTGACATGGGCTGTCAACCAGATAATCCAATCAGATAATGGTTGCTATATGGCATTTTCCTTAGAAAAGCGAACCGTCTCTAAGAAAACACTACATTGTATTACATTTTATTTACCTCGACAAACAACGTCTAGTGGACATAGGGCGGAGCGATAATTGCACTCACGTCAGGTCAATCATACATAAACAGAGCAGGATTCTGTTTCACCAACATGTTTAAGTATAAAAATTAAAGCAGCCAAGTGATCACGATTTTAAACGGTTCAAATACAATTTAGTCTAAAGGCGATTGGGTCCGTTACATAGCAATGTCATTTGAGCGCATATAAGCATGTTGATTGGTCAGTTGTTTCATGGAAACTTTGAATGATGTCACAGTTAAGTGATCGTTCAATAGTAATAAATTGTGGAGCAGACTTTCCTGTATTTTATTTGGGGGTTAATAGAGATGATTGGAGCCTATTTCAGGTATTGGAATATACTAGTAAGTACAACTACATAATGTATTGTGGTTTCATTGTAAAATGTAAACCTAAAACCCTCACCAACCAAAATTTAGTTAAGTTTCTTTAGTTTTTAAGTGAAACGTAAGAAAATACAAGAATAAACAATGTTAACACTATTCTTAAAATAACTTTAGAATACTATATAGGTCTCATTACACATTTTAATTTTGTTCTTTGTTCTATATAAAAAAAGGGTCTAAGATGTCCACGGTAAAAAATATCCACTTAGAATTTTTACGTATTTTCTTTCATAATAGGGATTAGCCCCACAAAAAATGCACATAGCTGGTAGTTTGACCCAACTTGTGTGGTTTAAAACAGGGTGCAGTGACACTCTGTGATATTTAAAAAATATGTCCTCGAATGCTCATCAATACATGCATATGTTAAAATTCTATAAAAGTCACACATTTCTAACACCATGATGGCTTTTTGCAGCATATATGCTATGTCAGCTTTTGCTCTACTCATCTGAATATTTCAAAACCCAATTACCTAGGGCTATTTCAAGTAACGTGAGTGGAAAAGTGGCGTAACTGTGTAGTGAGACGCATATAGTCACAAAGACTACTATCACACATCTACAAAGTACATTTATGTTAGTATATGCATCACTGAATAGGTGTTTCATCTTAATAACAAACCTACTTATTCCGATATATACACTCAGGGACTTTGAAAACACACCAGTTACCTACAAGTAGATTTAGGGGAGGAAATGTCCGATTTCAAAGATAGTTTATATACGTTAAAAGTACCATTCCTGTCTTCTACTATCAAAATGGTATGACTGAGACTTGAACTTTTATGCAGGAAAAACAGGACGGATCATCCAGGGTCCTTCATCCTTGATCTTCTATTGAATATGTTTTGATAATTGCAGAACATGCTCATCGTAAGCGACCCAAGCGCACCTAGGGTCTTCTTTATACACAAGGATACTGGGGAAGAGTTGGCTACACCGTATCAAGTTGACTATGAATATTCCTATGGCGTTGCAGTTTATGACGACTACAACCAGCCCCCTAGTGAAGACTCAAGTACGTACTGACTCGGTTAGCTCAATCGGTAGCCCGTTTGGCTATCAATCCAGGGGTCATGAATCCCTGCCCGGACACATCCTCCGTGATGTTATACGACATTGTGTTTCCTTAGCTGTCGTCTCCCAACGGTGATTCAATTGGGAAAGTTATCAATTACTTGCTGAGATTGGTCTGTTCGAGTACTGGTTAACCTTCCAGGATCCCAGGAAAGAGTGGTTAGGTTAACAGATCGTCTGTTCATTTTTGGTATCGCAGATGCACACGGCTGATTTTTTACCTCGCTTCTTGTAGGATTTTCTTTTATAATATTTAACGGAAACAAAGCTGGGATGCCCCAACCCACATAAATAGATAAATAATGCTGTATGCGACATTGGGAGTCGTTAATTTCCAAAATATAAATCTAGAATGTATAGGAACGATACCATGTCAGTTTGTGTTGATTTAACTAAATATTTTTTTTATTGCAAATGTTGCAAATTCAAAACATTGGTAGCATTAATAATAATAAAACACTTGCAAAAGGGTCCATCAAATATTTCGTATAATTACTTGATTTCATTATAAGAATATCTATAAAATATATAGATATATTACATGAATCAAATGCTTTATTGGAATATTTCTATTATTTCACAGCTATATGCGAAGCACTGAAATGTGACCATATTTGTATAAACTCAAGAAAAGGTCCACGCTGTGAATGTGGTGACGGATACGTGATGAACATAACAACGAATATTTGTGATGGTACGTATCCTTTTATTTCAAACTCTGAATTAAAGGCAGTATACTTGGATTTTTCAAAATTGTAAAATTGGGAATAATAGTTTTACCCAAATGCACCACGTCTATATAAACTCACTGTTTACGAGTTATTATAAGGATGTCTATTTAAACATGCCAAAATGATATATCGATAAGAGATTACCTAACTTTGGCCTGACCCTGTAGTCAATGGCCCCGTGCTACTGTATGGATGTCTATTTAAACATGCCAAAATAATATATCGATAAGAGATTTCCTAACTTTGGCCTGACCCTGTACTCACTGGCCACCTGCTACCTTACGGATGTCTATTTAAACATGGCAAAATGATATATCGATAAGAGATTTCCTAACTTTGACCTGACCCTGTACTCACTGGCCCCGTGCTACCTTACGGATGTCTATTTAAACATGCCAAAATGATATATCGATAAGAGATTTCCTAACTTTGACCTGACCCTGTATTCACTGGCCCCGTGCTACTGTACGGATGTCTATTTAAACATGCCAAAATAATATATCGTTAAGAGATTTCCTAACTTTGGCCTGACCCTGTACTCACTGGCCCCGTGCTACTGTACGGATGTCTATTTAAACATGCCAAAATGATATATCGTTAAGAAATTTCCTAACTTTGGCCTGACCCTGTACTCACTGGCCCCGTGCTACTGTACGGATGTCTATTTAAACATGCCAAAATGATATATCGATAAGAGATTTCCTAACTTTGGCCTGACCCTGTACTCACTGGCCCCGTGCTACTGTACGGATGTCTATTTAAACATGCCAAAATAATATATCGTTAAGAGATTTCCTAACTTTGGTCTGACCCTGTACTCACTGGCCCCGTGCTACTGTACGGATGTCTATTTAAACATGCCAAAATGATATATCGATAAGAGGTTTCCTAACTTTGGCCCGACCCTGTACTCAATGGCCCCGTGTTACTGTACGGATGTCTATTTAAACATGCCAAAATAATATATCGAATAAGAGATTTCCTAACTTTGGCCTGACCCTGTACTCACAGGCCCCGTGCTACCATACGGATGTATTTTTAAACATGGCAAAATGATATATCGATAAGAGATTTCCTAACTTTGGCCTGACCCTGTACTCACTGGCCCCGTGCTACTGTACGGATGTCTATTTAAACATGCCAAAATGATATATCGATAAGAGATTTCCTAACTTTGGCCTGACCCTGTACTCACTGGCCCCGTGCTACTGTACGGATGTCTATTTTAACATGCCAAAATGATATATCGATAAGAGATTTCCTAACTTTGGCCTGACCCTGTACTCACTGGCCCCGTGCTACCTTACGGATGTCTATTTAAACATGCCAGAACGATATATTGATAAGAGATTTCCTAACTTTGGCCTGACGCTGTACTCACTGGCCCCGTGCTGCTGTACGAATGTTTATTTATACATGCCAAAATAATATATCAATAAGATATGTCCTAACTTTGGCCTGGCCCTGTACTCACTGGCCCCGTGCTACTGTTCGAATGTTTATTTATACATGCCAAAATAATATATCAATAAGATATGTCCTAACTTTGGCCTGGCCCTGTACTCACTGGCCCCGTGCTACTGTTCGAATGTTTATTTATACATGCCAAAATAATATATCAATAAGATATGTCCTAACTTTGGCCTGACCCTGTACTCACTGGCCCCGTGTTACTGTACGAATGTTTATTTAAACATGCCAAAATAATATATCGATAACAGACTTCCTTACTTTGGCCTCATCCTGTACTCACTGGCTCCGTGTTATCTATAAGGCTGATCCTAGCTTTAGTCAACGCGTCCAGGTATGTCTAACATACGCGTGTATGTTATTGTATTATTTGAACAATTACAGGTTAAAGTAACAGAATACAATCATGACTGACACATTTTTCAGCAACAATTTTATTAAGAACAACTGTTTGTAAAGTGTTCATGAAAATATAGTCACTGAGTCAAGTTAATGACTAAATAATTCAGAAGTCCAATAACTCAGAAGGCAATTCAATTATCAAAATGATTAATGTAGATATTGCCAAAATTAAACGAAAACGAAAGCATGCATATTGAAGCAGATGGCTATCTGAACAGCCTTTTTAAAGATAAGGAAACTATATTTGGATTTTAAGTTAAACTAAGGTATTTTTAACCTAGATTATTCGTCACGTGTCTTTACTACATTATAGGTGACTCAATAGGACAAGTGCGATAACTCTGTTTTGACTTTAGGCAAAATTATGTTTCCTTTTATATATAAGGAATTCGATAAAATAATTTTAGCAAACGCATATCTCCTTAAAGTAACTAAAGATGACAAGTATGATAACCATGTTTTTAATATTTTATGCAGACTTTTGATTCCCGTTATACTTAGATAGTTTATTTGAATTTAGGAATCTCGAATCTCAGTAAAAAGCTTACATCAGGGACACTGTACACGTGCCTTCACTACTTATAAGACACGCAAGTGGACAAAGGACTAACTTTTATTTTAAGTCAGAATTATCATGGCCCAACTATACTTAGACAATTGGTTTAGGCATTTGCTGAAGAAATATCTCAATAACTACACGCCAGTCATTCACATTTTGCTTTCTACTGAATAAAAGTAAAGAAAAACAATATATATACATGTATATATATAATAAGTCTATATTTTACCATGTAGTTATTTCGATGATTTAATACTATATTTTTTTTCTCCATAGAATGACATGGTATACCACCATGATTTCGTTGCTTTAATATGTTTAATTTTCATTACAGCTAAACACGGTGTCCTCAGAGCTGCAGTGTTAGTTAACGCTACACATATCTGCTTGGCAGATATTCGTTCATTTGCACTCAATACCCAAGCTGACACTAAAGGATACCCTATTAAATGTATTTTCACCGTCATCAACAAGCGTCAGGTAAAACAATATATGATCTAAATATTTTTTTTTTTTTATATTAAATGAGCATAATATCAGCAGTAGTAGTGATAGTTGTTGTGAAAATATTAATAGTAGCAGTAATAGGAGTAGTAGTAATAGTAGTAGTAGAAGTGGCAGTAGTATTGGTAGTAGCGGTATTAGTATTTAGGATTTAGTATTAGTAGTAATAGAAGAAGAAGAAGTAATAGTAGTAACTATAGTAATAATAAAAATGATAGTAGTAGTAGTAACAGTAGAAGTAGTAGCAGTAGTAGCAGCAAAAGTTACAGTAGTAGTAGAAGTAGTAGTAGTAGTAGTAGTAGTAGTAGCAGTAGTAGTAGTAACAGCAGTATTAGAGAAAGTAGTATTTATGGCCAAAATTTAGGGCGACAAATATCTATGAAGGTAATTTTAGCAAATACTGTGTAACAGAGATACGGACGTACTTACCTTTTGAGACTAGGTTTAGAATAAGAGGAAATACTCATTCCTAACCATAATGACATTAAGACGTGAGATTTAATCGCAAATAAACTACGAATATATCTTAATAAAATTGAACTAAAACATGGGAAAATAATCCAGAAGGAAAAAAGCATTTCGTACGGACAACGTACATTAACCAAACACTGCTAATTTTATATCCCCATGGTTACATATAAACATAAAGAAATACTAAATGCAGTAAAAAAAAAACAACACTACACGTACCACGGACTGACGGATCTGTTATAGACTGACAGATGATCGGTGATCAGTCATGGCATGAAGTTGATTTTAAATCTTATTCATTTTACATCGATTGTGAAACAAGTTAACACTTAGACAAATCACGCTGGGAATATTCCTGGTTAGAATCAATCATAAGCATATGCGGATACCCATAGCCGTGGCGAAGGATGATCGAACCCACGACCTTCTGATCATGGGTTCGATGCTATGCCACTGGACGACGCGCTCCACATAATATGAAGTTAAAGGCGATGCCCATATGAGAAACAGTGACCTGTTTCACTAAAACTATCAAACTGAGATTTTCAACAACCCAAAACAGAATTTCACTGAATCATTACTCGATACCATTACATATTAAATGACCCTCATCCTCCATAATTGAAGTCGAAACGCATCTTTGCCAATTGGCGACGAATAAAAGCAAAATGATCAAGGGAGAAAACGCCATAACATTTCAAAACTTTGAGTTTCACAAAAAAAAAAACTTACGACAAAAATCGTCGTAAACGTAAACCAACAAATAGTCATAATATGTTTAATTGTCATCCAAATGAAGCCAAGTTGGCTCAAATCATGCCGAAAATGATTTATTTTCTGAAAATACAATCATTTTCAATATCGATCAAATTTGAATACACAACGGAAAAATTGTCAAATTGACTTACGTCGATTTTTATCGTAAGTTATTTTGTGAAACGCAGCCAGATGTGTAGTGAAACTGAGGCCAGACGTATATTGCACAATAACTATTTTGATGAAGTGTAATAATAAAGTCATTGATATTGAATACCTTTTCATTCAGGAACGGACTCGAGAGCGATTAATTTATATCTGAATCTACTTCGCAATATAGCTAAACATATAAATACTTTATTTTAGCCTGTACCCACCTTTCCGCCCAGACGAAAACGACAGGCAAATGAATCCACTGCAACTTCACCAACTAGTGTTGCAGCAGAAAAGACAACTACTACTACAACCAAACCACTAACAACTCCGCCTTCAACTAAACCACCAACAACCACGCCTACAACTACAACTACGACCACACCCGCACCCACAGGTAGGCAGATACGATAGTCTATTTTTACCAACCTAAATATGAAGCTGGTCCACCATTAATTTTACATATAATGTAACATTAGCATTAATTACAGTAGCACCTGTTCTCCAAACTCTATGGGAATTTCTAGAATTCATATCCAATTCAAGCTAAATTTTTGCACCTTTTTCTGGAAAAAAATTTACTCAACACTCTAAGTCAAAAGTGCAATAGTACATGTGAAGTGTATTTTCACACTCATACCACCTTGAATAGCCACTGCCAATTGTCTATGGAACTGTTTTCTAAAACAAGCAATTTGACACCCTTGTTCCCTGTCCAAATCCTATATAATGGACTATTATGATGCTATTATCGTGGACTGTAGGGACCAAGGGGAATAACTCTATTTTGATTTTAGGCCCAATTATGGGTTATTTTATATGCTTAAGGGCAAACTTTTGGCACGTTATACAAAACTGAAATTGAGCAGAGAATATAATGCATATTGTCTTTATTGATGTAATATCCAAAACGATTTATTAACTCACAATAATCCAAACTTTAAACGAATGTGATCCATAAATAAAGATGGCATATACATTTTTACAACATAAACCGAGTATGTCTTTAAAGCTATCAATGGGAGACTCGAGTAGTCAAATCAACTCATGCCAAGAGAAACTCATGTTTTTTTTAAAAAAATGATCCGTGATCGAAAGTCTAGAAAGCCATACGTTTGTTTCAATATTGTATTTAGCTTTCCAGGACTCGGCTATATTCGTGTATTTTGTATAGGAGTTATTTCCCATTGCAACAACTTGCGTAAGTAATTATGATGGCTTAAAGGTACAAATAGCATTTCATCGTTTTTCAATAATATTTCCTAAATAAAGAAATAAAGCATAAAAGTAAATAAGTTATTCGATACGACACATTGAAACATGCTAGTTATAATTTCGATTTCAGCCGCACCAGGGGATATAATACGCTTCATCGAGGTGGATTCGCACAGAAGAGTTGTCTTTTTATCCACAGCGGACAACAGTATATACACTATTCCTATAGATAAAGAAAACGCTCCGATGGAAGAACTTACAGCTGCAACGGGAACTGTCAGCTGTAAGTGTACATGTATGACGCATATCCATGGGCATGCATTGTGTTGCCACCAAGTAGCACTTACGCACTCGCCTACACTGGCCTGTGTCCCAAAGCATACATTCTAGGATGTGTTGTCATTTCGAACTGTTTCCGTAATACTATCAGGAATACCGCAATGAAATATCTCCCTCGGAACAGTTTTCAAACACCAGCTATACTCTGTTTATATGGTTTGATGCATCCATAAGATACTGCCGTCTCTTACATAATACCTGTCTCGGTGAACATTATTTTCGGTACGAAATGGCGAAGTTTATGATTGTTTGTTAAAATTCATAGCTAAATGAAGATATCTATATCGTTATTCACAATATTTACGTGAAATTTATCAATATTAATTTCAATGCAATGTGAAATAAGAGACAAGGTATGAGCATATTTCTATTAAAAATAATCCATGTCTTCTTATCAACCCGCGCTATCATAGCTAACCAATATAGGTTAGTGAGGTGTCTATGCGCACAGACCAATTGAAGCTAGTTGCGTCATCTGCGAAACACATCAGAGGTTTTATGAAAGGCTTACAGGATTCGTACCACTTTCATCTCCTTTCAGTATGAAGGAGATAGAAATAAATATGAGTTATCTTTTTCTTCTTTTTCTTCAAGGCTTTGTACTGCAGTGATTTATTTTTCCTAGCATGAGTTAAATGGTCAGTATTTTAGAAATCACCACTGAAAATTTGATGCTGAAACCAGCTTTCTGGACAATTCTGTGTCATTTCAGAATTGTTAGTTCGAACCGCATCGTCGGCGAATAGTTAACATATTATTACTTTGGAAATTGATAGGTCTCACAGAAGCATTGAATTTAAAAAAAAAACAACCTCGTCAATGTTTTCTTTTCTTCATAATTGCACATCTTGAACCAGTGAAGAACTGGAGCCCTGACACATTCTGCAGATTTTGTTTTTTCACTGTGTTTTGGACATAATTGTTACAATGGGATCCTATGCAAAATGTAATAGTGGGGTGAGACGTTAAAGCTCGTTTTGTCATTGGCAGACCATGGGATCGAGATTTTAATCAAATCCGCGACCTCTGCAAATAGAAGTCAACACGCTATCCGCTTCACAATCGTTCTGTTTACGAAATGATAATATTGACATGGCAATAAATGACAATGTATTGAGCATATTGTATAACAACGAGATATTTTAATGTTTTTTTTTCTAGCATTGGCATATGACTGGATAAATGAGCACAACGTTTACCACTCCGACTCCGAATCAGGGAATGTGTACGTGACAAACATCATTGACAAGGCCACCACAAAGGTGAACACACAAAACACTTTAAATGGGACTAGGGACGTTGTTATTCTCCCACATGAACGGTAAGCAACTGTCATTATTGTACATATTTAAATTCTTGACGTGACACCATTGTTAAATCTATATATATAAACTTTTGTTGTTCATATTTCACAGACGCACACTCGTTAATAGTCTTGATCATATGTGATGCTTGCTTTTCTAAAGTTGACAAGTTGTGAAGAAGAAACGCTTGGATCTGGAAGTAAGATATGACTGGCCGAAACAAACACACTCTTCACTGTTCATGTTATAAAAAATGTTTATTCGGACGGAAGGCATGGCAGTTATCTTGTACAAGATCTTTGTCATAGAAAATATCTAATAATATAAAAATAATGAGTGTAGAAATAAACATCCAAACGATACTCTTTTGAATTACCAGTCTATCTCAGAACCTTGGTCTCCCGAATCAGGTCTTTTAACCACCAATGGAAAAAGCAGGAAATTCTATGCCTGTCCAGCAGTTCATTGCAATTAAATGCTTACTAAACTATGACGTTATTCAAGTTTTCCCTGAAGCAACTGACCAATCAGTGTGCTCGTTACAAATGCTTGTTAACGGACCCAATCGGAGAGCTGGGTCGGTTCTACAGACTAGCTGAGTACGTACAACATACTACTTGAAATACTATGAAAAGCGTCGCATATGATCGGCGATTTTTAACTCGGATACAGTTTACGATTAAAGCAGTGTTACCGAGATATTGCGATATGTTGTGACGACTTTTGTTCCCGTTTCCAATTAATGGGGGTTGATATGGGTAGGGGGGGGGGGGGGGGGGGGGGGCGGGAACAAAAATAGGCGTGTTTGCTGTTCCATTGACCAGTTTAAATAGAAAGATATGATAACTAATTCGTATGTATACTTTGCTGCCCAATTAACAAAAATGACATGGTGGTGAAGACTGGGTACATTCATAATACAAATAAAAGGAAATAACTTGATTCGGTAACCATTCATCAAATATGAACTTACATGCAACGAGCAAAGTTTATTTGAAACCCAGAATAGTTTGTCAATTGCTTCACACAGTCTTAATATTAGTCGCGCACATTCCAACCGTTAGTCCAACTCATGAACGTAAACAATTAGAATTCATCCCTTTAATATCAAATAAACTGTCTTGCAAATTGACTATCAATGAGCTCAAGTTGTTTCCATGTGGTACGGTCAGAGGCAGTCAATATTTCACTTTACTACATTTACTGTTTTGTTTGACCAGGAAGCAATCACGTTTAACTGAATAAAGTTTGACTATTTGACATCATTTTGCTTTTTACTTCTATAGAATAGTTTTCAAGTTAATAGTATTTGTTTTTCAATTTGATATTTCATTTTGTGTCGGTTCGACAACTACATTTACAACAGTTACAAAAAGTTTTAAAGTCAACACAAACTGGCTGATACTGGATTAGGTTTTGTAGTCAGCACAAACTGGCTTGTGCTGCACTATGTGTTGTATTCAGCACAAACTGGCTAGTACTGGAATAGGTTTTGTAGCCACCGCCACACACTAGCTTGTACTGGACTAGGTTTTGTAGTCAGCAAAAAACTGGCTTGTTCTGGACTAGGTTTTATAGTCAGCACAAACTGGCTTGTACTGGACTAGGTTTTATAGTCAGCACACACTAGCTTGTACTGGACTAGGTTTGATAGTCAGCACAAACTGGCTTGTACTGGACTTTGTTATATAGCCAGCACAAACTAGATTGAATTTGACTAGGGTTTATTATCAGCACAAACTGGCTTGTACTGGACTAGGTTTTATAGTCAGCACAAACTGGCTTGTACTGGATTTGGTTTTATAGTCAGCAGAAACACGCTGGTACTGGACTATATTTTATAGTCAGCACAAACTGGCTTATACTGGACTTGGTTTTATAGTCAGCAGCAACACGCTGGTACTGGACTAGGTTTTATAGTCAGCACAAACTGGCTTGTATTAGACTTGGTTTTATAGTCAGCAGAAACACGCTGGTACTGAACTAAGTTTTATAGTCAGCACAAACTAGCTTTTACTGGACTAATTTTTATAGTCAGTACAAACTAGCTTGTACTTAACTAAGTTTTATAGTTAGCACAATCTAACTGATAATGGACTACGTTTTATAGTCAGCAAAAACAAGCTTGTTCTGTACTAGGTTTTATAGTCAGCACAAACTGGCTTGTACTGGACTAGATTTTACAGTCAGCACACATTGGCTGGTACTGAACTTGGTTTTATAGCAAGCACATACTAGCTTGTACTGGGCCAGGTATTATAGTCAGAACAAACTAGTTTGTAATGAACTTGGTTTTATAGTCAGCACAAACTGGCTTGTACAGGAATAGGTTTTATAGTCAGCACAAACTGGCTTGTACTTGAATAGGTTTTATTATCAGCATATACTTGCCTGTACAGGACTAGGTTTTGTTATCAGCACAAACTGGCTTGTACTGGACTATGTTTTATAGTCAGTCTAAACATACTTGTATTGGATAAGGTTTTATAGTCAGCACAAACTGGCTTGTACTGGACTTGGTTTTACAGTCAGCAAAAACAAGCTAGTACTGTACTAGGTTTTATAGTCAGCACAAACTGGCTTGAACTGGACTAGGTCTTACAGTCAGCACACATTGGCTGGTACTGAACTTGGTTTTATAGTAAGCACAGGCTAGCTTGTACTGGACCAGGTTTTAAAGTCAGCATAAACTAGCTTGTACTGGACTTGGTTTTATAGTCAGCACAAACTGGCTTGTACAGGACTAGGTTTTATAGTCAGCACAAACTGGCTTGTACTGAGCTAGGTTTTGTTATCAGCACAAACTGACTTGTACTGGACTAGATTTTATATTCAGTCCAAACTGACTTGTATTGGACTAGGTTTTATAGTCATTACAAACTAGCTTGTACTGGACTAGGTTTTATTAACCCAAACTGGCTGGTACTGGACTAAGTTTCATAGTCAGACGAATATAACTTGTACTGGACTAAGTTTTATAGTCAGCACAACTGGTTGTACTGGACTAGGTTTTGTAGTCAGCACAAACTGGCTTGTACTGGGCTAGGTTTTGTAGTCACCACCACAAACTAGCTTGTACTGGACTAGGCTTTATAGTCAGCACAAACTGACATGTACTTGACTAGGTTTTATAGTCAGCACACACTACACTCAACATGACTAGATTGATCACATACTCTTCAGCAGAAACTGGCTGGTACTCGACTAAGTTTTATAGTCAGCATAAACTGGCTTGTACTGGACTCGGTTTTGTAACCAGCACAAATTGGCTTGTACTTGACTATGTTTTCGAGTCAGCACAAACTTGCCTGTACTGGACTAGGTTTTATAGTCAGCACAATTTGGCTGGTACTTGACTAGGTTTTATAGTCAGGACAAATTGGATTGTACTGGACTATATTTTATAGTCAGCACAAACTAGCTTGTATTGGACTAGGTTTAATTGTCAGCACAAACTAATTTGTACTGGACTTGGTTTTATAGCTAGCACAAGCCATCTTGTACTGGACCAGGTTTTATAGTCAGCACAAACTAACTTGTACTAGACTAGGTTTTATGATCAGCATAAACTAGCTGGTACTGGACTAGATTTAATTGTCAGCACAAACTAGCTTGTACTGGACTAGGTTGTATAATCAGCACAAACTGGCTTGTACTGGACTAGGTTTTATAGTCAGAACTCATTGGCTTGTACTGGACTATGTTTTATAGTCAGCACAAACTGGTTTGTACTGGACTAGGTTTAATTGTCAGCACAAACTGGTTTATACTGGACTAGGTTAAATTGTTAGTACAAACTGACTTATGCTGGACTAGGTTTTATAGTCAGCACAAACTAGCTTGCACTAGACTTGGTTAAATTGTCAGGTCAAACTAACTTGTACTGAACTAGGTTTTATAGTCAGCACAATCTGGCTGGTACTGGACTAGGCTTTATAGTTAGCACGAACTGGCTGGTACTGGACTAGGCTTTATAGTTAGCACAAACTGGCTTGTACTGGACCAGGTTTAATAGTCAGCACAAACTGGCTTGTACTTGAAATATCCTCTTATTATCCATTGAAATGTTCTTAAAAGTTCTAGTGAAAGGTGCAGACCGTGATCAGTCTTTAGACCAGTCTTGACTCGAACCCACGACTTAACCGGTGAGAGTTTAGTGATGCTTTTACGGTCAAACGGAAAAAATAAAACTGTTTAAATTATATGTTTAATCTAAAGTACTCCACGTGACTCCGTATAATTGTAAACAATGCGTTGATTTTAATTAAAATTGTTTCGTTTCAATATTCCTTAACTGGTACTGAAAAATGCGATTTTTAACACGAACTATTTGTCTGCTTTCATAATTTTAATGTTATTTTTAAGGGCACTGGCTTGGATTGCAGATACCGAAAACGGTCCCATTATCCAGACGATGTTTATGGATGGAACAGCCCTCAGAAATCTCACTACACCTACAGGGCATGAGCTTTCTGAGCTAACTGTAGATCAACATAAACAAACGTAAGCAGCAAATTTTTTTACCGTTTTAATGGAGGCTATTGGTTGCTAAAAATACAGACGTGTAATTCTTACCTTTACACGGTGACATTAAACATAATTATTTCTGCTTTATGTATGGTGTGAGTCTCAGTCATGCATTTTTAAGTTGAAACAATGTAATAATAAAATACAGACTTGCATTTCCAAGGTTTATGTATCGATATTTCACAAAAGAACGTATGCATTACGTCTGGTGTCATTCGCAATCATTCAGACATCGCGGCGAGATTTACCATGCAATCGTCCATTTACAGTCTACAATGCAGAGTCGGCAGTTGTACGGTGCAAAGTCTACACATGCAATCCCTAATTATCAAGCTAATATGTACAGAGGATTTTTTCCCTACCCATATATTGAAATGTTAACGGGAATTTATGGAAGTAAATGGGCGTAGCTAAATATTTCCGAAAGAAACACAGTATTCCGTAATCCTCCAAATACTGGTACCCGATTTCATACATAACGACGTAATAACCAATAAAGAGTGATATTATTCAACAATTGTTCGCCGTGATTACAAAATCAGTCTGTTGGAACTTCAAGGGTAGGGTATAAAATTTGTCAATACAAAACTTTTATAACGGCGATGTTTGGAATGATACAGACTGATTCAAATTATGGTACTATACTGACAGTTCATTAATAGATATATCTCGGTGTCACCGGTTAACACACACTATGCACACACACGTGGCAAGGAAATAACCGTCGTGTGTGAAAAATACAGACCAAACTATTTTACAGGCTTTTAATCATGATTTATATCAATCAAACTTGAAACAATATGAACAACATTAAGTTTAAAATCTGTTGTTCTTTCGTCTGATTTGCTATTTTGACGGGTTACCCCATACAAAGTAATTTGCTATGTACGTCAACAGTTTTAACGCAATTCGTAAACCTTCACAGAAGTTCACAGTATCGAATTTGTTCCATCTAGGTTGATGTCTAATTTAAAGGATATACTAAAGTGTAGAAAAATGTTATTTGAAATGAAAACTTAGAATGAATGAATTTATTTAAATCATATTTGAAAAATTCATCATTTTTTGTTGAACTTATCTGAAGAAGTTGCGGTGGTGTAGTGTAGTGGTTAGTATGTTGGCTCCAAGACCCAGAGGTCTCCGATTCATGAAAGGGGTTTCGCCAGAGTTATTCAAGCTCACTCCCGTTGTGCCTCATTCAGGCAAGTTACTGTGAAAGAATGCAATCCCACGGAGGATAAAGTATTCGGTCGATGTACGGGGGGAGTCTTACCCAGCAGTGCACGTAAAATAACTCACTGAACTTCTATGTTAATCAGTTATTCAAATGCCCGTAAAACCGCCTTCGGAAACGAGACTGTATGGAAATGCCCCAAAGTAGGCCCTATATAACATATAAGAAGAAGGGGTTTACTTTCTATAAAGTGGTAGGTGGTAAGATTGCCGAAAATATTTTTTAAGCACCTTCGGGTTTTAAACAGAGAACATCATGTACTGGATGTCAAGTCACGGGTATGTGGGGAGTGGGGGAGAATGTGAGAATGGGTGTAGGGTGGTGATAGTGTGAGATGGGGTCGGGGGTAGGGAGAGTGTGAGATGGGGTCGGGGTTGGGGAGAGTGTGAGATTGGGTCCGGGGGTGGGGAAAGTGTGAGATGGGGTCCGGGTCGGGGAGAGTGTGAGATGGGGTGTCCGATGCTGGTGAATATAGTCAGGAATGTAGGCTTCTATAGGCACCGTAGACACGTACCTACACATATTTCTGTGAAATCGAAATAATAAAAATACCAAAATCGGATCCCTAGGGGATATACTATCAATCAACAACACAAAATTATTGAATGGGATCCAGATAGTTAACATCATTTATCAATTTAATTTGTTATAAAACAGTGAATTCAATGTCAATATTAAAGATAACCAGGCCCCTTAAAACGACAGCATAGCTGAAACAGAAATTCTCAAATTTCTCCAAAAAATAATGCTCCCAACCGCTCCCCATACAACTGTAACCGCACACATCGTTTTCAGTCAAGCTAAGCCTTAACAACTCAGTAGCAGTAGTCTTGTGAGTATTATATGTAGGGGAATGATTATATAATCCAATATTTTGTGACATTAAACATGTTTTTTTTTAAAAAAAAAAGATAATCAGATTTGTTAAAAAAGCGAACGTCCACCACGTTTTATACCTGGGACCTCATGTACTGGGAACCAAGTCGGGGAGAGAGTTTTGAAGGGATGTGCCCCTTGCATAACTGTTGACTAACATCATATACAATATCAGATCCCGATGATATAAAGTTTACGTTTGTTTCAGCAATGAGAGAAGAATGGTAACGGTCGCATATCAATCATCAATGAGACTGTGGTCAGGCGGAGATATGAACTCACGACCCCGGGATTGATAAGTCAGACGCGTTATCGACTGAGATAATCCTGTCCGGCTCTTCCTGGGAAGAACCAGATAAATCTCATGACAAGGTGGTTTGCCCAAGGACACCACACATGTTCTTGTCGTGGATCGAACCCACGGCCTGTGTGCGATGATTCAACACTTAACCATGCTCATTATCAACATCATTAAAAACCATGTAATGTTCTATTACAGGTTATTCTATCTTAATGCGTCCTCTTTCTTCTCGGACCCCGTATATGAACTTGCGTACAATAGTACAGCCGTGGGTGGAGCAGTGCCCATCCGTAGGTATTACGCCGATTTGGGTTCCGTTGGACTTATTCGTTATAGGGTAAGATCATACCTTGTACATATGATTATATTAAATATTATGTCTGCATGTTGGCTGTAATGGTTTTTTGTTTTAAAGACGGTCAAAGTTACGTATATTGAACAAACACTCATGGCAGATAAGCGTGTTTTACAGCACACGTTATTGATTAAACACACTCTCACACACGCATGCACGCACACATACATGCACACTTACACTGCCGCGCGTGCACATATGCACTCAAGTACACACACAAACGTGCGCATCCGCACACACACACACATACACACACACACGCATGTACGCACACATACACGCACACTTACACGGCTGCGCGTACAAAAATATGCGCTCAAGCACATACACAAATGCGCGCACGCGCCCATGCGCATAGACACACACACAAACATGTGTTTATTGAAATATTGAGAACCATATCACTTTTAAGATTCGAATTGAAACATACTTTTTGATTGTAAAATGATATATAATATGAAATTATAAGGATATATGCATATATTTAATGTAGAAGAAATAAGTACTTTTTGCTTGTATTACCACTGATATTCACATAATCGTGGCTGTTGTGATAGGTCTGACAGAGGTAGAGGATAGAAACAATACTGTTTCGATGTTGATTGTTCGAATCGTTATAGTTAAAATATTACCTAGACATGTTGTGGAAAAGAATCAACATTTTTTAAAGTTGAATTAGCTCTGTTTATGTAAAATGCAAAAACCTGTGGATTTCGAAGGCAATAATAATTATTATAAATCGTCGTTCATAATGCAGTTGTAACGTTAAATTTTTACCCCGTTGAACATTGACCCGGGTCACATTTCAACATTAAATTTTGATCAAAACAGTCGATGAAAACTGATCAGTGTTAAATTTTGATCAGACATGGGGTCCTTTTTTAACGGTTTGTTAAATATTAGCAAAACATCACATGACTGATGTCGCATGTTGTAACAATTAAACAAAAGCCATGATAAGCTTTTAAATCGACATTAAATACACAACATCCATCTATTATCCATTTATAACATACAAAATGCCAGATACTCTTTTTATTTCAATTAAAAAAAATCTTTTTTAAAGGGACGGCTTGCCGTTTTGAGTAACTTAGCGTAATGATCAGTAGTTTGTAGGTAAATGATACTTTAATGGGTGTAAGAGAACTACGCCAATGTTTTTTTTTTTTACTTTTAAGCATTATTATTTAAACACACGCACACATGCACGCACGCATGCACACATTTATTTAAAAGCGAATATCCGACGAGCATCTAACCCAGTACACCGCGAGTCAAGACGTAAAGGATCAAATCATGCATTTTAGTGAGTTTTACGTGGGAGGGGTATGGTGAGTATTTATTCCAATATTTTTTTTTTTACTTTAAAACACTTTTATTAAGGAAACACACACAGACGCACAAGAAACTTAAGACTAAACATAAGATGTATTAAAAAAAGAATCTTAGTCGAGTTTCACTCCCATTACTACGAACCAAGATGTAGAGGAGAGTGTCCCCCACCGCTCCTGCAAATTAGGTAGGCCAGCTTGGTCAAAGTAAACCAGCAGGTCTGGAAATGTTGATGGGGGTTTTGAGGTACTTTGTCATTTTTTTCTTTCAGTGTTAATGACCAACGGTGCATTATCAGGTGATTTGTGTGTGTTTTTTTTATGTAAAATATATATCAATTACTTTTATTTTACTGGGAAAAGTGCAGGCCCATTGCCTTCGTGTAGCTACGCCGGTGTGTATGTGTGTGCTAGGGGAGGACTTGTACAGTGTGCCATGTACAGTGTTTTGTTTATCTTGCAGCTTACCGTTAAGGATAAGCCTTATGTTATGGCAGGAATATAATCAGATGGAGCTTAATGTTTTCAATCTTCTCTGTGACGAGGAAGACTTTGCTTAACACTGGCTGTAATCCCATTTTATTACATTACACCAAACTGTGCAGTCATTGTTTTGGATAACTTACTAAGTATACTGCCAGCTATAGTAACCCTTACAGTTATTTTACAAAAACATGCCTGTATCTGACAATTCCTTATAACCGGATTCTTTATAACTTTATTATATATATAGGAGCAAATAACGAGGATTTGACTTTGTTGACACAGTTTTCTTTGTTTGTAATAAACAAAAATGAACCTTTGAAGTAACAGAAAGGTATATGTATATTTTAAACCAACTCTATCAACAACTTAGAGTTAGGAAAAGCTCCAAATCACTACATATGAGGTCACAGTGACGAGACAAAAATATCAATAGGTCGAAGTTCAAGGTGACATTTACAAGTTGATTGAGTGTAATGGGTTTAATGCCACTTCAACAGTTTTCAGTTATATAATGACGGTCAGGTATCCTAACGGTTTTCCAGAAATTATATACTAGTATTAATCAATCTTTGCAAGAAACTGACAACTTTCCCACAGGCGGAGGACATTTTGTCACAAAGAACGTGCCCGTCGGGAATCGAACATGGGAACTCTAAATTGACAAGCATGTATGCTACCATTGCGCTATCCTGGCGGGTTCACATTCATAGTTAGAAGTACAAATCGGAAAACGAGACAATGCTATTTCCCCCGACTGTATACCTGTGGAATGGTTTGGATTTCAGCAGCCAATTGTATAAACGTTGGTTTGATATTAAATTTTGCTTATCTTTATTCTAGTAAGTCTTAAAATATAATTATATTTAAATACCAGATATCATTTATATTAGTGTTTTTAATCTTTAGTTAAAGATTACCCAGGCCTGATTAAAATATAATCAACGTTTATACAAGTTGTTCTTTCACTCCTTCAGTCCTTAAACTTGTGGGATTATTGGTTTTTAGGCCAGAGAAAGGCCCATCCACACCTGTCCGAAACCCTTGAGAAGTCAATGTCATCTATAGATAACAAATGTACTCGCCAGTCCTGAGGTACTTCCTCAGAAAATCTAGATGGGAATCTAAACTTTTTGTAATATGACATTGCATCGATTGCATAGATTTTAAGGGTTAAATATCTTAGACTAGTGTTTGGTGATCTTGACTTTAAACAAGAGGGTCATGTTGGCCAAATGTAGCTTAATTGATTATATAATGATCGATGGTTGTTACGATCTGTTGCTATGATTACAAATGGTTGCTATATCAGTTCAAACTGGCATAGACAAAATCCATGCGAACCATAATCATATCATTATTTAATGCAAGGCAACTCCCTTTTACAGCGCTGTACAATGTGCATTCTCGTTTATGTTTATGCTGTTAGAATATATTTACATATCACAAAAAAAAAGTTAATGACTTGCATCGAAAATAGGAAGGTATAGGTAGAAAACCAAGACATGTCCGTAAGACAGCGCGCTGGACTATTCGCACTGCTTTGTCAATAAATACTACAGACCTGACTTAGTTATATTTTTTGTTACACATATGCACTTTTCACACACAAGTGAGTGTTATTGAGTTTTTGGTTCTATATCTGTTTCTCAGTTATTAAACGCTTTAAGTAAGGAAAGAAGTTTAACCAAGCTGTTTGTTTGTGGTTAAACATATTTAATTTCTATCTATAATATAAAAATCTGGTTGGGCCACAAGGTCTTCAAATATTAAATTCGGCCCTCTCCGTGAGTCAGATGAGTGTTGAATATGAAAATATACAAATGCAGAAAAATAAGGATAATTGTTGTCAAAATCACCACCAGAGGTATGAAACATAGCTGGGTGACTATATTTGATAACACGATAGCGTTAGTGTAGTTTCAAATCATTCGCATTTGAAGTTACTGAGATATGTCCATGATATCAAGTTGCACGGAAATCTTGAACCAGTCAAATAATGGCCATAATTTGTATTTAATTCAACCAAAGTTAATTAACGTGATTCTTTGATAACCCTGAATACTTGGTGAAGTTTCAAATTAATCAAGTAGGTTGTTATTGAGATATTAGCATGATAGTAACTTGCATTGCAATATTTTAACCGAAAGTGTGACGCCTATGCCCGGGTTACAAAGAGAGAGAGAGAGAGAGAGAGAGAGAGAGAGAGAGAGAGAGAGAGAGAGAGAGAGAGAGAGTTGATGTAAGAATGATCCTTCATTTTCTTAACTTGTGAAACAACCATACTAACGAAAGGCAATTCCAACAGACACTATTCCGATACCACACGTGTTATCGCCAATAAAACAACGTATCTATAGCATACCACCATTTATATGGATATATATCGTATACCGACATTTTCCGGTTATAATTCACACTTTATATCCACGGGAACATCTTAATTTGAAATAGCATTTTTTTTCACGTGTTGGTAGGTCATTAAATAGCGGTCGGGGTCAGTTTTCAATGTTAAGAAAGGATCATCACTTTTTAACGGGGTCAAAATTTAATGTTACACCGGATGCGACGTTTGGAACATAACAAACTTGCAATTTTTTTTGGTTGTTTTTATTTTTACCATCATCTCCTTCTGAGGTTTAAATTTTAATGTTTTTTTATACTCTTTATGTGTTAGTACGACGGAAACACACAAATTATTTATTCATTCCTTTTTGTTCATTCAGTTATTCATCGATTCCATCATTCATTCATTCATTCATTCATTCATTCATTCATTCATTCATTCATTCATTCATTTATTCATATATTTATTTATTGATTTATTTGTTTATTTTTTTGTTTGTTTGTCTGTTTATTTATCTATTTATGTATTCATTCATTCATTCATTCATTCATTCATTCATTCATTCATTCATTCATTCATTTATTTATTTATTGATTTATTTATCTATTTTTGTTTTATTTATTCATTCATTCATCAATTCTTTCATTCATTCATTCATTCATTCATTCATTCATTCATTCATTTATTTATTTGTTTATCTATTTTATTTATTTATTTATTTATTTATTTATTTATTTATTCATTCATTCATTCACTTATTCATTCATTCATTCATTCATTCATTCATTCATTCATTCATTCATTCATTCATTCATTCATTCATTCATTCATTCATTCATTTGTTTATCAACTTTTTTATTTTCTTTATTTATTTATTCATTTTTTTCATTACTTAGTCATTTATTCATTCATTCATTCATTTCATCCAGTTACTTATAACGTTGTTTTGTGTTTTACAGAACTATGTAATATGGGTATACAGCGGTCACTCTTTTACAGCGTTCGATCATAATTACCGCCGCGTGACAGGTGGGGGCGATTTTGCAGGAATGGGAGACATTTTGGACATGAAAGTACTGGACTCATTACATCAGCAAACGGAACCAAGTTTGTATACTTGTGAATGATATTTATTTTGCAGGAGTAATTAGTTTACAGTTATCTAAAGTTATTTATTCTTAACATCAGTGTTTTTGTGAAGTGAAACCCCTAAAAGGAAAGTACTCCAAACCGCCATGTTATTTGAACGTACAACCCGCAATTTATTTGATATCCCGGGCTCTTCTTGTTTTGCCATTCCAACATGTTAACGTGCGCTTTCATTCATTCCGTCTTATTGCCATCTCATTTTTTAGGCATATACATAAGTTTCTTTTTGAAGACATCAACTTCTTTTAATAACAGGAAAATATTTGTATTTTTACAAAAAGACACGATGTTTTTTTCTTTCTTTTAACTGGTCTGCCACCACTAGTTTTATAAACTGGCCCAGGGTCTCTTATATCCAAAATGTGATACTTCAGTTAGGTGGCCTCGTGTGCCGTTAATATCTAAAACAAATTGTTGATTATGCAACGACAATTCTTACACACTGTAAATATATTACTTATTTTTCCATATGATTTTTTTAAACCAAAATGTTGGTTTTTTTTCAGATGCATGCGCTTACGAGAACGGGGGTTGTGAACAGATATGCATTGCCAAACACGAAGGAAACAGCCATGAGTTTAAACAAGAATGCAAATGCACATTGGGTTACATCTTAGGGAAGAATAAGAAAAGTTGTGAATCCAGTAAGTAATGCATATTTATTTACTTCTTTATGATTCAAACGTTATTTGTCATGATTCAAATATCATTTACATTACTTTATTTGGCATGATTCCAATATTATTTGTATGTATTACTTCTTTTTCATGATTCAAACGTTATCTATATGACTTCTATATAACTTCTATTACATTACCTCTATTACTTCTTTGTCACGATTCCTATATTAATAATATAACTTCTTTTTCTTGATTGAAATATTACCTCTATTACTTCTTTTCTTGATTAGTATATTACTTCTTTTTTCATAACTCCAATATTTTCATATTACTTCTGTGTCATGATTCTAATAGTATTTATATGACTTCTTATTCATGATTCCAATGTTATTATATTACTTCTGGACAACTTGGTTCTTTGGGACAGCTGCATTGTCATGCAATAGGCATATGCCTCGCAAACCAGTCGCGTGTCTTCTTTTTTTCATATTCCTGTTCGACCTATTTTTGTATACTTTGCCACTTCGGAGATTCGAACCAACGCCCCCTGCGGCGTCAGCGCCTAGCGCATTAATGATGACGTCTCTACCGACTGCGCCACCGCAACTACGCCAAAAAACGTTGCGCAAAAAGCGCATATATTGGCGTCGCCATTAATGTACATAGGACATAGGCGGGTATTATTATATTTACATTCAATATTTTGTATTATTCCTACTTTAAATGACTCAATGTAGAGAAGTGACACATGTTTTATTCACCGGACCATGAACAAGTTCGGAATTCTTTTTGCCACTTCGGAGATTCGAACCAATAGCCCATTTCTTATTCACCTATTTCCGAAATTGTCCGTGGTCAGGTGAATAAGATATTTGTCACTCCTCCCATTTGAGTCATTTAAACATATCCCCTTACCTAGCTCCAAATATATTTTTTTTCTTGGCTCCAACGGAATATATCTCCTTATTTGTCTCCGAAGGAATATATCCCTGTTTTTTGGCTCCAAATCAAAGTAATGAATCCCCTTACTAGACTCCAATGTTTGGATTAACTTGAACCCTTTTTTCATATTGGTCATTTATGCTAGCTACTACATTTGGCACGTAGGTTATTTAGAAGACGATTTTTAAATTAAATATTCCCTGTGTTAAACTGGGATCACCCCATTCGACCATATTGTCATGGCTTCAACACATCTGAAAGAAAGCGATTAGGTGATACAAGATGCAAACTAGATGCATTGTACTGTAGGGGAAATTTTAAAAAATTCATAAAAAAACATGATAAGCCCCTGGAGTGACGACAGAGTAGACCCCATGATCATCATGACATAAACCACTTTGAGGGAGCCACACCTAAGAGCGCTTCATTCAAGTTTGGTGAAAATATGTAAAACGTTTGAGGCAAATATTCACGTCAGACGGACAACGGATGATCCTGAATCTTTGGTACAGTTGAGCGAAGAATATCGAAACAATGCAAAAACAAAACAAGCTAATTAATTTCTTCGATGGCGGCATGGAAGGAAACGTACGTATATTGGATAGTCGTATGTTAACTTGTGCAAAGTGTATTATGAGCAACTGATTTTAATTTACATACTTTATTAGTATTGTTCTATTTACACAGCATTAGTTTCTGATAATGTCGCCTTTTTAACCGATTGGACATTCGACCAAATGTACCAACTCAATCTTGAAGATGATACAATTGCGGGCGTAGATACCGGCACCCATGCCACATTCATGGGAACACTGTTCGATGGCAAAACGCTGATATGGTCAGAGCTGTACGAAACCGGAATATATGCGTCGGAGCTTCAAAATATGAGTCGTCAACTGATCGGAATTGCAGGTATGGTCGTGTATTATAATTTTTATTAAATACAACGATAATAAATTCATTTTTCACATATTTTACTGTGCACGAGTGTAAAAATCCATGACATTTTTTTTTTATATTAACCTAGTGTTATATCACTTCCGGTTAGTCGTTTTGTGTTTTTTGTATAACTCGACTCTCGTACGTAAAATGCCAAACTACGTTCCGACTTCCCGAATATATAAATGACGTCAATTTGTCATGGTAATATGACGTTATTCTGAGACGTTACGTCATACTACTAATGACAGAAACAAAAATACCGGAGTCTTTTCGCATTCCCAATAGACATGATATGTTAAATAAATGGTAAAAGTGCTATTTCTTTGAGTTATGCGATAAACAGAATCTTACATTCGTGCTCATTTATTATTTAATTAATCAAACACAGTGGCACAAATAATAAAACGCACAGCAGAACCTCGCATAATATATTTTTCTAACTCGTTTAATAAATTCAATAAAAGCACTCATGTATGATCCTGTATTAACCTTATCATCAAGGAAAGCAATCAGCTCACATGGCGTGAACTGAACCGAACTGGTCCAATATAAAAGGAAAAAAAACACGAAAATATGAACCGGAACCGAACCGTTACGATTAAAGCCAATTGTTAATTGATGAAATTGCTCCGTAAGTGAGTATTACAATCCTTGGACCAATTACTAGGTCAATATGCAATTTTACACTACATAAATAATACCATTCGAATACGGTGTTTGTGGACCGTATTGTTGTGCCAATAGTCGAGTGTTGGTCCACAGGACGAACATTGGGGGAAGACCTAATAGTTCAAAGTTTATTAACGGTGCAGGGATACGCCCGATAATTAAACATTCTGAACACCCAACTTAATTTGTGTTGAACTCTATGAAATGAGTTTTGACTCAATACAGCCCAACACAACTGACTTTTCAAATGTGCTGAAAATGAAATATTGGCGCTAAAACGTTCTGATGAAAACGTAAGATGGACTGATTAAATATATTCATACGAAGTGTAGCCGGGCAAATGAATTTCAAGTACCATATACAAACATGATCGAGTGCATTTCAGCGGCTTGAAGGCGATATCAGTGGGCCCCTTCTGCTATTGATTGTGTATGTTTCTAGAGCACTTACCGTATATATTATATGTAATTTACTGTATGTTCCTGTTGTTGTGCTTGTGTCCATTTGGTGTCACGGTGGACATATTTTGGCAAAAGTGCGCTTTTGTAACAAACTTAGCAATATATGGCTATGGAACCGATGTCAGTTTTTATTCAAAATGGTTGCAATTTTCAAAATGGTCGCCAAATATGAAAAGAAATTAACACTGATTGTCAAATTAATTTTGTTTCAACGAAATGTGTTTACCCAGATGGTCATGGAATTTCACACACTTATATGTAACACAAACCTTACTGGACATTATTTGGCTATGGCTCCATGCAGATTTTTCAAAATGATGTCACAAAATATATTCTCAAAGATCATGAAATTTCACACATTGATAGGTGAAATTTCATACACTGATAGGTGAAATTTCACACATTGATAGGTAAATATAGCTTACTGAAATTTTTTAACCTATGGACCCATGTCAGGTTTTTTTTATCGAAAATGCCCGCCAGTTTTAAAATAGATGCCAAATATGAAAAAGTAATACCGACTACAAGATTTATTTTTATTAACGCTATGTACTATCCCAGCACATGGAATTTCACATATTGATGAGTAAAACATGTGAGTTTTTGCTTGTTTTAAAATGTTATTAATTACTTAATTTGAAGTTTCAGACAGTGATTTGTGTGCTTGGAAGCTGATATGCTGTATGGTCACAGCTGTATTGGTTGATCTGTTACATGAACAAATTTGATTTCCACGTGTGGCATTTTAAAATCACAATTCAAACAAAAGTGATTTTCCACTGATTATTTAAAATATTTCATATCCCCTCAGTACGCTCTTGAACAGTTTTAAAATAATGTGCATTTAACAGTAGTTTGAGTGGTCTCCAAAGCTGTCTCTATAGTGGTCTCTGTAGCGGTATCTATAGTGGTCGACTAGCATACGCTGGCAGTCAGTTTGTGTTCCGTTTTTTAGCTCTACTGGCCAAAGGCCAGCAAGGCTTATATCATGGTAATTTTTTTCCGTCGTCCGTCCATTAACCTTTTTATTGTAGACGCGATAGCACCTTCATTATTCGTTGAATCTTAACCAAACTTGCATAGCAGTTATATAACCATAAAATCTCGAGTTCTGTAACCAGCTACATAAGATAACGAGTTCTTTAACCAGCTTCATTCGACAACAAATGCTCCCGCCTCAGGGCTTATAAGAACATTTAAGCGATTTTTTAAAAAACATATTCTCTGCAAGTTCAAGGCCTAGACCTTAGACATTTTATATGCAGATTATTTAGAGGTCCTGTAAAGCATATGTTGCCAGTAGAGCGTTCAGATCCTCTTGGGTCTCTTGTCTATCATGTCTTGTGGAAATAATTACAGAAATACACTCTAGATAGTGTTGTTGCGCATGCTCAGTAAACAATTCAAATAATATTACCGCTAAAAAATTCGGCTGCATTAAATGCATTTAAGGAGGATACCTTTTAAATTATTTTCGAAATCAGAAGTATATTTGGTATACAAGGAATATTTATATTTTTCTGCGGTGAAAATAACATATATTTATATGTGACGTCGTAAACATGTTTTACCTTTTTGACGTAGGTGTGTTAGTTGGCTCGCTGGTCGCAAAAATATCAAATAGTCTCGTTTTTTCTAATTGTAATCCAAATTGTTCATATGAACATGCGAGTTGACTGACCCCAAATTTTATTTCACCGACCAGATGGACACTGGTAGACATACCACCCATCACTTATTTTACTAAAATCAAACTTACTACACTAGTTTACGACCACTCCCTCAAACTGGTCTCAAAGAAACAAACAAGTGTGTCCAGTCTACGGGTACATCTTCTTGTACGATTTTTTTTAAATAAATCATTAAATTTTATTTATGACCGGATCTCTGTTTTTCAAAACAAAAACAATTGTTATGGAAAAGAGAGAGATCGTCAATCTAAATACTGATATTAATCTTCATTTCAAATCCGATAAAAGCTGCGAGAAGAGAAAACGGCTTTTGAACGAAACAATATATTGTTTCTTGTAAGAGTATATTTTAAAAGGGTGACGACAGAATAGAGGAAACGTGCTTTGTTTTATATGATAAAAGAGTGAGATTACTATTTTATTAAGACGAATATGCACGACTGTGACAAACTTTTCCTGACCTTTTCTCTCTATGTGTCTCACTGTTTTAACACTAAAGCGTCTATGATATGTGTCCTCATTACTCTCCATAATGAATTACCAAATTCCTCATTTATGCTACAGAACTCCTTATCTAGTTTTCTGAACATTTTTGACTAGTTCCTGATGACTGTGATATGGCCCTTTTTCTTGGTCACGTTTTAGAATTTTTTACCATGATTGCATGTGATATATCTGATCCTGAAACCATCCAAGGCAGAATTATTTTCAGTAAGACTTCTTTTAGTTTTCGTGGTCAATAAGTATTGATGAAAACGTATTAATTTGTGATATCTTAACAGTAATATAATATCCAGAACACTGTATTCATGCATTTGCGATTCAATTCATTTAACATTTATCGAATAGCGTTAGCGATTATGCAGGCATTGCGTATATGCCTGGCATTAAAGAACACACTCTGATACAACATATTGATGTCTCGTGACTATCGTCAACATTCTGGCACCAGTCAATGACATATGAAAAACATAAGAACATCCCCAGAACACCATGTAATAGTTAGTGTTCATTACGTAAAAATTTAACAACTAAGAAACCGAAAAGGAGCGAAGACAGGAACTAACTAACTTAGTGTTAAACGTCAACTGACTGACAGTTTGACGTCATTTGACTGACTCCGAGTGGAGCTACGATGAAATCTGAGGTTCAGAATTGAATCAAGGACGGTGTGCAATGTCATTCACGGGTGCGCAATGATGACGAACTTCTTAATAATTAAGAACGAACTTAATAATTAAATTATTTAATTATTTTATAGGCTTTTGAAACAAATAAGAGCGACCAAATTTTGAAAATTGGAGCGATTACATTGCATGTCAAATGAGGTTAAATACTAAACTCATGCATAAGCCTGCCAAGTTAACGGCAAGCCGCTGTGTGTATGCAACTATTTCCTATCAGCTCGGTATGAAAACACCGCAAGTACAATTGACTTACACTGCTGTGACACAACCTAGGTGGGTCTCTAGGTCATGCCCATACTTTGACACGAACAAATGGGTTCTAGAACATATTCTTACATGCGTTATTAAAGATACAAGTGACCGTAAAATTCTTATCCATCTGTGATGAAGTCTACCACACTTGACTTTTGTATCTCTTGTTTATTAAACATGTGACATTTTTAGAAAAAATATCTGCTCTTTCGGCTAGTGGAACAAGGTATTGGCAGGCCACTGTCCTATAATCAGTCTCCAGTGACATTTGGTACCATCTTTTCTGAATGGGATTATCAATACACAATGTCTGGCCAATTTAATTGTTTTTCCTAAGCAATTGTGTGAAATGGTTTACATGGTTGTTACTGAGGTCTGTCAAGTGTTATTATTTTTTTGTAAATTTACATAAAACATAAAATTCTATTTTGGTAAACCAATAAAGAAAGATAGAAAAGAACGCACTTACTATTAAATAACAAGAGCTAATAATTATTTTCTTCCTGCATCGCATTTTAAGCACATTTCATAATTGGGCACACACAGCTTCCATAGTCAAAACGAATTAAGGAACCTCTACCAAGGGAAATAACTTTGGTATATTGTAAATAAGACCTGCATGTGTACATATTTATATATTTTTTTGTAATGGCAAGTTACTCTGTAAATAGCATTGCATCATATTTGTCATAATAAGTTTATTTATTCCAATACAACAATGAATTCAAATATATTACTTTAAAAAGTGCGGTTGACTTACATGATAAATAATTCATGTAATATCGAATGCGACATATATCTATGAAATACATACAAAAGACTTGTTAAATTACAACGACAAAAAATATGTGTTCGTTTACCAAAATACGGCAGAGTGTTACATGACTTATCTATTATCACGTCATATTGAAGAATATGATTTGCATATTTCAGGTACCAACTACCCAAATCGATTTACAAAGGATCATTCGACAGGCAATCTATACTTTACAACATATTTATGGTCGACCGTGGTTGTTATGACGCCAAAAGGAGACGTCAATGAATTGCTTGACTTCTTTTTGGACGATGTAAATGGAATAGCAGTTCATCCGCAGAAAGGGTAAGAGATTTTGAAAGTCAATCAACGTGCACAAATGTTGCTTTCCCAACATTGTTAGTAAACGGACCCAACCAGGAATGTGGGTATATCTGCTAAATGTTGTCTACAGACAAAAATGCTATTGAACGCACCCCTGACTTCCGTATACACTGCTGTGACACAACCTAAGTGAGTCTCTAGGCCATGTCCATACTTTGACACGAACAAATGGGTTCTAGAACATATTCTTACATGCATTATTAAAGCTACAAGTTACCGTAGCGAATATGTAGAAAATTCTTATCCACCTGCGATGAAGTCTACCACACTTGCACTTGACTTTTATATCTCTTGTGTATTAAACATGTGACATTTTCAGAAAAAATATCTGCTCTTCCGGCTTGTGGAACAAGGTATTGGCAGGCCACTGTCCTATAATGAATTAAAAAACGTGCACAAATGTGGCTTTCCCAACATTGCTAGTGAACGGACCCAATCAGGAATGTAGGTATATTCTACAGACAAAAATACCATTGAACGCACCCCTGACTTCCGTATACGCGTTTTTCTGTATTATCATGTATGACAGAGACATTTATATTTCAAAACATAATAGTAAAATAACACTTTCTTTTCCAGTTTTCTGCTGTTTTGCCTCGCCGATTCGTTTGGCTATTCTTACGTAGGGAAAGCTGCCTTGGATGGAACAAACTTAACTCATCTTATAGAAGGTGACCACGTGCTAAGCCCAGACGGTATTGACATAGACTATAAAAGTAAGCAGAACTAGCAATGATGATAATAATAATATTATCATCATCATCATCATCATCAGCATCATCATCATCATCATCATCATCATCATCATCATAATTAATCGACTTTCGTACGTAAAATGCCGAACTATTTTCCGACTTGCCAAAATATAAAAAAATGACGTCGATTTGTCATTGTTAAATGACGTTATTTTGAGATTTTACGTCAAACGATGGCCGATGTTTTGTCATTTTATATGGAAGTGATCTGTTAAATAAATGGAAAAAATTAAATTTTCCTGTGTTATGTGATAAAAAGAATTTTAGCTCTGTGCTCATCTATTATCAAATTTATTAAACTCGTTTAATAAATTCAGTAATAAATGAACACTCATGCAAGATCCAATACCTGTGTAGTAGTCAAGTGAAGTGTTGAGTCCTTAACCGTCGTGACTATAAGCAGTAAGTGTGCGCTCTATTTTGTGTAAGTCCAACATTGAATTTTTTTCTTATTAGCTCAGTCAGTTACGCGTCTGGCTATCAATCTAGGGGTCGTGAAATGATAATGAGACACAATGTCGTATATCAATCATCACGGAGACTGTTGCCGGGCTAGGGATACGACATTGTGTCTCATTATCATTTGTCTCTCACCACTAATTCAAGTGGGAAAGTTATCAGTTACTTGCGGAGATGAGGTGTGCTCGAGTACTGGTTAATCCCAGGAAACAGTGATAAGGTTAACTGATCTTCTGTTAGCCCTCGATGGCATAAAAATGACGTTAAATATTCAATCAATCGATCAATCTTTTTCTACAGTTATTGCTTGTCATTCATAGAAAGACCCAAATGATAGAAGTGTAACTTACATTTCATTGTCTGTCAGCCGCTGCACAACCCAAATATGATAAGAAAAGTAGGGGTCATGTTTTTGTCTTATGTGAACACCGTTGATAAAACAAAAGTAAACTAAATACTGTTTAATTTTTTTTTTTAAATTCACAATTCAAACATTGCAATGCCTTTTAAATGTTCCAAAATAGGTTAACAGTGTCCTTTAAACCGAAACAAATGATCAAAAATGTGAAAATGCATATTTAGAGAAACGGCTACTAGTATTATTTATGGCAGCAATTTTCTGTTTCCAATGGTCGTACTATGATTAACACCGTCAACTGGTTTATTGTTCAATCAGTGACTTAATTATAGAAACTGACAGACTGTCATCAGTTCAATAAACACGGTTAGGTTGCACCTTTTAGTATATCCTTAATTATTTTTTGTGTATGTCCTTAATTAATCTTTGTGCCTTTGTTTAAACTTTATAATTCTAAAACCAATGTAAAGCTGATAAAAGTGTTGACCATATCTAATGATTATTTATTTTCTGAATTAAACTACAGATTGAAAACAATATATGTTGCTTTAAATGAATTATTTATCTTTTACCAAGAAAGGAAGTGAAGCAGTTTGTAGATACATTTTTTTTTAATTCATTTATTCCAATATTATCATATGATATATGGAGATTTTTTTTTGCGAATGACCAAACATAAATGTACAGGCCAGACTTCGGCGAGCGCGCCTAACTACAATGCAAACCATAGATACAATATCAAGGCCTCTGCCAAATCAATAAATTTTGTGTCAACCATGACTTATATACTATGGTTTAAACAGTGAAATCATGCATCTTTATGATCCAATGGGTTTCACAATATGTCCTTTATATAGTTTGTGAGTGTCATAAATCCTTAACTGGATCCTACTCATATAAAGTTATCAATTCATGTATGTAAATTGTCCGTTCAGTCCAGATGTGTTACATGTAAAACCATAGTATATAAGTCGTGATTAACACCACATTTATTGGTTTGGCAGATGCCTTGATATTGTGTCTGTTGCTTGCATTATATATAGACGCGCCTAGTTGACTAGATTTAATATGACTGTAAAACAATGTCCTCCAAGTTGGGTCCTGTAATAATAACACACGTTTTTTATTATATAGGTGAAAAAACTGTGCCATGTGTCATAACCAAAATTATGATCGAGTCCTAACATTACTGCTATTATTACCGATTTTCTACATATCATTATCACTTTATATGTCATATCAATTTAAATATTCAGAAGTTTGTATCACTGTGTTTTAACAGTATCAAATTTTCCGATTTTTTTTCGATATTTCTTTGAGTGTTAAAAGTATATTTATGTCTGTTTTATTTAAAAGCAACTGTGTTAAGTTTTCAATTCAGTCGTCTGAGCAATTTATATTTATAGAAGAGAACCGGGTACTGGGTTTATTTAGGAATGTTTGTGTTGCTGGACATGTCCAAAACATGTTGACGATGGTCTGCACCTGAGGAGAGAAACATTGGAGAAACAATTATTTACACAACGTATAAAACACAACGTATACATTTCATGTAAACAGATGAAGGAATTAACTATCTAGGCCTGGTTAAAGATTCATATCCATATTAATTAAATGTTTTCTTATTTCTTACTTTAAAAAAGGCTTAAAATGAGAAAAGTATATAAAACCATTTGTACGTGTAAAGTTACTTAAAATTAAAAAAAAAAGATAAGTTAAACATCACTAACACTTAAAGTTACAAGCAAGCCTTTTCTTTTGAGATCTTGATATCAAGTTGGTATAGATTCAGGAGGAGAGGTATTGCAACATTTGGAAACGCCAAATGTGCCACCCGAAATTGAGACTTGCAGTTACTTCTCTGTTTATTTGTCTTTGTTCATACGCACTTTACACTAACTAAAGGCAGTTCTATCGTTAATATGTAAACGAATCGTCTCAGTTCAATTTGTCTTTGCAAACGAATCGTCTCAGTTCAATTTGTCTATGCAAACGAATCGCCCCAGTTCAAATTGTCTATCCAAACGAATCGTCCCAGTTCAATTTGTTTATGCTAATGAAGCGTTCGAGCTCTTGACGTGTGTTGTCACGTGGTGTTTGATGTGATGTTAAGCCCTCATTCATTGGTCTTTTCTGAATTTGACAGATTCGAAGTAAACAGTGTTTAGATAACAAAATTGAAAACCTTTAAAATCGCCAGGTTTACCAATAGACTTTTAGAACAATTTTAGACGAAAAAAAACAAAAAAACAATATCATTTCAACTTCATAATTCTGTAATAATAGTGTTATTTTATGTTAATTACTGTGATTTTAAGCTATGTAATGAAATGATACACTGCACATGTTGTAATGGTCTTGTTTTACAGTTTCGTGAAGTGAATGTACATAATTTGAAACATTAAAGTTACACACCTGCGTTCAGTACTAGTTACTATATTCGATGTATTTTTAAACGCTAATACTGTTTATCTGAACGTACAGTAAACGGAAATCGGACTATGTCTGTTATATATTTCAATATCTCTTTAAATCGTGTGATTTAACACAACCAAACGGTTCAAAAATGTTCACTCAATATAATGTTTCCGGTCACTAACTACCGGAATGGAAATGTAGTCATAGATCTTTCCAAATCGATTTAACAGTAAACTGTAACATATATAATTTTATTATCATTTGCTAATACACCCATACAGTTTACAACATTTTTATTTCTACTTTAGATGGATACTTTTATTGGTCCGACTCTCTAACGGATACAATTCAGAAATGTGACTTTGATGCGAAACACTGTACTGATTTTACCCAAGATGAGGGTGCTATGATAAAAGATATTGCGCTCGATGACGAATTCTTGTACTATGTGTCATGGACAAATCTGTAAGTTTGGAATTCGTGTTTATTATTAGTTTATGATCTTTAAGTGGGGTTTTGACAAAGAGAAAACCTAAAACCTAGTTCAATCTATTTTCTGCGCAAAGCGTCAAAAGGTTTTTATTAAGAAAAGCCAACATGCAAGTGGATTAAGACTACTAATGTATTCTGCAGATGACTTTTCTACTGTAAAACACTTCTTGTTAACGAAAACTTTTTTTTCGCTATTATTTGCAAGTTTCAACCCTCGCGAATTCAAAGATTCCGCGAAATTTACAAGCATGTCCGAATGTTTACAATATACGAATAAAAAAACATTTCCGGCGGTTTCACATTTTGACGATCACGAATTCAACATTTCTGAAATAGATAAAAAACATTGTAAGACAAATCAGAGCAAATTTCGAAATAAATTTCACGTAGATTTGAATATTTTACAGTATTTCCGACTGATATGTTTGCTTAGACACATCACCAGTCGATTTTGGCGAGTAATTATAGTGCGGACGATAGAAACATGTTATCAAAATTGTTTCCTATTTCCCATTTTCTTGAAATTAAACGTTTAAAAAAGTCTTAACGACAGATATTACGTTAGTGACTACAGTATTACTAAGATTCACCATATAAGAACCTTGTAACGGTACAAATGAAGCAAGTATATCCCAGAACCTGATATCGTCCGAATCAGGTATATTAACCCCAATGAAATAGCAGGGAATTCTATACCTGCCCCACATTTCAAATCAATTGAACGATTACTCAGCTATGACGTCATTCAAACTTTCAGTTAAAGCAGCTGAACAATCACAGAACTCAAGTGTGGCTTTTCCAACATTACCATTTATGATGTAATTAGTGTTTCCGTTTTAATAGAGTGATGTTTAATACGAATTTAGTTCGGTGTTTTAGTTGTATTAATATATTTTTTTAGTCTATAGAACATACCCAGCTTTCCGGCTTGTGTCCGTTAAATACAGTGCTAGGGAAGCCACATTTGAGAACGTTGATTGGTCATTTGCTTCAACTGAAAGTTTAAGTTAAAATGGCATTTGTATTCAAGAAAAAACATTTATTGGAGCATTCAAATGTTACTTTTATTTTTTCTTGTAATTGTAATTTCTTAGCTGAATGCATTGTGCGTTAGTATTTACCCGACATTCATGAATATTCCGTTCAAATTCGTAAATTGATTTTCGGTGTCCGAACGTTGATTTTGATATTACTGATGATAAACCAAAACCAATATATTACTAAATCGGCATCACATCGCACTCACGGAGAAGACCCCAAAACATATTGGCGAAGATTATTGAGTGCCATGTAAAGCCTAACGCACAATGGTACAATTTATCTCCATTTAACTGATTGGAATAAACAATTGTAATCGTTTGTGCTCTAACTTATAACAGGCACGTGACGAAAGTAAACCTTACCTCAGGAGAAAAAACAATACTTGGAGAATCCGCACAATTGGGAAGGCTAGACACGATCAGTTTGTACAGAAGCGGGCACATGATCGAACAGCCAGGTTGGACGTGGTCTTTATTTACTTATTTATTTCCAATGATTTGTCAAGCCATTTTGAACGAATTGCAATCTTATTTGGCATCGTTGGTGTGTATGTAAGCTTATTTGATACCATTGCTTTTCCAGAAGAGTGAAAATGTTTCAGATTTGTGGTGGATATTGTAAGGTACGGATAGAAACCCGTCGTATGTTGGGACCCTATGACCAAGGTTCGACAACTCATTACAGATTCAAAACAAAAGTTACAATTTTTTTATTTACATAAATAAAATAACGAAATATATATATACAATATATTCAAATTCAAATATAATTTATTCAACACACAACAACAAAAACAAAATACCGCTGTATTAATCAAACTACATGATAACACTTTGTCCGCGTTTCTTTATTGCTGTTTAACTGATGATCAAAATGTATGTATTGGTACATTTTCAATAAAATGTTTTTTACTTTCACAACATATGCTTATTAACTGATCCCATTTCGTAGATATAATCCCAATCGTTTCTTATGGTGATGGTCGAATCAACATGACTATCCTTCCTGTGAGTTGCCGTGCGTCACCTATTAGCGTCGTTGTACTATGACGTCAGGATTGTAAAGTGCTTCATATGACGAATACGTTACGTGGGTTACACGTCACAATAACGATACTTACCTCCGGCTTACTCCAGGATCGTCGTTACTTTGTTTTATCAACAATTAGTGTTTAACCTTATTTGTTAAAACAGCCTACACAATAATTTAATTAAGTTCGTTCTTAATTATTAAGAAGTTTGTCATCACTGCGCACGCGTAAATAGCATCGCACGGACTCGACATTGATTCAATTCTTAACGAATCATGAACAAACTACAAAGCCGCGCTCCCTTCGGGTTTCTTAATTCTTAAATTTTCACTAATTGAACACCGACAATTACGCAGTAATACATTCATTTCATATTTAATTTAGTTTTAACAATAGGCAACAATAAAGTCAGTCTACTTCTCTACAATAATTACTGTCACTATATTCGGTACAATTCCTCCACTCCATTTGATAATGTATCAATGAGGGACTACACATCAACAATTCTAAAAAGCTGATTTTCAATAATCATCATTCAATATACAGAACAAAAAATATGTTCATAGATTCCTCGGCCTACGTCCTTATCAAACAACTCTCAATACCTCGGTTATGAAATTAAATTGACAGCTTCCTCATGTGAATGGAATACAATTTATAACCATACAAAAATAAATTAGATTCTGTCAAATAAACTGAATCTGTAAAAAATATCGCCGTCAGACATGTACATTAATCAACTAGATAAAACATATTATAAAGAGTACTAACTTATTAACCGCAATGCATTGGACAGAAAGAAAAGAATCTGGCACTCATCTCCTTGACATGGTGTTGTATGCTCCTGACACAGTAAAGACTCAACCCCTGGGTTATATAGCCAAAATCTGACACATACTACATGTAAGATATCAAAAAACGTGAAATTGCCTAGCCAATGCCTTGATGAACAAGCGTAGGTTTGCCTTACACGGTATGACATTGCTTTACCATTCAGGTCACACATTCTTGCGAATTTAAACCCATTTTTAATTTTCTAAAATCCTAAATATTTAACGTTTTTTATGAATTAAACGTCAAAATTACTGAATAAGTATACCAAAAATGAATATAAAAATACCTTTAAATGCTTAATCCTTCTTAACACAGTGATAAGCTTAACCAAACCATGCTAAATTTGCCCTACTTCTTCTTTATACCTAAATACAATTACGATAACCTTGGACTTGGTGAAACTGCTATTTTAGAGCACGTGAACTATAACTGTGTTTTGTTACATAAATTTCTTCTGGTTCTTTAGCATGCTCAGTGTATGCTAGCGTCGCACGTTTTAAGATCCCATCCGAAAGACAATCAGTATTCTAGTTAACCAGCTCTGGGAATCGAACAAACAACACCAGAGACTAGAAATCCCGTAATATACTGACTGAGCTTATCGGGATTGCATACTGAGCATATGTCCAAATATAAATGTTATAGCAAATATTTATAACTTTAAAACTGTATATATCATATAAACTTTAATGTTTAACATTTGAACTATAAATGTAAATAAAAAAAAAATTCTGTTGAATATTGAATAAAACTATCAATAAAACAAAACTTCAAGCTACGATCTTATTCTAATGTAAAGGGAGGTAATTTACTGACAACTACACATTTCGTAAACATGGCGTATGAATTGTAGTGAATTTTGGGGGAAAACAGTTTGCGGTCTGTTACTTCATGGCAAAGGTTCTCTGTTTTCATGCAATATGACACACATATTTTAACAATAAACACTTTTTATCTTGCAAGTCACAGATTTATACAAAATGGAAAAACGCGTTTAGTGGTCGTACGCCAAAAGTTAACCATTTTATATGTTCAAATATTAAAATACATATGTCACTATTTTAAAAACACTCATTATGAAAATACTCGTCCTTTTATTTAAGTTTTTTTTTTTTTTTGTTCTCGTCGTAGATCTAATATAGATATAATTATTTGCTCGTGTATTAGTAACCGAAGTATGCAGAGCAAACGGCGGAAGAGGAAACTGCAGCACAATATGTTACCCTGTTTCTGACTCTGAGCATATATGTGGCTGTGAAACCGGAGAGCAGTTAATGGAAGATAAAAGAACATGTTCAAATGGTAAGGTTGGTTAAATTTTTAGCCTCATGGTATGCCATCGAAGGCCACAGAAAATCAGTTAAACTAACATAAAGCAACCAGTACTCAAACACCCATTTCGGCAAGTAACTCTTTCACTTGAACTAGCGGCGAAACACAAATGAAAATGAGACGCAATGTCGTATATCATTCACCACAGAAACTTTGACCGGGCGAGGATTCGAATGCACAATCTCTGGAACGATAGTCAGACGAGCTACCGACTGCGCTTATGTGTCCCGGCAGATAGTTTTAAGACTGTTTATACACATTTACATAAGTCAGCGATTAACTATTTATATGTCTATACTTTGTACACCTGCTGGTTCTACGTACCCAGAAATACTTCGAGTAAGATATCTCTTATATGTAAGACATTGTTCCACATTCGATGTAAAATAAACAATTATCAAATTTGAATATACAATTACCAGCTTGTCTGTAGTAATGGACCCAGCTCTTCGGATTGTATCCGTTAAATAACAATGTTGGGATAGCCACTTTTGAGCACGTCGATTGGTCAGTTTTTTCAACTGAAAGTTTGATGACGTCCTAGTTTAGTAATGTTCAACTGCTATGAAATTTGGAACATGCATCGAATTCCCTGCTTTTTAATAGGTGGTTAGGTTCTTTGAAGAGTATTTATGATACTTGAATATGTAACAGTACCACTGACTTAATATAAACAAGTAAAAATGACAAATCAATGGACGTAAATAAATCACTAAATACATTAACATAATGACGAATGCCAATATCTTATTATCCAATTTTATTTGCAAATCATCAAATTGAGATAATTTCTTTCTTTTTTCCATAGCTTTCCAGTGCCCGGTTGCAATATCCCAATGGGCCGATGAAAATGAAATGGACAAAATAAGCATACCAGTCCCTGACAGCTGCCTTCGCTATGTTGATACCCAATGCCAGTACACGTGCCCTGACAAATACGAGCCTGTTGATAAACAAAACACGAAGTTACAATGTACTGGCGTCGGGTGGGATAGAGAAATGGAAAGTCTTTGTAAAGGTAAGTTTAGAAAAAAAAGACGAACATATATTGAGCAGAAATAAAGAAGATAAAATTATATTCCGTTTAGTTAATACGTCTTAAAATCCCATTTAATCATATGTTATTAACAACAGTTGTTTTCTAATGTAGAGTATGTTATACCAGTCTTTGCTCTTCTCATCTGCAGCAAGAAAGCACAGTCTCTATGAACTACTTAACAGACGGAAATTGCCATATCTAATGTTAAGAGAACTTGAAGCGTGACCCTTTTGCCTAAAATTGTATTTGATGTATGTTCATGATATGTTATATGTTTTAATATGGTAATCAAATATGTTTAAGGTAGTTTGCAGTGTTCCTGACGGATTGTTTGACTTCGTAGATTATTGTACAGATTTTTGATAAAGTTTGCCATATGTAAAAATATCCGATAGGAACGCCGCAAACTACCTTGAACGAGTTTGAAACTTATTTATTTTACTTCGATTGTGAAACAAGTTCTTACAACTTAAGCAAATCATGCTCGAAGTATTCCTGGTTAGAACCAGTACTAAGCATATGCGGAAAAGTGTCATGGTCAAGGACACCACACTTAGCCGTGGCGGACGATCGAACCCACGACCCTCCGATCATGGGTTCGGTGCTCTACTACTGGACCACGCCCTCCACACCTGGTACAGGTTTAAATGTATTTCAATATTTTTTATAGCAATAAGATGTCCGGAAACAATCGCCAATGGTGCATTCAATGAGTCGTGTATACCTACCGCAGGCAACTCGTGCGACTTCACGTGTGGCACGAGTTATGATAAAGTGGTTGAGTCGATCACGTGTTTGAATCAGGGTAGTTGGAATGTAGACCCAAGTTCCGTCTGCAAAGGTAAAAATATTTACGCTATGTCCAATATTTAGGAAAGTGTACTTCTGGACTATATATTTCGGTTATTACTTCTTTTTATTTGAAACAAACAACTCCACTGCACCAATGAGCAAGGAGGCTATTCAAGATACTGATTTTGTGAATTTAGGTAACTATGGTTGTTTGTTTGTTTGAAAAACAAAAAGATTAACCTCATTTGACAACAAATAGAATCGCTTCAATTTTAAATATTCTGTCGCGCATAATTGTTAAAACAGCCTACAATAGAATTTAACTATTAGGTTCTTTCTTATTTATTGAGAAGTTAATCAACAATGCGCATGCTTTAATAACATTGCGCAGACTACGCCCTTATTCAATTCTAAACAAATCTTATTCAATTCTGAACAAAGTCGCGCGAGCTATGCTTAGAAACGGCACTAGCAACGGATTGGCTTCCAAACATCTATCATCTCAGCTTTCATCGTAACTCCGCCCAGAGTTACATAAACTGTCAGCTAAATGACGCTTAACACTTAGCCAGTTAGTTTACGTTAAAAAGTAAAAATTTAACTATTACTAAAAATAAGGGACAATTGCAATAGATTTCGATGAACATTTCTAAAAACGGTAGAAAACATTAATATTATCAAATAAAATAAACTTTTAAAATAAAAATGATAAAGAACTCAATGTTTTATTGCTATATATTTGAGTGGTACGTTTCTAAAGTCTTTCTGTGTATACATACTTGAATACGCTACTACGTCGATGCCAACGAAATAAATGTTTAATTTAGTGTTCAGATTTCTTCCCTATTACGATTGTTTTGTCTTAATTTAAAAAATTTTCTCTGAAAAATATTTCTTTCCCTATGTGTTTTATTATATTAATTGAGTGCACATCTTCCTATGCCTTGTTTTCATATGTTTTTTTCTTCATTAATATAGTGTGTACTTTCCTATATAGTATTATTCCTTTTACAATGTTTTATTGATAAATTGTACTTATGACTATGTATATTGTTCCTTTACATTTTGTTCCATCAATTCAGTGAAACAATGCACCAACGTAATACCAAATGGAGAATTCGATACGGAATGTTCCCTGAAGGCCAACACCAACTGCGAATTCAAATGTAAGAGGGGTTACCTGACCGACCATATTGATAAGAATGCGACGTGTACACCGGATGGAGTTTGGAAGGAGAACATAAATGATATATGCCAAGGTGCGTATTTGATCCTCCAACACCGCTATGTGTCATGGATAAGTTGTGTTGATAGAACATTCCGTCTCGAGGTATAACTGTTTTTGCGATAACGAGGATTTATAAACTACTTGCAAAAAAAATCTTAATGAATATTGGATGAAAAATCCGTACTGGATAAAATACGTAGAAATCCATATTTATATTTTGTTGTTATTTTTTCAGTATTAGCTTTCAAAGGATAAGTTTTGAAATTCGTGCTCTGGGTCATATTTGGTTGTTATTTCTCAGTGTTTTCATTCCATGGACACGTTTTGAAATGCGGTTTTTTGCATTATAATTATTTTGTATTATTTGTGTGTTTGCTTCCTGTCGTTATGAAAAGCATGCTATATTTTTTACTTACATTTTTCTATTTTTCTGAAATGTTGAGTTCTTATACATTTGAATAATTACAGAAATTGAATGCCCGATGGATATCGGAAATGGAAGATTAGGTGACCAATGCTCAAAAAAAGTTGGTACCAGCTGTAACTATACTTGCAATACTGGATTTAAAAAACCCGTGAAAGTTGTCCAAATCCATTGCTTGGAAGGAGGAACTTGGTTCGCAAACAAACAAGCAGCATGCTCAGGTGAATGCCGTAACCCATATTGTTAAAGTCACATTGACTACCATGATTGGTCAAATTACTATTGTTCAATAACACAGTTTCATTAATTACATTAATTTAGTTTAAAAATAACGTGTATGTAGGTATAAGTCAACCATAAAATATTGCCATATTTAAACGAATTAATTTGAAGAAAGTGAGATTTTTAAATATGTAATAAAGATAGTTGTAAGCTATTTGCACGGTCGATGTTCTCGTTAAGTGTTCGCTTATTATAAATTATTTTCAAAGCTCTTTCTATCGAGATACTTAGTTTGTCACTCAGATTGTTATTTGGTTGGCCAATGTATATACAGTTTCTTCATATATGGTGTTAGGAAATGATTTGACTCATGTATTAACAAAAGCATCTCAATATCATTAATAAATAAAATAAGAATGGTTTTGTATGTCAAATCCACAAAAATGTGACAAAGCCGATATTTGAATTGGAATGGTAAACTTGAAACGAAATTCTTGTTCTTAAAATAGACAGCTCTTAAACACTGATTGATGACCTTCACACGCATACCCAATCTAGGAATACCTTTTTATTATATTATTTTGGTAAGTTTTGAAAAATCCTGACATATTCCCTTTAAAACTCGCCGGTGGTGGATTAACTGCCAAACATATCAATGTTGCGACCCAAATTGTCAATTCGTCTGTATATATGTATTGTACTTATTGTATTGTTTCCATATAATAACTATAAGTATGCTGTTATAGTCACTGTGTTCTTTTAGTCTTTTAATATTTTAATATATCGACAACTGTTGGATTTATATATTATTATACTAAATCATGTGTTTATTAAGCGGCAGTTACACTACGTGTTACATTTACAACATACACAAAACGTTGAGAAAATTTAAGAAATGCCCAGCCTAATAAACCTATGTGATCAACATTGCAATAACTTCAGCACAAACATAAAGAAAAAAATACATGACATTACTTAAGACAAAAGACAATGAAACAACAACAAAGTCAAATGCATAATAACAGTTATTAATCAATTCTATGAAAATAAAAAAAATATGATTGATTTCTATCACAATTTTCATATTTTTTGGCGTTAAAACGTTCACGTTAATTGTCAAAATTATGAAATGTATTTCATTTTCAACAGCAGATTTTATCTTCTGATTTTTTCACAAATATTAGAGAAGTGCTCTGTAAACCAGTTCACCTGCCCCGACTCGGGAAGATGTATACCAGAGGAGAAGCAGTGCGATAAGGTACAAGACTGTGATAACAATTCGGACGAGAATCATGACGCGTGCAGTAAGTTGGTAATTACTTCCACCAAATGAATATATGCATTGAATAAATGATTGATAAGTTACAAATAGTTGTCTAAAATGTGCATATGAATATAAAGTTATAATTCTGCATAGATGTGTTTAATAAATTCACAAACTGTCTACTAACAATGTTAAGTTACATATTATTATAAAGAAGAAGAGAAATAGTTAATTATCTTAGAACTATTATATCTACAGTTTCTTGTTACAAAACATTAAATATATGACATATATTCACATGCCATACAATATATCTTTTTAGGATTTTATCAAATGTATTAAAATACTGAAGGGGAGATGTAATTATGAATACAGTATTTCTGCTGCAAATGTTTAATACTTTGTCAACCTGTCTTCGAAAACGGTTATGCAATGAAAAGTATACAACTACCTACCGATTAAGTGGTCAATGGTTCAAATTATTTATCCATGGAAAATGACTATTGACCCAAAGCAGGAAATCGAGATTAATAGTTCCCTTCTTAGGGTCAATAGTCATTTTCCGTGGATAAATAATCTTAACCAATAATCACTGAAGCGGTAGATAGTTGTTTTATTTCATTGAATTACAGTAAGAAGAGAAAATCAATAGTAGGTTTTCATATATATTAGGAGTCCCCCTCAGCAATGTAATATTATTAACAGCTTCACAATAGACGTGTAAAAGCATATTGTATAAACTGTTTATAACTGTTGAATGTCTGTTCTTCACTAATAATTCCAAATGTTATATTCCCAATGATGAATAGCGGCGTAGCTGACCCTTAAATGATGTGCAAGCCCAACAGGTTCTAGCGGGGTATGGGAGAATGCCCCAGCAGAAAAAAAGACTTTCAGATTGCATTTCCTGCGTTCTTGGGGGTATTTTCAGGAGATATAATGATGCGTACGCAAAAATATGTGCAAGCCCGGGCGTTATAGCGTTATGCCATTCAGATAAAAAAAATGAGCATTTAAATAAAGAAAATGTATTTTTAAAGAAGACGAAACGAGAGTTATTTATAACCGCCATTATACGACTACCCCACGGAAGCACTTCCTTTTTGCAATGGTGGTACTAAGCCTATGAGGAAACTTTTTCTTTTAATTTCATAATTACCTCTTTTTTACTAAGAACTATAAATCAAGTAATACTGCCAAGTTGCAGGCATCAAATACCAATACTTTTGTCAAAATACCACTTTTTATATGATCATTATATACAGGCGCGAGATGTTGACCCACATGCAAATTTGATGTGTTTAACTAATTTTACCCAATTCCATTAAATTTTTTACACCAAAATAGTCTCATGACATATTGAAGACATCATCTTACCAAACTGCATTATTCAATATAATGTATATGCTAAAAATTGCACATTTCAATAATCCAAAATAAAAAATCATCAAAATTTGGTGATTTTTCATGAAATTTCAACGTAAATATGCACATATATGCTTTATTTGAGGCATAAACTTGCCAAAATGTAGTTTTTTATGAAAAAAATGTATCCAATTTGTCATTTAAGACTATGAGAGTGTAAAAAAGAGGTTATTTTACCTACAATTAACATTTTGGAAAATCACCCCAATCTCACTCAAGTCTCTCTTATAGGTGAAAACCCATCATTGATTTTTGTTCCTTATTCTATAGTAAGTAATAAAAGTTTGAAGGCTTGTCATTCATAGAAAGTACCAAATTAAAGAAGTGAAACTTACATTTTACTATTTGTCAACCTCTGCACTATCAAAATATGATGAGAAAAGTAGGGGTCAGGTGTCATATAAGGGATTTTTTGTCTGCTCAGTGTGTACACTGGTGAAAAAGTTAAAGTAGACTTCCGAAATCATGTATTCATACCCCAATTTCCAAGCATCAATTTTTTTTCTAAATTCACAATTCAAACATGACAATGCTATCAAAATGTTCAAAATACATCAGTAATGCCATTCAAATATAAAATGAGCATTAAAAAAAGGAAAATGCATTTTTAAAGAAGAAGAAACGAGGATTATTTATAACCGCCATTATTCGACTACCCCACGGAAGCACTTCCTTTTTGCAATGGTGGTACTATGCCTTAAAAGTTTTTATTTATTCATGAATGTTATATCCGTTTTGACGAGTACTAACACAATTATGTTTTTGTAATGTTTAAAAATTGTATTACCTATGATTGGTATTTATCTAAATATGCCTGAAAACAAAGCGTCTGTCATCAAAGACAACATCGTACAGTAGTATCTGATAAAACGATCTTAACACGCAATCAAGAGCAGACAATAGCGGACTCGGTTTTAGTAAGTTGGTTTATAAAACTGCATCCTAGTACCGATTTAATTACTATTCTATTTTCTAGCATCATTGAATAAGTGCCATACCAGGAATAATCATATTTAATAATTACACAATGTTTAACTCTGTATGTTTAATAATTATTTGTACATCCTGAATTTAATAAATAGCATACTTAATATACTTTTTCCTAAATGGCAATTTAACACTGTTTATTTGTGTGTGTGTGTGTTCTCAGGGACTTGCCCAGACGTATTTGACAACGGCAAGTTAATTGACGGTTGTACAAAGACACAGGGTTCTGTGTGTGAACCAGTATGTGACTACGGTTATCACAACACCAGTCATTCTATCATCTGCGCCAACAACAACAAATGGCAACCCGCGCATCCCGGAGTCGTTTGTAAAGGTGATATTTACTACAAATTTTGTTACCACTAAAAGACGTATATACACATGCATCACAAAGCAATATATCACAAATCGCACCCAAAAGAAAATTAAAGTGCCCAAACTGGAAATTTCAGAACGCAAATCCATTGTCAATATTTCGGTTCATGATGTTTGCAAAAAAGCTTTTCCGCGATCCGATTTGATTTAATAGTTCAAAGATTTGTATAGGCTGGATATAATTGTGCAACTGAGCGTGAAAATGTATAACTTATGCAAATTGTGTCATTGTTACGCATTATGTTTCGTTTCCACACATCAAAAGTTCTAAGACCTACAATAACGTTTCGGAAACGCCCCTGTTATACATTTTCACTTTCATTTGCTCCCAATTATAACCAGATTATGCAAGCATGTTTGACACAAAAGCCGACAGTGTTCACAATTATGCCGACGACACATATACATTTTAGTCAGTTTTATTGACTTTACCTATGAGCAGTAATGAAATATGCAACATCGCTTACGCAACCCCACCCACCTCCAGCATTGGGTCAAGCAGATGTTGATGTTGTACTATTCCGGTTCTTTGTATTATGTTAGCTTAGTCGTTATCAATTCAGGGTCGTGAGTTCGAATCGTTGCCCGGCCAAAATCTCCTTGAAGATGGATATAAGACATTACGACTCATTGTCATTCATTATGTCTCTTTAGTGTCTCTTATCGCTAATTCAAGTGGGCATCTTATAAGAGGGGGAGGGTGCTATTTAACCATACAGGAGGATCAAAGGAAACAGTCACCAGTTAGCTCTTGGTGACATAAAAATGACGCTCAATATTCATAAAAAACAAAATATCTTTAAATCAATATTGATAGATAATTTAACTATATTTATAAATTATTTTGAAATGTTTACTAGTATACATGATATATAGGTTTTATTATAATTCTGAAAATTCAACGCCTATATAGACGTTGATAACTTCTGGTGTGTTTTTTACAGAAACGATGTGTTCCATGGATTTTGAGAACGGGACGATTTCAAGAGACTGCAGCAGAAAAGTAAACAGTTCCTGTTCGTACAGTTGCCACACAAAATTTGCTCGTAATAAGGATGTCGGTTCCGTTAAGTGTTTAGAATCTGGAATCTGGGACGGACAAAAGGATATGTGTATAAGTACGTAGCCTTATAAACGGCATTATGTTGCTTTTTTAAATAATTTCTAAATTAAGCTGTTTCGAAATATCCAAAAAGAAGAAAAAGAAGAAAATCAGAAGGTGAACGGTATCAAGATTGCTTATAGAAACATTTGACAAAAGTTATATTTTATTAGTTATTTGTCTACTCTATACTCAATAGTTCATATGTCAAAGAACGCACAAATAACAACAACAACAACACCAACATGATCGTTTATAAAAATATTTGATAAAAATTATATTTTATTATCAGTCTGTCTACTCTACTCTGAATAGTTTATATGTCATGGAACGCACACATAAGAGCAACAACAACATGATCGCTCATAGAAATATTTGACAAAAGTTATATATTTTATTATTCTTCTGTTTACTCTGAATTGTTAATCTGTCACGAAACGCAACAATAGCAACAACAATAAGAACAACACAACAATGACATATAATCAAGAAAAAACGATGGATATAACTTATGTTACTAGTTTTATACGACAGATTTAGAATTAACAAGAAAGTGCTGGAGATGCAGCATGTACGGAACAGTCGCTTCAGTAGAGTATACGTAAAATCAGCGCACCAACTACCCCTTTTAGAACACTTCAACATACCCCGCCCCCTCCCCCCACTTCCAAAAAAAACCCAAAACAGAATGGTATATCGCAAATAGGCCACTGGGGCAACTTTATCGGTTACCTCGTTCTTTCTTCGACATCACAAAAACGATAGTATTAGATTATGTACTGTCTAAAGTGTTCAATACGTTTACTCTAACAATTAACATTAATACTATACCACTACCTATCCTAACACTATGAACGCTGTTGTTACTATATTAGTTTGTATAGCACTGTACTTATTAATCTATGTACTTTGTGTTTGTTCTAGTCTGTATTACGAACCCAGCTCTCCCGACTGGGTCCGTTAACCCTTTACTTCATAAAGACGCCTTTGGACGCCTCTAATATTGACGCCTTTGGACACCTCTAATATAGGTTTTTTAATTATTGGGTGAATTATGTTTATATTAACTGACAGAGTGGAAAACAGTGCAGGAAGTGTTCAGATTGCTCGTTACGAGCAATCTGAACTCTTCCTGCACTGTTTTCCAAGGTCTTCTTGATTGGTGCGGGATCTACACATATCTATGGAGGAAAGGGTTAAATAGCAAAGGTGGGAAAGCCACTTTCAATCACGTTGACTAGTCTGTTGTTCCAGCTGAAACTTTGATGACGTCACAGTTCAACTGCTATGAATTGTGGGACAGACATATAATTCCCTGGTTTTACGTTGGTGGCGAATAGACCATCAGGCTCTGGGATAGATTGTGTTTGTTCTGTTGTGTTGGCGGCGTTGTTCCTCCTGTTGGACATATCTGTTCTTATGTTTGAGAAGTTCAACACAGTTAAATCAATCATGTTCTGGTGATTACTATAATGAGAAGGCTATTAAGTATATTATGATATAAAACGTTGATTTCTTTCAGGTTCTGTGACTGGGGTGACGGGCAAGAATACAGGCGACGATGACACTAGTGTAGAACAATCCAATGTTTTAATGGTTGTGGTGATCGTGCTTGGTATACTTCTCTTAGGATTCATTGTGTTGGCAGCCTATTTGTTTACGTATGTAGTCTAAAATATAAAATGAAATATTTATTTGTGTAAATAATAAAGTTGTTTGTATTGCAATAATTGCCATTTACGTTGATTTTGCTCCTTTTTTAAGTATCCTTATCATCCAACTACATATTGACCAATGCCCCCTAATGATATTATTGCAATTTTCTTAGTGTATTATGATTATCAATGAGTCTTCTATTGTCACTTAATGTTCTAACTGCAACACTAGTAATATAACTATACAGGTCTAAGGAGTCTCAATTCGTGTACCATTGTCCCATAAAACTAGTAATCTTATTGTATTAGGATTATCAAAATATGCGTGCAATACATGTATGTGTAAATAAAATGTCAATATTTATGCCGTTTTGTCACATTTCAACCGTGAAGTCTTAAAACTCTAAGCATTTTACTGTTTTTAAGAGAACAGAACTAAAGTACATTTAATGGATACAGTTATGTACATCTTTTGCAACAGAAATCGCAGTTACGTTATGTTGGCTATTGTATTCAGTTTATTACAAATATGTATACTGTACTAATGACAGTGTGTAAATACAGAAGTACAAATACATTACGACCTTTACTATTTAGTCATGAAGTTCAAACTTGAATGTTTTTTCGTTGACTGGTCTTCCATGGTTTAGTAGTCTCACGACCTGTCATATAACGACAACTTTCGTATCACTTCTGTGGGTTTTTTATTCAAAAGAAAGGTTTTACAATATGTTCCCAACCCTAACAACCAGGATAAAGCATTACAGTTAGGAAAATTTGTTCCTGTGGATTCATAAAACGGATTTCTGTTTACTCCAGGCGAGGTAAACGTGGTGGTGGTGGTGGTGGCAAGCCCCCCTATGCTGCGGGATCATTTAACGATGGTAGCTATAACAGAAAACGCAATACTGCTAATATTGAGAGTTCTGGAAATCGGCAAGTGGCAGAAATGGCCTTTAGAAATGACAATACCGACTTCAGCAACACAAATCCGAACCAGATGCAGCCTGTACGGTAAGAAAAATCAAATTTAATGTTGTATATAAGCTTATTTCACATCGCAAACGGTGTCTGATATGTGAGTTGCCCCAAGAGAAAAGTTGTAGTCTTTTTAGGTTTATGGGGGATAATGCAGGATCCAGATAGAAACCTATCGCGAGTTCCTTCGGGTTTTTTAGCGTGCTCGGTGTTTATATCGCTATGTTAGTTATACGTTTCACGTTTGTATCGCTATATAATTTATATGTTACAAGTTTTTAGCGCTATGTCAAAATTTTACAAGTTTGTATCGCTATGTCTTTTCTATGTTACATTTTTGTATTGCTATGTTATTTATATGTTACACGTGTGTATCGCTATATCATTTATATGTTACAAGTTTGTATCGCTATGTCATTTATATGTTACAACTTTGTATCGCTATGTTATCTTTATGTTACACGTTTGTATCGCTATGTCATGTATATGTAACAAGTTAATATCGCTATGTCATTTATATGTCACAAGTTTGTATCTCTATGTCATTTATATGTCACAAGTTTGTATCGCTATGTCATTTATATGTTACAAGTTTGTACCGCTATGTCGTTTATATGTTACAAGTTTAAATCACTATGGCATGTATGTGTTACAAGTTTGTATCGCTATATCATTTATATGTTACAAGTTTGTATCGCTATGTCATGTATGTTACAAGTTTGTATCGCTATATCATTTATATGTCACAAGTTTATATCGCTATGTCATTTATATGTTACAAGTTTGTATCGCTATGTCGTTTATATGTTACAAGTTTAAATCAATATGGCATGTATGTGTTACAAGTTTGTATCGCTATATCATTTATATGTTACAAGTTTGTATCGCTATGTCATTTATATGTTACAAGTTTGTATCGCTATATCATTTATATGTTACAAGTTTGTATCGCTATATCATTTATATGTTACAAGTTTGTATCGCTATGTCATGTATGTTACAAGTTTGTATCGCTATATCATTTATATGTCACAAGTTTATATCGCTATGTCATTTATATGTTACAAGTTTGTATCGCTATGTCGTTTATATGTTACAAGTTTAAATCAATATGGCATGTATGTGTTACAAGTTTGTATCGCTATATCATTTATATGTTACAAGTTTGTATCGCTATGTCATTTATATGTTACAAGTTTGTATCGCTATATCATTTATATGTTACAAGTTTGTATCGCTATATCATTTATATGTTACAAGTTTGTATCGCTATGTCATTTATATGTTACAAGTTTGTATCGCTATATCATTTATATGTTACAAGTTTGTATCGCTATATCATTTATATGTTACAAGTTTGTATCGCTATGCCATGTATATGTTACAAGTTTAAATCACTATGTCATGTATGTGTTTCAAGTTTAAATCGTTATGTCATGTATATGTTACAAGTTTAAATCACTATGGCATGTATGTGTTTCAAGTTTAAATCGCTATGTCATTTATATGTTACAAGTTTATATCACTATGTCATGTATGTGTTTCAAGTTTAAATCGCTATGTCATTTATATGTTACAAGTTTAAATCACTATGGTATGTATGTGTTACAAGTTTGTATCGCTATGTCATTAATATGTTACAAGTTTATATCGCTATGTCATTTATATGTTACAAGTCTATATCATATTTGGGATAAAATCGACACCATTGTGTTGAGGTGTCAATACTTGTGTCAGTCCTTGTATCGAGGGTGTAACAGGTGACACTATACCCGGTAGTACATGTCGGAAATCGAATTTTAGGTTCTATAAGCATCTTTGCATTAAATGTGATCACCGTGAACGTTCACACTTGGCCATGCCTTTGTGAATTCTAAGACCGGGTACAGTTATTAGAATGGCCCTTAGTATGAAATTCACATTTTTGCATGGTGTTTTTATGGAGTGACTAAGAATGAAGGTCTGTGTTGGTGGTAGGACGATGCCTCACACAAACGATATAATGTAGTTCCTCCGTATTTTACAGCATATTTTAAAAATGTATATATATTCAATCAGTTGGTTACGCTGTCCTTTTGTCCTATAATTATGGGAAACTCCATAGGCATAATGTTGACATATAGATTTGCAGCATTGTATATTTTATGCCGGGATTTAACTTAACAATTATTGTTCCTTCGTATTTCAATTCAACAGTGATTATCATAAATAGTCATACAACATTATAGTCCGTAGTACTGACCTAGCTCTCCCGAATGGTCCGTTAAATAGCAATTTTGGGAAAGCCGCATTTGAGCACGATGATTGGTCAGTTGCTAAAGCGGACACAATTTAGTCAGCGTTCAATTGATATGAATTGTGGGATAGACATAGAATTCCTTGTGTTTCCATTGGTGGTTTATAGACCTGATTCGGGAGAAATCAGGTTCTGGGATAGACTAACAACAGTAAGTTTTAACTTAAACATATTCTTTTCTCGCCGATCAGACATTGCTGGTCGTATGGGGGTGAACACTACTTCTTGCAGCAATACTCTCGGTACTAGTTTGCTTAAGAGACTTACTGATTCTAACTACAGATTGTTTGTTTTCAGTTGTTTCTCTCAACATTTTAATTTAAAAAGATAACAATATAATAGAAATTATTATAATATCTGAAATAATATTTCCAAGACATACAAGGAAAGTATGGCCAACAGTAGGCCATCCAAACACAGGAAAAAAACTTTTGATGGCAAATTTGAATATAATTTGGAATCCATGCTTAATGTCTTCCTTGGTATGTATACAACTGTGAGGGTGGATGTCAATCATGAAATCGCCTCACAGTCCAATTAGTGAATCGTAGTGTGACTATTCATAATTATGTACCATAGCAGTAAAGAATTGGAAAAGTCATCAAGTCATCAAGTTAAAATCATTTCATATTCAGAGACACTCAATAATTCAGTCTTTGTGGTAGAGTTCCTAAATCATACAACCCTAGCAAGTGGCAGAGGTACCAACTTGTGATTCAGCACAGAACCAATCTCTACATTTCAGCTAGCAAAGATATGTTTAAACGTTTAAATGGGGGGGGGGGGGGGGGGGTTCTTCAAGGATCTTACTCAGAAAATGTCAAAGTATCCATTTGTTTGATAAAAACTTGAACATCAGACTCATTAAGATCAGTTCCTAAAGGCAGACAGTCATATTTGGTGTAGGTATGGTCTTCCTCTGCATCACTTTCTCCTTACAGTGACTTCTCTTACACATTCGACAGAGTTGTCGGAGTGACATAGAATTTTTCTCTGGCTTGGTCATTTTGTGTGATTCCTATTTTCCTACTGTTCATTTTACAAATGTTTTCATCCATCTTGTTGCATGGTCAGTGTTCCGTGATTTTGCTCCTTTTGAAAAAATCCTATCTTTAAATTCCCCACACATATCTGGTGCTGTCTTTCGAGAGTTTTCATTTCATCTAAGTAAACAGGTCTTGATTGTCGTATACAAGTTATTTCTTTTTAGAATAGTGTGGCTGATCTGTTCTGATAACGGTGTTGATTTGACCAATATGATTTTGAAATTGCTTCAAATATATTGAAAACAGTTGTAAATGTGTTCAGTTCATCTAAATAGGATTGTAGTATTGGAAGCATTCCTATAGTTATCATTTGCAGAATATCTTGACTGTTTAACTCATTGTAAGCTCTCCAAGTCGGAACTGTTTGCACATCATTCTGACTGTTTTGCTAAAAATCTATTCAAATATTCCGAATATATGCTGTTTAACATGTTTCATTATTGTTTGTGTACCAACTACTTGCATTTATGTTGTCTGGTCCATGTATTGGATATAGCCTACATCATTGCTTTATATTAGTGGATAGTTTTCATAGTATCAGCAGAAGCAAGTTTTCCCGATTCACAAGTTCTGGTATTAGAGTCCAGATAATATTCTCCAGAGTTTGATTGTAATACCCAACCACCACCATATTGTGCTGTTAACTATGTTTCTTTCATCTAACGTTGCTTCAACAGTACGAATATCATCACAGGAGTAATGAGAAAATGTATCATTTTCTATATTTTTATGAACATAAACAGATCATATCCATTTTTGATATACATCCCAAGACTGTCATTTGCAATTGAGCTGATCAATTCTACTGACAATATCAATTTCGACGGTGTGGTTGACATCATGAAAAAGACGGACACTCATTTCAGAACGAGCTGTCTTGTGAAGAGCATGTCCAAGGACAACATTTTGAGATTGTGTATGCCGTTAGATACGACAAATACTATATCGCCTGCGCTAGTATACAAATTTTACAGTTCTCCGCATAGGTTCTGACTTCAGCATTGCCATCTAGAATAATTGTCATACCACCAAATAGCAGGCGAGTTAGAGAAAGAACCTTCCATGAATTACCTACATAATCATACTCACCTCTTACTTGCTGAGCAGCAATCAACGCTTTCCTGTAGAAGTATACTTTCATATGGCTCAAGAATACTTGAATCATTATCAGATCAATCAGTATATGACCAAAAATCAGACGCATAGATGATGGTCTAATAAACTGTGCCTTTGGGTCAGTAGCTTTTTTGACGTCTTCATAGAACAATCCTCATATTTGCTTGGAACAGACTGATTTAATACCCGTTTCCTTGTAGAAAAGCTACTCCAGTCGCTACCAATAATCACCGGAGCTAAACCCTTTTCCAGTCCAAATCATAATTCTGTTATTATTGTATCATCTTCGACAGTATCCTCATACTTCACAATTTGACAATTAATCTTAGACATACCTTTTAGAACGTATTTCACTTCGGACGCAATAATGTCATTTACAGCCGCAATACATATTCTTGAAAAATATCAATCTTATACAGTGTAACTGTTTTACATCTTCAGACTGAAATAAAAAAAAAACTCCAATCAGTGGGTAATATTTTGCTCAGGTTGCTGAACAGACAGGAGCATCTTTCAACACTTCTTCGACACTACTAGTAGAAGGTCCAGGAGGTCCCATTTTTTCTTTGAGTTTAATAAAAAAAAATTTGGAAATAAATGCACTATAACAATTTTATGCCATAAAATGTTTCAATCTCGCCAAGTGTCACGATCAAAACTGTCAGTTCTGTCAAGAATGTCTATACTGGAGGTAACAAGTAACACTCTATGAATCTCAGATACTTTGTATGGCATCTTTATATATGGAGTGATAACTTTTACTAGTTTTACGTACAATTAAGGTATTTTGATTACATCATAACATAAATTCTCTTTTTTGCTTTACTTTTAATCTAAGGTATATATTTTCATAATTGTTATTTCTACTGAAATCGCATTTCAATTGGAAAAGAATACATGATAAAAAAATATGCACCAGTGTATTATCGTATTGTGTAGAACATACGGACGTTCAAGCATACACATAACCTTAAGAGTAAATTTTAATACTTATCTTCAAAGATATGTATAGTATTTAAGGTTTATAACAAATTGCAGATTTGCAATAAACAACAACTACTGAAAGTGTCTACAATTAAAACGCACTTATTGAACTTTCGGCTCGAATAAAAACAAGCAGAAAGACAGGCAAGCTTCAATATCCTTTAAATAGATGCTTCATTGTGCTTTACACTGTTTCATTAGACTATTTACAACATGTCATTACAGAAAAAAATATATAAAGCAACATCATTGTAACATTAGTGACAATGATTTATATACAATACCGTTTTGTTAATTTTGGCATCTGATTGACCTCTTACCTCAACTGTGACCTTAAAATTCAATTTCATGAGTGGCATCCATCACCACACAGTGCTATACATATTGGGGATTGATGTTATGATACTAAAACAATTCTACTAAAAATTGCAATCAAAAGTTAAAATAAGGGTCATTTTGCTTTTAGGATGGATTACTACAAAACCAATCAGCCGAACTAGCTCGAAATTGACAGTCGTGATTCAACATCATTTCCAACCTACATAATTTGCAGACTGTATTTGTGTTTATAATATGCAAACTGTATTATTTGATTTAACATCCCATGGTCATATTGTTAATTTCATATATATTTTACAAACGCTTCTATTTCAACCACACTTTCAGAATATTTTACTGAAACACGTCTGTATGTCTTGAACTCTATATCGAGTTACCCAATACAGCGTACTAATTTGCGTTATAGACGTCACAAAATCTCGAACACAGCATATCTCGTTTCAGCCTCTCGCAAGCTTTTTACGTAACGCGGCATTCGCTTCTGTAAGATTATTGCAAAATGAAATCTACTCAAAATTACGACTTTGGCGCGATTTTAAGTGATTGTATTCAAATCCAAATCTGTATTTATGCTTTCATGGTTGCTTATATTTGATAACCAGGTTAATACTTTGGCTAATTTGCGCGGAAGTGGTTACATGTATATAATAACATTCGATTATTTTGTATTGAAGTATAAATTAGATATCAATGTTTGAACATTTGCGTGTAAGTATATATATTTTGACATTAGTGAGTGGAGTGTAGAACAGGGAAGGAATTAATCCATATTTTTCTTATATATATATCTTCGTTTGTTGCATTATTATTAACAAAAAAACATTGTCTGATTCATTTGTTATATTATCATTAACACATTCACACTGTCTGGTTACTTCACTTGGCTTTTCCCTCTTAACAAAATGCATCGTTTTAAATTGACGGCTTACTAATCCATTCTATATAGTCGGCAATATAACAGTAGCACCTCATATAACCACATAAGATAAACACTTATCAATAGTTTACTCTCATATCTAAGTAATGAAACAAAATCAACCGTTAAAAACAAACTAAACAGAAGAAACCCCTCTTAGATTTTTATACTATGTTTCCAATATCAGTCAACCGAAATTCGTTGATTTTTTAGATATGTTATAAGTGTCAAACCGTTGCGCTGTGAAGGAGACATATTTTGCAGCTTTTGAATTGTCATTGTATCATACCCATGTCGCCTTTTCTGAGTATTCTTCAAGTCATTCTCATCGTCAGGACGTTAATTAGCCAGGGGTGCCTAAACACGTCTTTGTTGTCTCTGCAAAAAGGGTCAACTGTTTTTTATTCATGGTTATTATATATAGACGGCAATATAATGGCGAACCCACGTGACCTATGGTATAGTACATTATAACTGATCTCGCTTCGGGTAATATTTCTTCTTAACTTTCTTAACATTCAACGGATTTGTGCAAAAACTAACAAAGCGCAAATATTCTTTGAAAAATAATTGCTAAACACGGCATTGATAATCTGAAACAGTTTTATCACCTGAACTTTAGAAATGATTGCGAATGATAATATGCCACTTCATGTCTCACTACACAGTTGAACTTTGTTCTGTGTTCTATACAAAATAAGGCCTAGGATTTCCACGGTAAAAAAAAAATCCACATAGAATCTTAGAAGTATTTTTTCAATAGCAGGAGTGTATCCACACATAAAAAATGCACAATTACTTGTAGGTTGACCAGCTGGGTTCTATAAAGACAGTGCATGGACACCTTAAGTTTTTTTTTTTTTTAAAAAAGTCTTCAAATGCGCATGAATGCATGCATTTGTTAAAGTTTTATAAAAGTCACTTTTTAACACCAATATTGCAATATATGTTATGTCAGATGTTGCTTTACAGGTCTGCAGCAGTATATCACAGCCAAATAAACCAATCAAAATTACATAGCACTGTTTTCGAAGTGCAAGAATCGTGCTACCGTGACAAATAAAGGGGCGCAACCGTAAAGTGAGACTTTCATCTCAGTTGGAACGGTTGATCAAAGTGATGAGCAAAAGTGCAGAATTGTATATCTGGGTGGCTATGAATATCGGGTAATAGAACATAATGCTTAAGGGTATCTGCAATTTATTTTGAGAAAATTATTAAGCAATATTCTTATCTTGAGAGTGACCTATTGTTAGAAATATAAGTCTGTAGAACCAACTCAGCTCTCTCTGTTGGGTCCGTTAAATACCAACACATTTGAACACGTTGATTGGTCAGTTTAGAATGACGTCATAGTTTAGGAAGCGTTCAATTGCTATGCATTGTTGGACAGGCATATAATTCCTTGCTTTTTTTCACTGGGGATCAATATACCTGATTCTGGAGATATCAGGTTCTATAAATAAACTATAGAACTAAAGATATTCACGATACCAAAACGTTGGTTCGCGACCTTGGATGGCACATGTATAGTTATAATCAGTTCTCGTTTAGTCATGGTAGTCTACTAAATGTAACTTACTTCACACATCCTATCCTATCTAGTATACACATTTTACTAACATAATTACACAGGTTTCATTTATTGTAAATATGTAATTCTTAATTAGCCGAAGTTTGACTCTGTGTTATTGGTGTCATTTCTGATATCTGCGAATTATATAGATTTTCAATGTCGATCGAAAGTACGTAGAGTACTGATTTTAAATCTGCTAGCGTAAGGTGTGCTACATTTTACTGCATAGACTTGCAAAAAAAACAAGTAATACAATCATGTGATCTGCTGTTCACTTTTCCATTTGTCTCCTTACCAGAAACCTGTATACCCCAACCGGCAGCTTAACCTGGCGTGACAGGCCAAGGTAAGTTAGAATAAGCAAGCAGGCGTTCGTGACTGCATTTAGTGAGAGACAAAAAGCAAAATATGTTTCGGTTAATGTCACATGGTAATTGTGAGCACGGCATTGAGGTAAAGGTAAAGCTGATTTTACCAAGCGCAACCTTTAAAAAAGTTCCCTTTAAACAGGAAACGCACAGTGTTGGCCCGACACTGGGTATTTTAGAGGTAAAGCTGATTTTACTTGACGCAACCGTTAAATATTCTCCTGTAAAAAGGGAACACACAGTGTGAGCCCGACACCGGGCATTTAAGACGTAAAGCTGATTTTACTAAACGCAAGCGTTAAAGATTCTCCTTTAAAAAGGAAATACACAGTGTAGAGGTAAAGCTGATTTTGCTTAACGCAATGAAATGCACAGTGTGAGCCTGACACTAAGCATTTTAGAGGAAAAGCTGATTTTGCTTAACGCAAGGAAATGCACAGTGTGAGCCTGACACTAGGCATTTTTAGAGGTAAAGCCGATTTTACTGAACGCAAGCGTTAAAAACCATCTTTAAAAGGGAAACATTCAGTGTGAGCACGGCACTTGGCATTTTTTAGAGGTGAAGCTGATTTTACTTAACGCAAGCTTTTAAGATTCCCCTTTAAAAAGGAAGCACACAGTGTTAGCAAGTCACTGGACATTTTTAGAGTTTAAGCTGATTTTACTTAACGCAATCTTTAAAGATTCCCCTTTAAAAAGGAAGCACACAGTGTTAGCAAGACACTCGGCATTTTTAGCGGTAAAGCTGACTTTACTTAACGCAATCTTTAAAGATTCCCCTTTAAAAAGGAAGCACACAGTGTTAGCACTGCACTGGGCATTTTTTAGAGGTAAAGCTGATACTTGACGCAAGCTTTAAAGATTCCCCTTTAAAATGGGAGCACACAGTGTTAGCACGGCACTGGGCATTTCTAGAGGTAAAGCTGATTTTACTTAACGCAAGCTTTAAAGATTCTCCTGTAAAAAGGGAACACACAGTGTGAGCCCGACACCGGGCATTTTAAACGTAAAGCTGATTTTACTTAACGCAAGCTTTAAAGATTCCCCTTTGAAAAGGAAGCACACAGTGTTAGCAAGACACTGGGCATTTTTAGAGGTAAAGCTGATTTTACTGAACGCAAGCTTTAAAGATTCCCCTTTAAAAAGGAAGCACACAGTGTTAGCACGGCACTGGGCATTTCTAGAGGTAAAGCTGATTTTACTTAACGCAAGCTTTAAAGATTCTCCTGTAAAAAGGGAACACACAGTGTGAGCCCGACACCGGGCATTTTAAACGTAAAGCTGATTTTACTTAACGCAAGCTTTAAAGATTCCCCTTTGAAAAGGAAGCACACAGTGTTAGCAAGACACTGGACATTTTTAGAGGTAAAGCTGATTTTACTGAACGCAAGCTTTAAAGATTCCCCTTTAAAAAGGAAGCACACAGTGTTAGCACGACACTGGCATTTTTAGAGGTAAAGCTGATCAAGCTTTTAAAAATGAAACACTGACAAATATACACCGAAAAACACACACACTTGTGCAAACAAACAAACAAGCAAGAAAATAACACAACACAGGCTATGCACATATGTAATATACACAGTCACATGTATCTGCTGAACGAAACAAACATCCCGAGTTTCATATAAAACGAAATAAACATGTAAACTGACCTACATAGCCTAAGGACAACAATTAAATGTCCGATAAAAACACATGCATACAATGAACAAGGTAATACCTACCATATTAATATTAAGATTGTAGTATGTTTTATGTATTAAACTAGCCCGTGCGCATTAGACAGAATATACACACGTGAAACTCGATTTCCATGCGCATAAACGATTCAGTATGTTCCGTGTGTTTTAATTCAGTCTGATTTAAAGACATCATTACCAATTGGTGAAAAATGCTATTTCATCAACAATGTTATCCTTTTCCCGTGACACTACAGCCAAGTTTTTTTTTCTCAAAATTTTAAACTTTATATCTTCGCCTTTAAATTGTCTCTTGTTAAGAAATTAAGGATTAGACCAGTATTTAGTTTAAAAATATATAAAATGATGTTTCGGTTATGGTTAAGATGCACTAGTACGCTTGAATAATTGCAAACATAAATATTGGGTAATAACATATATGTCATATTAACAGTATAAGAAAAACGTATTCGTAATTCGTCATTGGACTGTCCTTAAAAAATAATGTGTTTGCCGTACTCTTATCTACTCACTCAAAATTTCAGCTACCCGAACTTTTTTTATTGACTTTCAAAGCGTTTAATTTTTTTTTTCATGATTTCTGTTTATTTTTCTTTAAAATCAAAATTTGGCAAAAAAAAAAAATACTTTCCTACCCACATGAAAAAAAACCCGTTTCGAAGCACAGCAAACAAGTATTTTTTTAGGATGGGCTAATATGCTGTCTTGCCCCAGTCACAAAAGGGGGCGTAACTCCAGCCTGGTCCTGTCTCTTTGTCAAACTGTAGAACAGATTATTGTATAAAAGTAAGTTAGGTATCTTGATTATATTGGTTGTCTTTGTCGTTTTCTTCAGATTTTGGATATTTCCAATAAAGGTTATTTCTGTCAATGCTGTTGTTTCTTAGTGGAGTTAGTTATTAACAAAACGACCCTGTCATGTTAAAACAAACAGGGTGATGGTTGTAGGAAAATGTGGCATTATGTAACTTATAGATGCTTACACAATTCATACCTTGTACTTTCGGTCACGTGGCTATAGCGATTTTGATACTGTTACTTGTGGGTCGTTATATAGTATAGATCTACGACAAATACATAAACATATCAAACTATTTTAATTTTAAATTTACAGTTCCACTAAAGCTAATGAAAGTTCAACCGAGCGGAACGATAGAAATGTGAACCCCGCCCACACGCAGTCGGCGAATCGCCAGGGTGGAAATGTGAACCCCACCTACACACAGTCGGCGAATCGCCAAGGTGGAAATGTGAACCCCGACTACACGCAGCCAACGAAACCAAATGGTGATAAAGAGCGTATGCGACATGTGACACAAATAGACGTCACGAAGAATAATGTCGCTCTGACACAGGATTCAAACCCCGCTTATGAGAATACGTTGTTTTAAAATTAAACATTAATATGTTATAGACTAGCGAACATCAACATCACAGACTGGCGGTGAAACGGGACGCCAAATTCATTTAGTGCCATGCCAGACCATGCAGCTTGTGTTAATTATGTAAACAAAGTTTATAAAATAGATAACTTCTTATTTGAAGAAAAAAAATCTTGCTTTAAAGCTATTTAGCCTAAAATGATAAAAATACCTCTATTTTAAATGTTTACAAGTGTGATTTTTAGATCAGTATCTATTACTATTCGTATTGAAGTTCACGTAAACTAGCAAAAATAATTAAGTTAAAGGAGAAATATACTTTACACAAAAATATATTTACGTATGTATAACATGAACACGTGTCAGTAATATGTAAACGCGTTTTACTTGTTATATAAAAATGATGACACTTACCATAATTGATATTTTGTTACTATATAGCAAGAATATCAAAATATTTTTTTAATATGTAGTCATGTATTTCTATGACAAAACAGGTATATCCTTAAAACCCCAACTGCCATTAAAACCGCAAGCTGGCTCTGGGGCAGGTTTTATACATGATTCAAATAAGAGAATCCTTTTTCAAAAATTCATCAATACATTGATTTTGTTATAATGTCGCATGCTACAAGATTATTGTTATTATATTTAATTGGCAAAAAAATAACTTCTAAAAAGTGTTTGTTATATGCAGTTTGGAAAAAGGTTTATCTCCAACTGCCAAAAAATGAAATTCGAGGGTGATGCACACAATGCACAAGGATCTGTGTTAATTCATCATCAGCGTTGTAATTTGATAGTCGCCTGTTACAAATATTTACTAACCTGGCTGTAAATGTTGTGACTTCAATAGCCACTCTAACGTTAAAAGTGCTGAAGAACATTAATGTTTGGATTTCATTGTTTTTGTTCCGTTACAAAAATTATAGCAAAATAAACTTTTTTAATTAAATCAATAAATCTACTATCATGTGCTAGTATTAAAAGTACATCAAAACTTGGTATTTTTTCTTGTTTGAATCAAACCATTGTCACTTACATTTGTTTTATATTTAAAAACATTTTGAAAATACAGCAGGTGTAACACGGTATACCTTTTATTTTATTTTATTGTTTAATATCTTAAAAGTATATTATTTATGTATTTATTTCGTATGTTATATTTTTCAACTCATATGATAAACCTATACTGAACGGAACAGCTAACCAACCATCTGAAATTTTATGTATCCGACATTTTATCGAAAGACGAGCAAAGCTCTAGCAATCTGTTATAAAGGTAACGTAAGACAGGAACCGCCGTATTCATCCGACCGATAAAGTAGTTCACAAGTTTCAAAACGCTTTTGCTGTAGCCGAGGACGTATTATACAACAAAAGATTCAAAGTTTTTTATTTATTACAGTTTTTTCTGCATAAAAATTCACAGATACGATACAGGAAGCATACAAGTTCTATGGAAATGCAGAAGAATACACTTATCTCGCTGTGCACTAAAAGAAACGTCAATTTTCATTGATAAAAAAGTTGTTTAACACAATTACTACTATGCACAGTGACGTCATCTGGAGGGGGGGGGGCTATAATCTCTAACATCATTCGACTGTAATCAGGTGTAATCATTAAGGGGGCGAAATATTGACATGGTTTCGATATAATTACTTGTAATTTGAGTAAATAGTGATTGTTAATGTAATTTGAATCACTACGGAATATCCTTTTTTGATTGTGATAGTAAATATAAAGAAATTAGGTTCGGGACTATTTTTGTTGTTGATAGAAAAACGCGCCAAACTGACATCTTATACAAGCAGTGTTTTGATGTTGATGAACAGATCCACCGCTCAAAGTAATTGATTTAAAAATACATTCATAATTTCATATATATATTTGTGCTGAATGCGTTTCGTTATCCATAAATCATAACTAGTGAACTGGAAATATTCTTTTTTTTTTATGAAATAATTGGGATAGATATTGAGCAGTGGAGATGTAAAATTGGTAGTTTTTCTGGGAAGCATGTGTCGATCAATACTCTATCAAAAAGTCAAACGTCAGAATATGAAGGTTGTTTGTCAAGCTGTCATATAGGTTATTCATGTTGATAACTTTTATGTTGAATTTATGTGGAGATGATGTGGAAAGGAATCCTGGACCACCACATTACCAGTTTACAAAATTCCCTGTAAATGGTAATTTTCACCAGTCATCAAATATTCAGTCAATTATCACAGACGGTAGTGTGCCATGTTGTTTAGTATATTTTGCAAATGCATTATTAAAACCGTTTGATAGCTACTGTTGGAAAAATATTGATATGGACTCTGTATTGTATACAGGAGATCATTTATACAGATACACAATAAAAATATCAAACACACCACATTCTTTTCTAAATCCCAATGAATTGCCTACTTACTTAACATATCAGAAATCTAACTAAGTTTTCAAATTTCCCGAACCTACATTTTCGAATTAGCAGCGAGCCTTCCCCCAGGCCTTTGAGGCCTTTGATATATTTTCTCAAAGGTATCAAAGCAATTTTCTTGACATTTTGACTTGAATAAGACATAACATTAAGGCTGAGCAAATCAACACATAATTTGCTGTTAATGTCTATACCAAATTAAAAACGCTTATCAATATTTTGACGAAAGTACTGGAAATACAAAAGTTGCGGGTTAGGTGTTCCGTTCAGTATATAATCTAGCAGTGTTTGACAGCAGAAGGGGCCAAAATACCAATGTATGTGCAGAGCCCATTGTTTCCATATTCGGATAACTTTGTGCATGTTTAACACCTTTGATTTGAGTGAAGAATATGAAGTGTAATACCCATTCAAATACTCCTTTTTTCAAAGACCCAAAACCGCCAGTAACCCGCCGCCATCTTCTTACTAACAGTCAGATACAGTAAATACAAAACATACCAATGTTCTTCAAGTACTTATCTACTTTGAGCAAAGTTTTAATTTGTAAAATACTAACTGTTTTAGTTTTCTCATTTCAAATGTAGATTTATGTCAGTCTGTAAGACGGACTCAGCTCCCAAATTGGGTCCGTTAAATAGCAATGATGGGAAACCCAAATTTGAGCACGTTCATTGGTCAAGTGCTTCAACTGAAAGTTTGAATGACGTCATAGTTAAATAGGCGTTAAAATACTATGAATTGTTGGACAGGCTTAGAATTCCCTGCTTTTTCATTGTGGGTTTATAGACCTGATTGGGAGATATCAGTTTCTAGGATATACTAAGATGTATGTACAAATACGTTTTAATCTGCGCACACACAAAAGTATCAATATTGAAGAAGTGAGAGCGCACAGAGCGAAACAAACCATCTGATTAAAACTTATTTCCTTTTTCTAATAAATGTATTACCATTTCGAGAACATGAAATGTTATCTGTTATATTTATAGTTGAGGGAGCACATTTATGAATCTAAGACGAGCCAGCGTATTTCGGACACACGTTTTCATATAAAACTATAAGGACTCAGTTAGACTCGAACCAGTAACCTCATGCAGGTGCAGGTGGTGACATATTATTGGGTTTCAAGCAGTGCATGTCTTAGACCATCGGGCCAGGAGGACCCCCTAAATTATAGATAGAGAATACTATTTTTTTATTGTTATTTTCCAATATAATAAACAGATATATATTAATATAGCTTTCTTTGTATGCATTTTAGATCTAATTATGTAATCCTAACAAGCCTTTTGCAAGTGACCGCCCAGCTGTTAAGCAGTCCTGACCACTCATTTTTATTCGATACTGCATGATAACGTCAATATCGTTCACTGCTGGTATGATGACGTCAATATCGTTCACTGCTGGTATGATGACGTCAATATGGTCTGGTTTTATGCAAATGAAAGAAAGGTATGCTTTCAACGCGTGCGTGTAAATATGATGATAGTAAAATGCAGTAGACAATTAACACGGTATTAACACACTTGTATCTATTTAGTTAAACGTATACTTCGTCATGCCGATTCCGGTTGCCTCGGCACGTCCAGATCTATCAATTCAGAGTCGTGAGTTCGAATGCATAGCGTTTCATTGCCGTACGTCTCTCATGACTGATTCAAATGGGAAGGTTATCAGTACTCCCGAGGATCCTTAGAAAGAGCAGTTTGATTAACTGATCGTCTGTTTGCCCTTGACGTCATAAAATGACGCTTAATATTCAAACAAAAACACAAATTATTCGTCATGCCCTCCCAATAAGGTTATAAGATAACGGTTTAGAGTTTATAGGTTGCACTCCACTAAGCTATTTCTAAAAAGTTATCTACCATACAAACGTGGCAGTCTTTTTAAAACAATCTTAAATACTTGGCTTGACTATATATCACTGTTATATATCTTTAGAACACACAGTCCGTTAGTTTACTTATTTTAAAACTGCATCGAAAAATAGCCGAAATATCAATGTATAATATGAATGAAAAAATATCGGTGACTCTCATATAGTTAATCATCTTATTTAATCTCAAGCATTTTTGGCAATTCTGTTGTTTTTTTCGGACGCTTCTTTTCTATGCCCAGAATAATCCTGGAAATTGGCGTGATAGTGTCATCTACAAAAGCGGTTTGCAACCTACGTCATTTTAAAGAAAACTGTTTGATATGCACCACTTTAAACTCACGAACGTAGTGTTTGGTACAAAATAAGACGAATTTACTTGTAGCCATATTTATTATGTGCAAATTATATAAGACACACACACACACACACACACACACACACACACACACACATATATATATATATATTATTGTTCGATTTGTTTCTGTTTTTCTTTTAAGCATACATTTATATAAGCATACTATGCATTTGTTGATAATATTTTACCGTGAGTGAGAACTAAACGTATATACACCGAACAAACATAATCGGCCACCAGGATTTATTTATATTCCGTCAATACAAGTTCGTTAATTTATATTTTAACCAACAATCTAATGAACAATTTCGTTTGGAAAATTTCATTTAACTTCAGACCGACATAAGCATGTACCAACCTATTGTATCAGTATCCTGTATGCCCGTCATTTCTCGCTATTAAGGCGATACATATCGACTTCATTGACTATAAATATGGAATTTATTTTAAAAAAAGCCGAAGACAACTTTCACAACCATATATATCTTGTAGAGTTTGTTTCAAACCGTTAATCAGGCCTGAAATAACATCGTCTATAGATACACTGTTGTTTCAATGAGGTCGAATCACTGTAAATGGTGTACACACCCGATTCTGATATAATTGTGAATTTTGACTTCGCGGGTGGTGCATTTAGAAAAGTTGGTACATGTATATTGCTTCATTTATTTGAATGAACTTTTCGGAAATAGAGAATACTATGTTAGTGTCTGATTTTATCAACTTTATCAGATGAGGCTTAAACAAAACCAGGATGAGGCTCTGCGAGTCTTTGTTTTTTTCGT